>JAZEWT010000012.1:6259479-6287198 GCA_036362905.1 Mordacia mordax
TACTCCTGGTATCTCTACTCCTCCTCGTGTCTCTGCTCCTCGTGTCTCTGCTCCTCTTTGTGTCTCTGCTCCTCCTCGTGTCTCGACTCCTGCTCATGTAGCTACTCCTTGTGTCTCTGTTGGTCCTCGTTTCTCTGCTCCTACTCGTGTGTTTACTCCTCCTCGTGTCTCTTCTCCTGGTATCTCTGTTCCTCCTCGTGTCTCTACTCCTCGTGTCTCTACTCCTCTTCGTGTCTGTGCTCCTCCTCGTGTCTCTACTCCTCCTCATGCATCTACTCCTCCTTGTGTCTCTGCTCCTTCTCGTTTCTCTGCTCCTACTCGTGTGTTTACTCCTCCTCATGTCTCTACTCCTGGTATCTATACTCCTCCTCGTGTCTCTGCTCCTCTTCGTGTCTCTGCTCCTCCTCGTGTCTCGAATCCTGCTCATGTAGCTACTCCTTGTGTCTCTGTTGTTCCTCGTTTCTCTGCTCCTACTCGTGTGTTTACTCCTCCTCGTGTCTCTTCTCCTGGTATCTCTGCTCCTCATCGTGTCTCTGCTCCTCCTCGTGTCTCTGGTCCTCCTAGTGTCTCTGCTCCTCCTCGTGTCTTTGCTCCTCTTGGTGTGTCTGCTCCTACCCGTGTGTTTACTCCTCCTCGTGTCTCTGTGGAGTTGGGGCTTATCGGGGCACACAGTACGAATGGACCATACAGATAATGAGCTACGTCAGCTTCCTGATGTTGGCTTGTGTGGTCTCGTGATTGATAGTCATGAGCGATTACGAGACCTGTGACTTATATCAGCCTCGTGTTGTTGACTTATATAATCCCGTCATAGCGAACTCCTGTTATTGACTCATATTGTCCCGTGATGTTTACGTGATGTCATCTGGGGGGGTGCGAAGGGAGGGGGGAACAGAGGTGATTGGTGGGGAGAGAGACGATGGTCAGAGACACGGGGGGAACAGCGGTAATTAGTGGAGAGAGAGACGACGACCGGGGACACGGACCAGGGACACGGACAGAACAGCGGAGGATTTATAAACGGGGTTCGGAGGAGCCAGTCAGTGGAGCCAGGAGTCGAACGGAGATCAGGGAGATGGAGAGACGTCAACAAGTAGGCGGCTGCTCGTGTTTCGTTATACCCCGAGGCCTGCGTCGCTGTTCCAATAAAGCATCAAAAGTCAGAAGTCTCTGTTCGCTGATCCCCGCCGATGTGTTACCGCCGAGCCGTCACAAGTCCGCCGTCCAAGTCGTGGTACCACATCTATACTCCTGATATCTCTGTTCCTCCTCGTGTCTCTACTCCTCCTTGTGTCTCCGTTCGTCCTCGTTTCTCTACTCCTCATCGTGTTTCTACTCCTCCTCGTGTCTCTACTCCTGGTATCTATTCTCCTCCTCGTGTCCCCATTTCTCCTCATGTCTCTGTTCCTCCTCGTTTCTCTACACCGCATCGAGTCTCTACTCCTCCTCGTGTCTCTGTTCCTCCTAGTTTCTCTACTCCTCCTCGTATCTCTGTTCGTCCTCGTATCTCTGTTCCTCCTCGTGTCTCTACTCCTCCTCGTGTCTTTGCTCCTCCTCGTGTCTCTGCTCCTCCTGGTGTCTATGCTTCTTTTCGTGTCTTTGCTCCTCCTCGGGTGTCTGTTCCTCTTCTTGTCTCTTCTCTTGGTATCTCTGTTCCTCCTCATGTCTCTATTCCTCCTCATGTCTCTGTTGCTCCACGTTTCTCTACTCCTCGTCGTGTCTCTACTCCTCCTCGTGTTTCTGTTCCTTCTCGTTTCCCTACCCCTCCTGGTGTCTGTGTTCCTCCTGGTATCTCTGCTCCTCCTAGTGCCTTTACTCCTCCTGGTGTCTCTGCTCCTCCTCGTGTCTCTACTCCTCCTCTTGTCTCCACTCCTTATGTCTCTGATCCTCCTCATGTCTCTGTTCCTCTTCGTGTCTCTGCTGCTTTTGTCTCTACTACTTCTCTTGTCTCTACTCCTCCTTGTGTCTCTGTTCCTCCTCGTATCTCTGTTCCTCCGCGTGTCTTTGCTCCTCTTGTGTCTCTATTACTCCTCGTGTCTCTGTTCCTCCTCGTGTCTCTACTCCTCTTCATGTCTCTGTTCCTCCTTGTCTTTCTACTCCTCGTGTTTCTGCTCCTCCTCGTGTGTCTGATCCTCCTCGTGTGGTTGCTCCTCCTCGTGTCTCTACTCCTGGTGTCTCTGCTCCTCCTCGTGTCTCTGCTCCTGCTCGTGTGTTAAATCCTGCTGATGTAGCTACTCCTCATTATGTCTCTGTTCGTCCTCGTTTCTCTACTCCTACTCGTGTTTACTCCTCGTGTCTCTACTCCTCGCGGCTCTGCTCTTCTTCGTGTCTCTGCTCCTCCTCGTGTCTCTACTCCTCCTCATGCATCTACTCCTCCTTGAGTCTCTGTTCCTCCTCGTTTCTCTCCTCCTCGTGTGATTACTCCTCCTCGTGTCTATACTCCTGGTGTCTCTGTTCCTCCTCGTGTCTCTGCTCCTCCTCGTGTCTCGACTCCTGATGATGTAGCTACTCCTCCTTATGTCTCTATTCGTCTTCGGTGTCTCTGCTCCTCTTCGTGTCTCTACTCATCCCCGTGTCTCTGTTCCTCCTCGTGTGTCTGCTCCTCCTCGTGTGTCTGCTCCTACGCCTGTCTCTTCTCCTCCTCTTGTCTCTACTCCTCATGTCTCTGCTGCTCCTCGTGTCTCTATTCCTCCTCGTGTCTCTGTTCCTCTTTGTGTCTCTACTCCTCTTCCTGTCTCTGTTCCTCTTCGTGTTTCTAGTCCTCGTGTCTCTGTTCCTCCTCGTTTCTCTACTTCTACTCGTGTCTCTGTTCCTCCTCGTGTCTCGACTCCTGCTGATGTAACTACTCCTCCTCATGTCTCTTCGTCCTCGTTACTCTGCTCCTGCTCGTGTGTTTACTCCTCCTCGTGTCTCTACTCCTCGCGTCTCTGCTCCTCTTCGTGTCTCTGCTCCTCCTCGTGTCTCTGCTCCTCTTCATGCATCTGTGGAGTTAAAGAGTTTACGAGCGTACAGTGCGATTACTTGCGAGAACCGTGATTCATCGAACTCGGATTGTGGATTTACATAATCCCTTGCTGGCGGGCCCCGGTTCACAATACACATTACACACGTGGTGCGTGACTCATTGTAGCACGTGGCTATGCATGAGGTCATCCGGAAGGTGTGGGGGGGGGGCGAGACGGAGGAATATAAAGACGGAGGTCGTGAGTGGGAGAGTGGCTGTTTGGAGATGGGGCAGTCATCAGTCGTCAACATGTAGTCTCGCCGCTCGACTTCGTTATGCCCGGGCCCGCGCGCGCTGCTCAATAAACCATCAAAAAACAAGAAGTCTCTGCTCGCTGTCTGAAAGTCCGTGCAGTGAACGCTGATCCACGCCGTGGCGGTTATCGCCGAGCCGCCACGAGGCTGCTGTCCGAGTCGTGGTGCCACACATCTACTCCTCCTTGAGTCTCTGTTCCTGCTCGTTTCTCTGCTCCTCGTGTCTTTGCTCCTCCTTGTGTCTAAGCTCCTCCTCGTGTGTCTGCTGCTCTTCGTGTCTGCGTTCCTCCTCGTGTCTCTGTTCCTCCTCGTGTCTCTACTCCTCTCCCTGTCTTTGTTCCTCCTTGTGTTTCTAATCCTCGTGTCTCTGTTCCTCCTCGTTTCTCAACTCCTCTTCGTGTCTTTGCTCCTCTTCGTGTCTCTGCTCCTCCTCGTGTGTCTGCTCCTCCTCGTGTCTCTATTCCCCCTCATGTCTCTGTTCCTCCTCGTGTCTCTACTCCTCTCCCTGTCTCTGTTCCTCCTTGTGTTTCTAATCCTCGTGTCTCTGTTCCTCCTCGTTTCTCAACTTCTCCTCCTGTCTCTGTTCCTCCTCGTGTCTCTGCTCCTTGTGATAGCGAACTCCTGTTATTGACTCATATTGTCCCGTGATGTTTACATGATGTCATCTGGGGGGGGGGGTCGAAGGGAGGGGGGAACAGAGGTGATTGGTGGGGAGAGAGACGACGGCCAGAGACACGGGGGGAACAGCGGTAATTAGTGGAGAGAGAGACGACGACCGGGGACACGGACCAGGGACACGGACAGAATGGCGGAGGATTTATAAGACGGGGTTCGGAGGAGCCAGTCAGTGGAGCCAGGAGTCGAACGGAGATCAGGGAGATGGAGAGACGTCAACAAGTAGGCGGCTGCTCGTGTTTCGTTACACCCCGCGGCCTGCGTCGCTGTTCCAATAAAGCATCAAAAGTCAGAAGACTCTGTTCGCTGATCCCCGCCGTTGTGTTACCGCCGAGCCGTCACGAGTCCGCGGTCCAAGTCGTGGTACCACATCTCTACTCCTGGTATCTCTGCTCCTCCTCGTGTGTCTGTTTCTCCTCGTGTCTATTCTCCTGGTATCTCTGCTCCTCCTCGTGTCTCTACTCCTCCTCATATCTCTATTACTCCTGGTGTCTCAGTTCCTCCTCGCGTCTCTACTCCTCTTCGTGTTTCTGTTCCTCCTTGTTTTTCTACTCCTCGTGTCTTTGCTCCTACTCTTGTTTTTGCTCTTCCTCGTGTCTATTCTCCTCCTCTTGTCTCTACTCCTCATGTCACTGCTCCTGCTCCTGTCTCCGTTCCTCCTCGTGTCTCTGTTCCTCCTCGTGTCTATGCTCCTCCTCGTGTATTTGCTCCTCTTGGTGTCTCTGCTCCTACTCGTGTGTTTAGTCCTCGTGTCTCCGTTCCTCCTCGTGTTTCTGTTCCTCATGGTGTCTCTACTCCTCTTCGTGTTTCTGTTCCTCCTTGTGTTTCTAATCCTCGTATCTCTGTTCCTCCTCGTTTCTCAACTTCTCCTCCTGTCTCTGTTCCTCCTCGTGTCTCTGCTCCAACTCGTGTATTTACTCCTCCTCGTGTCTCTACTCCTGGTAACTCTGCTCCTCCTCGTGTCTCTGCTCCTCCTGGTGTCTCTGCTCCTTCTCATGTCTGTGCTCCTCCTCATGTGTCTGTTCCTCCTCGTGTCTCTTCTCCTTGTCTTTCTACTCCTCCTCATGTCTCTACTCCTAATTGTGTTTCTGATCCTCTTTGTGTTTCTACTCCTCGTGTCTCTGTTCCTCTTCGTGTCTTTGCTCCTCCTCGTGTCTCTGCTCCACAAGTCTCTGTTCCTCCTCGTGTCTCTGCTGCTCATGCCTCTACTCCTCCTCAAGTCTCTACTCCTCCTCGTGTCTCTATTTCTCGTCGTTTCTCTGTTCCTCCTTGTGTTTCTACTATTCGTGTCTCTATTCCTCCTCGTATCTCTGTTCCTCCTCGTGTCTCTGCTCCTCGTTTCTCTGTACCTCCTCATGTCTCTGCTCCTCCTCGTGTCTCTACTCCTTCTCGTGTCGCTATCCCTCCTCGTTTCTCTACTCCTCGTTTCTCTGTACCTCCTCATGTCTCTGTTCCTCCTCGTGTCTCTACTCCTCTTGTCTGTGCTCCTCCTCGTGT
Organism: Mordacia mordax; assembly: GCA_036362905.1. Classification (NCBI taxonomy): domain Eukaryota; kingdom Metazoa; phylum Chordata; class Hyperoartia; order Petromyzontiformes; family Petromyzontidae; genus Mordacia; species Mordacia mordax. Next base: position 6,264,910 of record JAZEWT010000012.1, read on the forward strand.
CTCTACTCCTCCTCATGTCTCTACTCCTCCTCATGTCTCTGATCGTCATTGAGTTTCTACTCCTCGTGTCTCTGTTCCTCTTCGTGTCTTTGCTCCTCCTCGTGTCTCTGCTCCTCATGTCTCTACTCCTCATGTCTCTGTTCCTCTTCGTGTCTTTGCTCGTCCTCGTGTCTCTGCTCCTCATGTCTCTACTCCTCATGTCTCTGCTGCTCATGTCTCTACTCCTCCTCAAGTCTCTACTCCTCCTCGTGTCTCTACTCCTCCTTTTGTCTCTGTTCCTCTTTGTGTTTCTACTCCTCGTGTCACTGTTCCTCCTCATGTCTCCATTCTTCCTCGTTTCTCTGTTCCTCTTTGTGTTTCTACTCCTCGTGTCTCTACTCCTCTTCGTGTTTCTGTTCCTCCTCGTGTCTCTACTCCTCATGTCTCTGATCCTCCTCATGTCTCTGTTCGTCCTAGTGTCTCTGCTGCTCATGTCTCTACTGCTCCTCATGTCTCTACTCCTCCTTGTGTCTGTTCCTCTTTGTGTTTCTACTCCTCGTGTCTATGTTCCTCCTTATGTCTCTACTCCTCCTCGTGTCTCTCCTCCTCCTCGTTTCTCTCCTCCTCATGTCTCTGCTCCTCTTCGTGTCTCTGTTCCTCCTCGTGTCTCTGCTGCTCGTGTCTCTACTCCTCCTCATGTCTCTACTCCTCCTCGTGTCTCTGTTCCTCCTTGTGTTTCTACTCCTCGTTTCTCTATTCCTCCTCGTGTCTCTGCTCCTCTTCGTGTCTCTGCTCCTCCTCATGTCTCTACACCTCCTCATGTCTCTGTTCCTCCTCGTGTCTTCCCTCCTGCTCGTGTCTCTGCGCCTCGTTTCTCTGTACCTCCTCATGTCTCTGTTCCTCCTCGTGTCTCTACTCCTCTTGTCTGTGCTCCTCCTCGTGTCTCTCCTCCTCCTCATGTCTCTACTCCTCCTCATGTCTCTGATCGTCTTTGAGTTTCTACTCCTCGTGTCTCTGTTCCTCTTCGTGTCTTTGCTCCTGCTCGTGTCTCTGCTCCTCATGTCTCTACTCCTCATGTCTCTGTTCCTCTTCGTGTCTTTGCTCGTCCACGTGTCTCTGCTCCTCATGTCTCTACTCCTCATGTCTCTGCTGCTCATGTCTCTACTCCTCCTCAAGTCTCTACTCCTCCTCGTGTCTCTAGTCCTCCTTTTGTCTCTGTTCCTCTTTGTGTTTCTACTCCTCGTGTCACTGTTCCTCCTCATGTCTCCATTCTTCCTCGTTTCTCTGTTCCTCTTTGTGTTTCTACTCCTCGTGTCTCTACTCCTCTTCGTGTCTCTGTTCCTCCTCGTGTCTCTACTCTTCGTTTCTCTGCACCTCCTCGTGCGTCTGCTCCTCCTCGTGTCTCTTCTGGTATCTCTGCTCCTCCTCATGTCTCTGCTCCTCCTCTTGTCTCTACTCCTCATGTCTCTGCTCCTCCTCATGTCTCTGCTCCTCCTGATGTCTCTGTTCGTCCTAGTGTCTCTGCTGCTCATGTCTCTACTGCTCCTCATGTCTCTACTCCTCCTTGTTTCTGTTCCTCCTTGTGTTTCTACTCCTCGTCTCTATGTTCCTCCTTATGTCTCTACTCCTCGTGTCTCTCGTCCTCCTCGTTTCTCTCCTCATGTCTCTGCTCCTCTTCGTGTCTCTGTTCCTCCTCGTGTCTCTGCTGCTCGTGTCTCTACTCCTCCTCATGTCTCTGCTCCTCCTCGTGTCTCTGTTCCTCCTTGTGTTTCTACTCCTCGTTTCTCTATTCCTCTTCGTGTCTCTGCTCCTCTTCGTGTCTCTGCTCCTCCTCGTGTCTCTACACCTCCTCGTGTCTCTGTTCCTCCTCGTGTCTTCCCTCCTGCTCGTGTCTTTGCTCCTCGCATCTCTGCTCCTCGTCGTGTGTCAAACCCTTTTCGTGTCTCTGTCCCGAGCCTTCGAGTTCTTTGTAACAATATTTCCCTTTGCTCTCCCCCCAGCCCATTCTCACCATCACCCCTCCCCCCCAAAAATCAAATAAATTCCATCTAATTAAGATAAAGGGAGCGATAGAGTGCCCTAGGAAATGAGCAGTCCGCGCTAGGAATGTTTATTTAGTATAATTGTTTAATTATTCAGCGGCCCTTCAACGTTTTCCCTCCTCCACAAAGGCAAAGCGATGTTTACCCCAATGCGCGTTATCTCCCGAATCTCACTTATCTACAACTGTCCTCTCGCCTTCCAGGCTCTCCTGTATCCCCAACGCTCACCGCTGCAATGACTGCGCATTATATAAATATTTAAAATATATATCTACGTGCTGGTTTTTTCTCTCTCTCCTCTCGGCGGAGTTTAAAAAATGGAATTGCGCGTTTGAGTCAACTCGGTCACGAATAATAAAGAGTGGAGCTCGCAAGGCGCGCCGAACAGCGATGACCTCTACGGTTACAAGTTCCACACCTGCCCCCGGTTCCCTGGGGAGAGCCCTACTCACAGCGGTCTTTGTCTTCCTCCTCGTACCGATCTGGGCAACCGTTTCGAGGCCGATTTGGTGGTGAGCGGGAATCGAACATGGGAGACTGTGTTCCTGAGTGCAGTGCGCTAACCGCTGCGCTACCGCTCCCCACTCACCTACTCGACTGCATACAAAAGAGACAAAGATCCCCCGCATAGCCTTAATAGACCGTCGGGTCAAGTGCTGCTAATTATTAAAATAAATAAAAACAATTGGTAACGCACACTCATTCATAAATACAGAAAGTTTTCACTCTGAGAGAAAACGAGTGAGAAGGTTCCATGCGGTCAGTCGGTGCCAACAGTTGCCACACACGGCGTCCTGTAAATTATTTTATAATGCTATCGGCATCACAATATATGTGGGAGGAAACCGGAGGATCCGGAGGAATCTCACGCAGAACAGGGGGAGAGAACACACCAATTCCGCACAGAAATGCGCCCGAGGCGGGATCGAACCGGCTCAGGCAGGACTTTCCTTCTGCGTAGGTGCAGATGTTCCCCTGCACGACTCCATGCAGCCCCAGCGTGCTGTGTGCGAGAAGCACTTGTCCGTCACGGCACAGGAGGGGGTGGGTGGCCAGCATCACGCCAGTGCTCTTCTGTCAACCCAGTGTGACGCTTGCACCCCGCACTCATTTGAGGCCGAGTCGACCTAGGGGACGCACAGGAGTGGGACAGAAAAATCGTCGCCGGTGTTGGTGGCTGCGAGCGGGAATCGAACCCCGGTATTCGTGCTCGTCGCGCGGCGCGCTAACCGCAGCGCCACCGCTCACCGTCGCTCGAGGCTGAACGAACACGTTGATCGCGAGGAGCGTTTGCTCTTTCGGGATAACCGTATTACTCAGCGCTCCTCCTCTGTGCGCCGCGACGCTCCGCTTCCCACGCTGGAGGCATCGTGAGGCTGCTGTGGAGCCCAGCAAGAAGGAATTGCTTCTATATCCGTTGTGGCCATGCAGCGAGCAACGCTGTCGTCTCACAGCAAGAAGGTTCCGGCTTCGGTTCCCGGCTCGGGTGCCTTTCTGTGTGGAGTTTTGCGAGTTCTCGCTTCTCTATCCCCGTGCCCGCGTGGGTTTTTTCCTGGTACTCCGATTTACTCCCACCGTCCAAAGACACGCTCCTGCCCAGCTTTATTGTTAAGCGGCTTGCTGAGAAAATTGCCCCAAAGAGTGTCCTGCGATTTACTGGCGCCACATCCTGGGTATTCCCCTTGCGCCCTCTATCGGCCGGGATAGGCTCCAGTCCCCCGACCACCCTGTTCAGGATTAAGCGGGTATTGATAATGAATGAATGCGTGTGTTGGTGATTGACGCAGTCGCGCTCGAGCAATGACTGAGGGCGGAGGAGTGACGCTCACAACAACGAGCGCAGCGCCAGGCCGATAAAACACAGCGAGCACATCTGCCAATCATATCGTTCAGGCAGCCCATAGCACCTCGGTCTGTCCGGTGACCTGCGAGCAGCGAGCTTCCAACATTTCACATGACAGCCTCAAGGCGCACCTGGCCTGGCACAAGCTCGATGATGACATCGCCGCTACTGAGTAGCGAACGTCGGCTGTTCTCGTCAGGTCTCTGCAGGTATCGATGATAAGATATCTCATAGTAACGATGATCTCCCCATGGTGACATCTGCTCCTCACAGAAAGAGAGTCCTGCCCGAGGCGGTTCGATTCCCGCCTAGGGCGCCTTTCTATGTGAAGGTTGTGTGTTCTCTCTCTCTCTTCTCTACCCCTGTTCTGCGTGGGTTTCCTCCAGGTTCTCCGGTTTCCTCCCACGTCTAAATAATACATATTCATTAATCAATTGGCCGATTACATCGTGATATAACGCAGTGATCTAGCAATTGTTGACGCCGGCTGACTGCATGGCTGCCTTCTCCTGACCCCTCTGTGGTTTCCTCACTACACCTTTATAATGATGTAAGTCGCCCTGGATAAGGGCGTCTGCTAAATAATAATAAATAATAATACCTGAGATCCCAATTTAAATAACAATTTCAGCCCAGGTGCAATAAATTGATAGGTGTTGCTGAAGGGTTACAATTTCCTTTTTTTAAACAAATACCTTCCACTTATTTCCATCGTAATGTTACATGGTTTGCCTTCTCTGTTTCATTTGTGTTCTGTGTTACGTATTAATGTTTACTCTATAGTCATGGTTCGGGTTTCATTTTACGCAAATTGGTGCTGTGAGTCTGTTTAATTACCTTTTGATTGTAGGCGTTTTTTCATGGGACATTTCGAACGTTACTTGTGTCGCGGGCATTCCGCACCTCGAGCTTGCAAGCTCACGGTGTACTTTATACTGTGTTAGAGATAGGAGTCAGTGTTAGAGATATGAGCCAGTGTCAGAGATAGGAGCCAGTGTTAGAGGCATTAGCCAGTGTTATCGACATGAGCCAATGTTAGAGACAGAAGCCAGTGGTAGAGATAGGAGTCAGTGTTAGAGATATGAGCCAGTATTCGAGATAGGAGCAAGTGTTGGAGATAAGAGTAAGCGTTTGAGACAGGAGCCAGTGTTGTGTCGCTGGAATCCCGCATCTCGAGCTTGCAAGCTCACCGGGTAATTTCTGCTGTAATAATAAACATCGATCCGTCTCCCTGCGAGCAGCGGCTGATGCGGGCGGTGTGGTTGCCCTGTAACAGTCGCTTGGGGAACGATGAGCAAACACGCACAACTTAGATCGATACCGAGAATCTATTATCGGTCTGTCAGCCGTCGATACGCGCCCTGTCAATCACGGGCTGTGCCTCCCGCTGGGGCCACCTCCTTGGAGGGCCCAGAAAGCGGGATACGTGGGTGGGTGGTAGACACCGGGGGGCCCTGGTAGAAACGTCCTGCCAGAGGCGGTTCAAGCCCGGCCTAGGGTGCCCTGTCTCTGCGAACTTGGTGCGTTCTACGCCTGGCCATCTTTGGTTTATCCTGAGTCGTCCGGTTTCCTTTCGTAACTGAAACAACTCTCATCATAATGAGTGAAGTGGTGTTTTCTAACGTTACTTCTCCGGTTGTCTGCCTGTTTGACCTCCCCACCCCCTGCTCCCCCTCTCTCCTCGGCCAGGCTGTAGGAGGTATCTTCAGGCGTTCTGAAACTCGTGCAATGTGAGTCGGATGTGCGATTTGTGTCGAAGAAAGGTAGTTCGCTGATCACGTCCTCTCTGTCACGAATGCAAATAGTGACATAGCGCGGCACACTCATCATTCGCTCAGTCTCAGCACGCCCTGAAAATGCCTGCGACGTGGGAGGCGAGACATCGCGAAGGAGAGAGGGGTAGCGATCAGTGGCGCTGCTATGCCGAAACAGCGATCATCGTGCAAGAAGCCGTGACGAAGATCGTGAGCTGTGCACCTCGTAGGCGTAGCGGCGAGTAGCGCTGCCGCCTCGCAGCAAGACGTTCCTAGGTTCGATTCCCGGCTGGGGTGCCTTTTTGAGTGGCTTTTGCGAGTTCTCTCTCACTCTCCCCGAGCCCGCGTGGGTTTTCGCCGGGTACTCTTGTTTCCTTCCATCGTCCAAATACACGCTATTGCCTACTGCTGAGTAAAATTGCTCCAAAAGTGTTGCCTGCGATATAATGGTATCAGATCCTGGGTATTCCCCCACCTTACGCCCTCTGTCGGCAAGGATGGGCTCCGCCCCCCCGTGATCGTGTACAGGGTTAAGCGGGTATTGATAATGAATTAATTAATTTTATGTCCACAGTTTTCCTGATATGTTGGTACTTGCTTACTCCTCTCCGCTGGACAACTCTTCCAGTTTACAGACAAGCCGAATGAAGCCGATAATTGCTCTCCAGAGCTTCTGTTTCGGGATAACCGTGTCAGGAGGCCTTGTATGAAGCCCACCTTGTGTCACTGGGTGGCGAAACACTCGGACTCCAGGAAAACGCTTCGAGTTCCCCTGCTACGGGACAGCAGCTGCTCACGCTTCAAACGGGAGGACGGTCCCTGGAAAACCTGGACAGGTGGTAACCCTGGCTGTCGATGAGCGAGCCCCTGATTATATCGACACACGTCTAAGACAGATGTTTATTATTGCAGTAGAAAGTACCCAGTGAGCTTGCAAGTTCTAGATGCGGAATTTACGCAATACAATAAACAGACTGACCAGTGCAACAACGAATTAAATCACAAGGTAACAGTCATGTCTCTGTCTCTCCTAACCTGAGTTCCCAATTAGATTTCAAATGTCTGCAGAGCTGCAACTGCTTTGGAGAAAATGACGTGAAAAAAAACACGATAAGAGTAGATCTATTTAAAGTAAAATAATGGCTATAAATCAATGAAGGACATAAAATAACAAATAAAATAATTGATAAACAAATCAAGCAAGGAATAGGTGTTCCTGAGCATGCGCAGGTCGACAGCGAGCCATCATCTAAGCAAACAACAGTGAGCCGCATCAACCGTCACAGCCAGATGACTTCAATGTTTTACGGAACAAGTGAGTCTTGAGACGGGATTTTAAAATGCCCAGGGACTCAGCTGAGCGTTTTCCCAATGAAAGGGAGTTCCAGAGTCTGGGAGCAGCGCGCAAGAAGGCTCTGTTACCCATCGAATGGATGTGCGATCTGGACACATGCAGCAAACAGCCCGTATTGGAGGATCAAAGTTGTCATGTTGAGGAGGGTGCCTGAAGTAGGTCACAGATGTATCTCAGAACAGCGCCAGTGAGAGATCAAACCTTCTGCAGTCCCATCGCACCGTTACACTTCTTTGCATAATTAATTTATTTCATTTATTGATCTATTTAGTGCTCTCCCAATTTTTGCATGTTACTGCTTACTTTTGTGGCTATGGTTTGTGTTCCATTTTTGCACAAATTGCTTTTGTGAGTGGGTTAAATTCCTTGTTTTGATTGTACAACTTGCTGCGTTGAGTCATTTTGAACCATCGTTGTGTCATAGGAATCCCGGTAAACATATGCGCGGCACATGAGCCATCTAACTATGAGCCCCCTCCTCCAATAATTCTAATAAAGTAGGCTGGCGTCACAACTGCGTCATGGCTCGAGGCTCTGCCTCCACTCGCCTCGCTCTGTTCTCGGGCCACAGCCGTGAATCTCACCGTGGATCCTGGAGGTGAACTCTAACATGAGAGGTGTGAGGCGCGATGTCAGTTTCATATTGGAGCTGGAGAGGAACCGTTGGGATACGTGGTGTCTTTTAACATTTGTCCAGGGGGGAGGGGTAAGTAATATATAATATAAAAGGACACCGGTGGCAATTTAGTTGGTGGGACAATTAACCTAGGCAGCATGTTTTCGTATTGTGGGAAAAAACCAGAGTACCCGGTGTTAAACTGCACGGACAGAACTGCTAAATAATAATAATAATTAATAATAATTAACGCGTAAACTCCACGGGGAAAGACAGCACCGGAGTCGGGACTCATACTCCATTTCTTTTTGTTGTGCACTATTCACCGTGAATGCTCTCAGGCGCTGCTCTCTCCGTGCATGCCGTGTGGAGTTCCTCCTTCCCCTGTGCTTCGCAATGTTCCGCCTCCCACGTGGGATACATCCGATGACCGCTGCCACCACCACCAGAAGCAGGCTGAGGATGCCCCTCGAACGTGGCAGGTGAATCATCGCAACGGGGAGAGGAGGAGCGCTCGACACGGCCGTCCCGAAAGGTCGGAGATTGAGACCTCTACCCTCCTTCCCATCATTCAGCACTCGCCCCCTGTTTGCCCCTCCTCTCCTTGTCCCCCCAATTCCCAAAGTGAGGCTCAGACAGAGGCGAAAGTACGCTGGTGGCACCCGGGATAACGTTCCGCTAAGCGGCCGATGTGTTCACGACGGTGCAGGAGGAAAGGGTGGTGCGATAGGACCGTACCCATCTCATTATTCCACTCTTACACGTCTTTGTCGTTTATTAATTTATTAGCATTATTGGTTCGTTGTGCGCGGTGCAAAATTGCCTGTTACGGTTTCTTTTCTCAGTACGGTTATGGTTTTATCTTTGCACACATTAGTGCTGTGAGTTTGTTTTTTTTATTTTTCGATTTCATGCGTTGCTGCGTTGGTGTCAGTTCGAGCGATTGTTGTGTCGCAAGAATCCTGCATCCAGAGCTTGCAAGCTCACTGGGTACCCTTACCTATAATAAAAATGTCTCTACAAAAGCCTATCTACATCTATTATTATTAATTATTATCCACAGTGCCGGTAAGAGATTTCAGTTGCTTTGAGCCCTGGCCACGAGGAGCGAAGTGGCCCCGAACATTTTCCAGTGAGACAGGATCTCAATAAGGTGAGGATAATGATGATTGGCTGTCAAATTTAATTTAGAATGTTAAATTTAGATATTAAAATATAAATTGCAATGGTCATAGTAAGATCCTGTCTCACCCACGCGGTTATGCAGTCATTCCGTGGCCTAATGGTGTAGACGGGGCAGCAAGGGAGCTGGAGCCTATCTCGGGAGTCCCAGGGCGTAAGGCAGGGCTATACCCAGAATAGGACGCAAGTCCATCACAGGGACATTCAGTCAGCAGGCCAATTTACCAATGTAGCGGTCTGCCTTGGACTCTGGGAGGAAATCGGAGTACTCAGCCAAACCCCAAGTGGACACGGGGGGAGAGAGTGAATGCGCAAACTCCACGCGCCAGAGCCGGGAACCTATTGCGGAATCAAACCCGGGCCTTCTTGCTGTGAGGCGTCCAGATATCTGGTGAGAGCTAGTGACGCGAACGCAGTGCGATCTGGGAAAGTGGAAAATTGTCAAATTCATAGCAACGGGGAATAAAACAATCGTGTAAATGAACTGCGGTTGTAGGAGAATAATCTCAACATTTCCACGAACGAAACACGCACACGCACGCCATCTACACACGCGTTTATATATTTTTAAAGTGAAAAAAATCCCAAATTCAGCTGAAATTAAAAGTGGAATAAAACAACAAGTCAGCTGTATCTCGAGCAAGCAAACAACAGCAACGCGAGGCAGACGAGGAGGCTGGCAGCTGAAATCCGAGCGAAGCTTCTCACTGCAGAACCGCTTCTTGTCAATTTTCCGGATTTAATTGCGGAATTTACGGAACCGAGGTGGCGGGATTTTTAATTTGGTCGCTTGAGTGAGTTTCCTCCCAGGCTCCCAAACACCCTCCCCCCTACCCGCACCCCCCACCCTACGTCCCACCATCCCCCCCCCCACCATCGTTCCCTACCCTACCCTACCCCCCACCCTACCCCTCCACCCACCCATCCCCACCATTAACTGCACCCCATGTCCTTCCCTCTCTCCCTCCCGCCCTCTCAGCTCTTACGCTCACCAACCCATCTGTCACTCACACTCACTACCCACATCTGTGACTCTCACTCACACTCACCACCATCATCATCTGTGTCACTCGTCCACACTCACTGCAACCATCTTTGTTGCGTGTGGTGGTGAATGGTGAGTGTGGTGGTGAGTGTTGCGGTGGGTGTGGTGGTTAGTGTGATGGTGAATGGTGAATGTAGTGGTGAGTTTCCTGGTGATGTGATAGTATGAAGGGGAGTGGCGACTGTAGTGGTGAGTGTGATCGTGAGTGTCGTGGTGAGTTGTGAGTGTGGCGGTGAGTGTGGTGGTGAGTGTATTGGTGAATATAGCAGTGAATGTGACGTTGAGTGGTGAGTGTGGTGATGAGTGGTGAGTGTATTGGTTAGTGTGATGGTGAGTGTAGTGGTGAGTGTGATGGTGAGTGATGAGTATGATGTTGAGTGGTGAATGTAGTGCTGAGGTTGATGGTGAGTGGTGAGTACAGTGGTGGGTGTGAGAATGAGTGGTCAGTGTAGTGCTGAGGTTGATGGTGAGTGGTGAGTATAGTGGTGAGTGTGATGGTGAGTGATGAGTATGATGGTGAGTGGTGAATGTAGTGCTGAGTTTGATGGTGAGTGGTGACTGCCGGAATCTCCCCATTCCTCTCTCATCAAATTCGCTCCGCTCGCCGTGCACAAGTTCAGCAGCAGAGCCCCCAATTCTTGCTCAGGGTGAGCGGCAATTACCATATCGTCGGCATAAATAACATGGTTGACCAAATCACGCTGTGTCTCAGGCGGAAAATCATGCCCCTGGTATACCGTCCACCCTCAAATCTGTCAGGACCAGCTCAACGCTGCCAGAAGGCACTTCATTGCGCCTGTACCAACAATGTTTCCAGCATCCTAGCTGATGTCTGGGACAAGCCCAAGATCCTTTTCTCGACCATCCATCGGCTCCTTCATCCACCCAGCCATTCACCCTCACCTGTGTTCATTAACAAAGACAAGGCGGATGAGTTCATTCAGTTTTTTCACAGACAAAACCAATGCCCACCCCATCTCTGTGCAGTCTCAATCTCCACCCACTACTTCAGAAATTGTTCCCTCTCATACCCTGATCTCAAAACGCCTAGAATTTTCCGAGTGAACTAAATCTGATGTTTTCTTCATTAGTTTACCAGATCTCGGCCTACAAACTGCTCTTTGGACCCCTTCCCATCCAAAATCACCCGGACAAGCTTTAAATTCCTTACTATCTTCGTCACTAATTACCTCAACAACACACTTAGCTCCGGCAACGTTCCCAAAATATTCAAACGTGCTGCAGTTACCCCTCTGATTAAAAAAATATCGGCCTCAATTGCAACAACCCTTAAAAATGATTGGCCCATCACGAATTTACTATTCCTCTCTAAAGTCCTTGAGTGTGCGGTAGCCATGCAACTCCAGAAACATCCTCAAGAACGACCTCTTCGATCCCTTACAATCTGGGTTCAGATCCGGCCAGAATACAGAAGTTGCTCTGGTCAAAGTAGTTAATGACTTACTTGTCGGGACTCTTGCTGTGTCCTGTACTGGCTGTGCTCCTCCCTCTCCGACCGGAAGTAGTTCGTCAGCCTCAGAAGAGGTAACTCAGAGATCCATCCTGTTTAGTTTGGAGTCCCTCAGGGTTCAGTCGTCGGCAAATTCCTCTTCAGCATCTACTTTAAACGTATTGGCAATATCATGTGAAGCCTCAATCTAAGCTGCCATTGCTATGCCGATGACAACCAAATTTATGTCCAGGCAAATCCGTCCATAAATGCGTCCGGTCTTTGCATGCTGTCCTCACTGTCAACTCTGAAGGCGTGGCTCATTTCAAATGTCCTAAAACTAAATGGCAACAAAACAGAAGTTTTGATTGTCAGAACCCCGCACCAATTGTCCAAGACTGAACATATCCAATTCATGCTTGATAACCAGACCATTGAAGTTGCTAAGGCAGTCCGGAGTTTCGGAGAGATTCTTGACTTCTCACTCACCTTCAATACACACATCAATAAAGTGACGAAGGTAGCTTATGCACACCTTATAAATTTAGCCACACTGCGCCATAAACTGTGACTCTGGACGCTGAGAAGCTAACCCACATCTTAATCTCTTCATGAATCGATTACTGCAATACACTCCCTGATATCCCAACCTACCTTAATCATCATCTCCAACGTGTGCAGAATGCGGCCGCTAGTCTTCACCCGCACTGTCATCTACGAATACATATCTCAGTGTCGACGTCTCTCCACTGGCTACCTGTTAAATACAGCATTGCATTCAAGACCCTCTTTCTCACCTTCAAGGCTCTCTGGCACTGTTCCTATTTCAGTCACCCTCTTCAACACGCAATACGGGCTAGCTGCATGTGCCCAGATCACACCTTTGTTCGATGGATGACAGAGCCTTCTTTTCCGCTACTCCCAGACTCTGGAACTCTCTTCCATGAAAATTCGGTCAGCTGAGTCCCTTGGTATCTTCAAATTCAGTCTCATGACTCACTTCTTTCATAAGGCCTTGAAGTTCTATGACTAGGACTGTCGATGCTGCTCACTATGTGCTTGGATGATGGCTCGCTGTTGACCTCTGCCTGCTCAGTCCGTAATTTACTTATCGTAATAATTTTACTAAATAGATCTACTCTGTTGTTGTTGACATCCAGTTCTCTCCATAGCTCTGCGCAGCGCGTTGTGACCCTCGAATGAAAAGCACTCTAGAAATTTAAATATTAATATTAGTAGAGAGCAATCCCCTAACAGCACTGATCAACCTCCCATTGTACCTGTGCTAGATGGAAATGCCACTTGAACATCTATGCAAAGCTTCTCGAACTACGTGGCTGAAACAGATGTTGAATAATGCAGGAGCCAGGGGTCATCCCTATTGCACCCCAAGGCGAACAGGGAATAGCTCTGACTCCCGACCACGTAGCTTTACCCGGGCTTGCCCTCCCTCATGAAGGTTCTTAAATATTGTTAGTAGAGAGTCAGGAACCCCGAAAGATGGAAGAACAATCCACAGCCCTCGCCTACTGATGGTATCATAGGCCTTGACCAGGTCAATAAAGCAGAGATGCCGATCCTGTTGGATTTCCTTACACCTCTGCTGTAGCAGTTGGATAGAGAATATGGCATTTGTGCTAGACCGTTACGTCCTGAAATCACATTGGGGTACTGAAAGTCTCTTCTCGGCGTACCCGGCAAGGCGATTTTGAAGAATTCTTTCCAGGACCCCTCCTGTCACACTGAGGAGCGAGATTCCCCTGTAGTTGTCCCAATCGGTGCGATCTCCCTTCTTAAAGATGGGGAGTACTAGGACATCCTTCCATTCTTGTCAAACTTTTCCTGTGCTCCAGACGGTTTTAATGATGGGATATCGGGTGGTATGCAGATAAACCCCCATCCTTTAGTATTTCGATTGTTAGATTATCTCTGCCTTTTTGTGTTTTTCCTGGTCTCAGGCTTTGTATCGCCTTACATAGTTCATCTACAAATGGCATCTCTGCCAGTCACTCACAGAGGTGGCTACTTCCATTAACTAAGGCACCGCAGCCCAAACAGGGACACCCCCTTGTTATCCCATGGTATTATCTGAGTTAAGGGCATTCGCCTCTGACAGGACCCCACAGAAATTCTCTGCAAACCTCCGAACTTCTTCCTGAGGGTCGGAAATCGGATCACCATTTTCCCCTTCAAGGAAGGTTATCAGAGCGGTGTTGCAAGGCAATCTTTTGATGGAATTAAAAAGTGAGTTGTGATCACGGGCTATTGAGGCAGACTCCATCTCCTCAGCATCCCGCGACTACCACTCATCCTTGCAACTCGGTGCAGCTCTTGGAACCTCTGTGTGAATGTTGCAGCAACCCTCCTCATTCTCGGGCGTAGGATTTTGCAGTCGGCGAGAGTGGACCTAGGGCTTTTTTTTTGCTTGAACACTTCCGAAAGCCAGATTTTCTGGGGGGGGGGGGGGTTCAGGATCGTGTGCCCAGTACAGCCATTCCAGCTGCATGAGCCAGAGTCATAAACCTCACCCATTTCCCCTCAGTATTGGGAGGAGTGGCGGACGATGTCAGCCCCAGCTGCAAACGATAATGAAATTCTCCCTTACAGCTTTCATCAGCTAGCCGAGACCAGGCCACTGTGGATTTCAATGGACCCCATTGAAACGTTGTGGACGCCCACCACTGCACGGAAGAGTGGCAGGCGGACATTAGAGATGACAAGCCGATGGTGAGAGGTCAGAGCAGCTCCTTGGTAGGTCCTGGTATCAAGGACATTGGCCCGCATCTGCTGCTCCGTCAATAAGTAGTCCAGATCTTCTTGCTTGAACCCGGCAAGCGTCCATGATGTTATTTGGATGCACAGATGACGGAACAGCAGCGTCATGGTGATTACGAGCCCATGGGCTGCACATTAGTCTAGCAGCCTCCCACCGCTGTTGTTGAGCTCATCTGGCCCATGCCTTCCAATCACTCCAGTCCAAGTGTTTGCATCATGACCCACTGGGGCATTAAAGTCAACTAGCAGGATGACTATCCCGGGGAGCCACATTAGCCAACAATGGGACGGGGCTCATAGAAGGCATCTGAATTATTAGCATTGTTTTCATCCCTCCACTGATATTTGTCTCTTATATCATCCACGTTAAGAATTCAATTGAAAAATATAGGGACACGTGCAGCGCTGTGACGTCAGAAATGTGTCGTCTCATGTGACACTGCAGCTAGATATATTGATGTTTATTATTACAGCAGAAAATACCATGTGAGCTTGCAAGCTCTGGCAACGGGATTCCTGCAACACAACACTGCCTCCTTCTCAAACACTCTAACGCCCATATCTAGCACTAACTCCTCTCTCTATAACAGGTGTGGGTATGTGTCGCAAATTCACGAGGCGGCCCACCGGCACCGAACCGGTTGCGCCTAATGGCGCAGCCGGCTGCATATAATGACGGCCGCGCCGTTCTCCGTCCGACAGCAGCTGTGGTTTCGTGGGGTAGAAGACGACACGACTGGGCTGTTTGCCTGCACTGAGCCGGGCCTGATGGCGGGAGACAAAACGGCCTCCCGTGCATCTCGAGCCGTTGTGACGGAAAGGTCACGCTCGTTCTTCCGACCGATCCTTGAGCCGAGCCGGTCAGGTGTGCCGGGCTGGGTCTCGGGTTGTCAGGGTGCGGTCGTCGCGTGGGAGGGGCCTACACGGTGCCCGCTTGTCTCTGCGGTGTCGCCACGTGGCACCGCCTGCCTCGCTTTGCGCTTGTGGTCGGAATCGGCAGCGTTTCACGGCTGGGCAGGATAATTTTTTTACGCTCCTTACATGGGAGATGCTCTGCTAATCTCATGCCTATCCTTCTGGTGACCGGCCCGTAGCACTTTATTCGTTCCTCTACCAGTCTCTTTTTCCTACTCTGACACCGTTTTTCACTCTCCCCCGAATGCACCCTCTCTGATCCATGTCCCAGCAGCGTCTCCAGGATTCTGTCCCCTTCTCGAAGGTTCTCATCACTCTCCTCCTCCACTAGTTACTCTGGCAACCCTACTCTCCTAGCTATGCGCATGCCCCTCTCTCCTCTATATACACCCTGATGTATATTCATTCATTTGTTATCAATACCCGCTTAATCCTGTACAGGGTTACAAGGTAGCCGGAGCCTATCCCGGCCAACAGAGGTCGCAAGGCAGGGGAATACCCAAAATATGACGCAAAAAGATCACAGTGCACACTTTTTAGGGCAATATACTCATCAGACCCGACGACAACCCATCTACAGTTTTATTTAATCTCCATGCATACTGTCCTCACTCTCATACACACATCGGCTGTATTCTTGCATCACCCGTACTCACGCCCACACTTAGCCCGCGTTTGTCACAGTGACTCACCAACAAGCGGAAATCTAATCGTAAGGGAACACAAACGAATTGACATTACATTTTATCAGGATCAAGCCTAACCTTGATCATAAAGTAAACAGCAACACAGTCTTATACAGGACAAGAATGACCAGTAATTCAATACGTTAATAAGACACTAAAATTTGGTGATAACACCTATACTGGTCGATAATACATTAATTGGTTTATAACACCTTAATGCACAGAGGACCGCAGAACTTGGGGATAAACTTGGTGCTTGGTTACTGCCTGGCGTGACGGAGAATACAGCGTTGTGAACGACGCTCCACATTGAACTAATAATGCAGTGTTACCATCATGATCATCATTACCATCATCATCATTACTATCTTTATCAACACTTTGTTTAAATGGAGATGAACACGTGGTGATGCGGTAGATTCGCTGGTCCAGCGGCTGCACGGTTGCCAGACTGTCTGATTGTTATGTCTTTGGTGTCTTGAAATTTATAATAACAATATTTTCATTTCAAAAGCGCCCTTCATACGAGGGTTACAAAGCGTTCCACAGAGCTGTGGAGAAAACAACGTCAACATCGTCAGAATAGATACATCAAATGACAATGACTAAACATCAATGAAGGACATAAAATGACAAATAAAATACTTGTTAATCAAACAAAGCAAGGGATGAGTGTTCTTAAGCAGGCGCAGGTCAGCACCGAGCCATCATAATAATAATTGCATTTATAGAGCGCTTTTCACTCAAGGGTCACGAAGCGCCATACAGAGCTGCGGAGAGAACGGCTCGTCAACAACAACGACATTTGAACGGAAAATCAGCAACAATAACGTTTTTTTTACATATCCAAGCTGTGGAGAGAACGGCTCACGTCAACATCAGGCCAGTTCAACTGAAAGTCAAATAGCAGCAATAAATTATAGGACATAAAGTAAGCGGAAAAAAATAAATCTTCAACAAATAAGAAAGGACAACAACAGTGAGCAGCATCAACAGTCCCTGCCTGAGGACTTCAATGCCTTACGGAACAAGTGAGTCTTGAGACGGGATTTGAAGATGATTCCCAGAGTCTTGTATCGAACTGGGGCTTATGGCTCACACAGAGGGACCTTGCCTATACGAGGTTTAATTACTTGTCGCGATTACGTCCACGATTCGATTGTAGAATCGATTACATTCCCTTCCGTAGTGCTTTCCTGATAATCGATTACGGACCTAAGCCCGCGGAATTTGAGATGCCGAATTAGTTGACCAAGCTATGCGTCATGGCTAACGAAAAGCCCTGAGTGACGTGAAAATTCACGTTGGGGCTGTGAGATGTCGCTGTCTACCTATCCATGTCTCGCGTGGGTTTTCACTGGGTACTTCGGTTCTCTCCACCCCACACAGCAGTCCAGAGATACACTGCTGCTTCCGCCGGTTCAATACTTATTTTAAGGAGGTTTCTGATGTCGGGATGTTTGGCCACGAATTATGAAATTGTTGGCATTGACGTGATATCGCGTCAGTCGGTTCGATTTATAACCGAGCTGCGTGGCTGCCCCAGGCTTCGAGCAGCGTCCGCCCGTCGTCCCTCTAAGAGAGGACGATTTAGAGACGCGGCGAAGAAACCGCAGGGGAGGGAGATGGGAGGTAGCCAGGAGGTCAGCCGGCACCAACCCGCAGGCACTGCGTCCTGTACCTTAAGTTATCGGCCGGTGGATTCATAATGCCGAACAGTGGCAGAACGCGAAAACTCGGCACAAAAGGCGCCCGAGCAGGGACTCGAACCGACCGAATCAGCTCTTTCTTGCTATGAGGCGCGGATGTTACCGCTGCACAGTCACCCTGCTGCACCATGTTCTTGAGGACGAGGCGGTGCAGAAAGGTCGACTCCACTTGTCCCGTCCGATTGGGATAGAGCTTTCTCCCGCAAACGTGTGGATTTACCCGGAATCTGATGTCTGATCCCAGATGAGAGCCGTGCTAAGTCGCCAGTCTCTGTTCGGTTCGCAGTGTGTCGCTGTGTTGAGGTGTGGGAGGGAAGCAGAGAGTCCAGAGGAAACCCGCGTAGAACAGAGGCGGAACATAGGAACTCCACGTCGGAACCGAAGCGAGATACCTTGTGCTGAGACACAGCGAGAGTCGCCTTTGCGCGCATCTCCCACCCACCGTGCTAAGCAACAACCACCCACCCTGAGACAACCTCCAACCCACAGTGCCACCCACCACTCAGCCGCCCTGTGCACACATCCCACCTACCATGCCACACACCTACCCTGCGCCAACCTCCCACCCACAGTGCAACCCACCACCCACCCACCCTGCGCCGATCTGCCACCCACCGTGCCACTTACCACCCACCCACCTCGCGCCCACCTCCCATCCACAATGCCACCAACCACCCAAACACACGGCTGCGTCCATCTCCAACACACCGTGCCACCTACCACCCACCCACCCGGCGCCCACCTCCAACAAACAGTGCCACTAACCACCCACTCAACCTGAGTCTACCTCCCATCCACAGTGCGAGTCACCACCCACCCACCCTGCGCCTACGTCCCACAGACCGTGCAACACACCTATCCTGCGCCCACCTCTCACACACCGTGCCATCCACAACCCACAGTGCCACCTACCACCTACTCACCTTGCGCCAACCTCCCACCCACAGCGCGACCCACCACCCACCCACACTGCGCCTACCTCCCACCCACCGTGCTACCTACTACCCACTCACCCTACGTCCACTTCCCACCTACCGTGCCACCTACCACCCACCCACGCTGCGTCCACCTCCAAACCCGCAGTGCCAACTACCACCCATCCACCCGTCGCTCAACTCCCAACCACAGTGCCACCAACCACGCCACCCACCCTGCGTACACCTCCCACCCACCCTGCGCCCACCTCCCACCAACAGTGCAACCCATCACCCACCCACCCTGAGCCAATCTCACACCCACCGTGCCATCTACCATCCACATACCCTGCGTCCAACTCCCACCCACCGTGCCACCTACCACTCACCCACCTTGCGTCCACCTACTACCGACAGTGCCACGCACCACCCACCCACCCGTCGCCCAACTCCCAACCACAGTGCCATCAACCAGCAACCCACCCTGTGTCTACCTCCCACCCAGCGTGCCACCTACTACCCAGCCACTATGACCACACCTCCGACCCACAATGCCACCCATAACCCAAAAACCCTGAGCCCATCTTCCACCCACCGAGTCACCTACCACCCACTAACCCTGCGCCCACCTCTCAACCACAGTGCCACCCATCACCCGCCCATCCTGAGCGCAACTCGAACCCACCGTTCCGCCTACCAACCACCCACCCAGCGTTTACCTCCCACCAGCCGTGCTACCTACCACCCAACCACCCGTCGCTTACTTCCCAACCACAGTGCCACCAACCACGCCACCCACCCTGCGTACACCTCCCACCCACCGTGCCACCTACCACCCACCCACCCTGCGCCCACATCCCACCGACATTGCAACCCATCACCCTCCCACCCTGCGCCCACATCCTACCCACGGTGCCACCTACCACCCATCCACCCAGCGCCCACCTCCAACCCACCGTGCCACCCACTACCTGCGCACATTGTGCCCACCTCAAACGCACCGTGCCACCTACCACCCAACCACCCTGCGTCCACCTCCCACAAACATTGCCACCCACCACCAACCCACCCTGCGCCCACCTCCCTACCACCATGCCACCTACCACCCACCGTGCGCCCATCTCCCACCGACCGTGCCACCCACGACCTAACCACCGTGCGCCCACCTCCCATCCACAATGCCAACAACCACCCACCCACCTTGCGTCCACATCCCACCCACAGTGACACCCACCACACACACACCCTGCGCCCATCTCCCAACGACCGTGCCACCCATCACCCACCCACCCTGCGCCCATCTCCCACCCACAGTGCCACCTACCACTCACACACACTGCGTCAACTTCCTACCCACAGTGCCACTTACCACCCATCCACCCTACGTCCCCCTCCCACTCACAGTGACAGCCACCATCCACACACCCTCTGCGCATCTCCCACCCACAGTGCCACACAATACCCACCCACCCTGTGTCTACCTCCCACCCACAGTGCCACCCACCACCCACCCACCCTGCGCCCACATCCCACCCACGGTGCCACCTACCACCCATCCACCCTGCGCCCACCTCCCACCCACCGTGCCACCCACTACCTGCCCACATTGTACCCACCTCAAACGCACCGTGCCACCTACCACCCACCTACCCTGCGTCCAACTCCCACCAACATTGCCACCTACCAACCACCCACCCTGCGCCACCTCCCACCCACAGTGCAACCCATAACACACCCACCCTGCGTCCACCTCCCAACCACCGTGCAACCTACCACCCATCTACCCTGAGCCCACCTCCCACCCACCGTGCCACCCACTACCTGCCCACATTGTGCCCAACTCAAACGCACCGTGCCACCAACCACCCACCTACCCTGCGTCCAACTCCCAGAAACATTGCCACCTACCCCCAACCACCCTGCGCCACCTTCCACCCACCGTGCCACCTACCACCCATCTATCCTGAGCCCACCTCCCACACACCGTGCCACCTACTACCTGACCCACATAGCGCCAACCTCCCACCCACAGTGCCACCAACCACCCACCCACCCTGCGTCTACTTCACACCCACAGTGCTATGCACCACCCAACCACCCTGTGCCCACCTCCTAACCACAGTGCAACCCATCAACCACCCACACTGAGCACACCTCCCACCCACCGTGCCACCTACCACCAACCCACCATGCGTCCACCTCCCACCCACCGTGCCACCTACCACCAACCCACCCTGCGTCCACCTCCCAACCACCGTGCCACCTCCCACCCGCCTGCCCTGCGCCCACCTCCCACCCAGAGTGCCACGATCACCCACTCATCCTGAGCCCATGTCTTACCCACCGTGCAACCTACCAC
This sequence comes from Mordacia mordax, assembly GCA_036362905.1. NCBI lineage: Eukaryota > Metazoa > Chordata > Hyperoartia > Petromyzontiformes > Petromyzontidae > Mordacia > Mordacia mordax. Next base: position 6,285,533 of record JAZEWT010000012.1, read on the forward strand.
CCACGCACCGATCGCCCACCTCCAACCCACAGTGCCACCAACCACCCACTAACCCTGAGCCCAACTCCCACCCACCGTGCCACCTACCACCCAACCACCATGCATCCACCTCCCACACACCCTGCAACAAACTACCTACCCACATGGCCCCCACCTCCAACACACCGTGCCACCGACTACCCACCCATCCTGCGCTTATCTCCCACCGACCGTGCCACCCACTAATTACCCACCTTGCGCCCACCTCTCACCCACCATGCCACCTGCCACCCAACTACCCTGCGCCCACCTCCCACCAACCGTGGCATCCACTACCTGCCCACATTGCGCCCATCTCCCACCGACCATGCGACCCACTACCTAACCAACATGCGTCCACCTCCAACCCACCGTGCCACCTACCACCCACCAACAGTGACACCAATTAACCACCCACCCTGAGCCCATCTCCCACCCAACGTGTCACCTACCACCCAACCACCCTGCGTCAAACTCCCACCAATAGCGCTACCTTACATCCACCCACCCTGTTCCCACCTGCAACTAACCGTGCCACCTACTACCCACCCATCCCGACCCTATCTACCACCCACCGTGCCACCCACTACCTAACCACCTTGCGCAAAAACTCCCACCCACATTGCCAACCACTAATCCACCAACCCTGCGCCCAACTCCCACCCACAATGCCACCAACCACCCACCCACCTTGCGTCCACATCCCACCAACAGTGACACCCACACACCCTGTGCCCATCTCACATGCACAGAGCCACCCACTACCCACCCACCCTGCACCCATCTCCCACGCACTGTGCCACCTACCACCCAATCACCCTGCATCCACCTCCCACCCACCGTGCCACCCATCACCCACCAACCTCGTGCCCATCTCCCAACAACGTGAAAACCTAAAACCCACTCCCCCTGCACCCACCTCTCACCAACAGTGCCACCCATCACCCACCCACCCTGAGCCCATCTCCCACCCACCGTGCCACCTACCACTCACTCACCGTGCGTCCACTTCCAACCCACATAGCCACCGACCACCCACCCACCCTGCGTCCACCTCCCACCCACAGTACCACCCACCAACCCTGCGTCCACCTCCCACCCACCGAGCCAAATACCACCAATCCAACCTGAGCCCTAATTCCACCCACCGTGCCACCCACTACCTGCCCACATTGCGCCCACCTCCCACCCACTGTGCCACCAACCACACACACACCCTGCGTCTACCTCCGTCACACAGTGCTATCCACCACCCACCAACCCTGTGCCCACCTCCCAACCACCGTGCCACTAACCACGCACCCAACCTTCGCCCACCTCCCACACAACGTGCCACCAACCAACCCCCCACCCTGCGTCCACCTCCCACTCACAATCCCAGCCACCACCGACCCCCCCTGCGCCCACCTCCCACCCACAGTGCTGCTAACAACGCATTTACCCTGCGCCCAGCTCCCACCCACTGTGCAACCTGCCATTCACCCACGCTGCGTCCACCTCAAACCTAGCGTGCCACCTACCATCCAACCACTCACCCTGAGCCCACTTCCCACCCACTGTGCCACCCACCACCTTCAAACCTTGCGCCTACCTCCAACCCACTGTGCAACCCACCACCCACCCACACTGCGCCAACCTGCAACCACCG
>JAZEWT010000012.1:6297916-6309788 GCA_036362905.1 Mordacia mordax
TCCCACTACCCCCTCCTCCTCCTGCCATTTTCCTCCTCTCCCCATTCCTCCTACTCCCCTTCCCACCAACTCCTCCCCCCTCCCCCCGCTCCCGCCCGATATGAACCAGTGTTAGAGCTAGAAGTCAGTGTTAGAGATAGGAGTCACAATGTTTAAGAGAGGTACCAGCGTTTGGGATAGGATCCAGCGTTGTATCGCATAATCTCCGCATGCAGAGCTTGCAAGCTCACTGGCGACGCCCTGCTGTAATGATCAACATCTCCGTATCTTGTGCTCAATCCGCCTTGCGGGCCGCGTCCGTGAGGCCGCTCAGGGCAGAAGCAAGCAGGGCGGCTCCCTACGCAGCGTCGCATCGTTGGGATCCGGAGAACTCAGCGGAGAATCAGGGGAGGCAACACGTCCTGCCCCTTGGCTGCAGCCGCTCTCCAGCTGCGTGACATGCACGGGGCCTCGCACAGCGTTAGAGCGACGGCTATTCGTTTATATGTGACCAATTTCGTGACCATGGGTTATGTCACGCAAAAAAATGACGTGTTGTAAGCCCCCCTCCACCCGACACAGGCAATCAGTAAGGTTTTATTGTCACGTGAATAATGAAATACAATGAAATGCGATGTTTGGCTGATAATTACTCGTACCAATGTGGGTGCGAGTACCTGATGACGCCAACTGTAATTAACGAAACGTCGAATCTCACTGTGACTGTTGCGGGTTTGCTCTCTAACGCATCGGGGTGTACTGCTGCTGCTGAGACGGTGACGGCTCGTCACGTTCTGTTCACGTGAAAACAACCTTACTGATTGGCTGCGTCGGGTGGAGGCGGGTTACGACACACGCACGCGTCATTGTTCGCGAGATCTAACTGCAACAAATAAATGGATTTCACGGAATGACGATCCAACTTAAAATGTGGCGCAAACTCCACGCGTGATCAAGGGGGGGCCGAGACACGGATACCGAGGCGCAGCGAGGAGTCAGCAGATGGGGGGGGGGGTTGCAAGGCATCCACGCGGTCAGCCGGTGCTAACATTTGGCAGACACTTAGTCCGAGAAATTAGGATGCTGTCGCCCAATTAAATAATTAGTGATTTTGAAAAAATTGGAGGAAACAGAAAACCCGGAGGGAGATAGCCAGAGAACGTGGAAGCAACCCGCGGCGGAAGCAATGCGCACAGAACAGGGCCGGACGGGCTTATTATTCTTTTTTTAATCGTTATATTTTTTTAACATTGTACTTTTCCCGAGGCCCCCAGCATCACAGAAACCGCGCACGAGTCGCGTTAGTCTCGCAGAGTAGAGACAATTCCACAACAATTTTACAATCGATTAGTCACGTGTGCATGGACAGCTCGTTTAGTGCGCGGTGCGCTGTTAGAATCAATCGCTTAAATCGGTTAAACCTGAGCCTGCAATACAAGTCCGTCATTGCAACATTCATTAGGAGAAGTCGGTGTGCTTTAATCAGTGTGGGTGTGGGGGTCATCATTGATTTTTTTTTCCAGGCGCCCCAGAATACCTACCAGACAACTTTCTCGCACAGCAACCTTGTGAGTCCATCCTCATGGCTGCATACGTTTATTAGACGTCATTCGATGTTATTATTATTGCAGCAGAAAGTACCGAGTGAGTTTGCAAGCTCTGGGTGCGGACTTCCTGCGACAAAACACTGGCTCCTATCTCTCGCACCTGGCCCTATCTCGAATTATGACTCCTGACGCTTGCATCCCTAGACTCGGGCTTACTGCGACACAACCAACGTCTCAGCTGACCAATTAAAACATGAAAACAGAGGGAAAATCAACTTCCCTACAGTAACAATCGGCGCAAAAATTAAATGCTGTTATCATGAAAGTAAACGGTTACAACCCACAGCACCAACTTGTACAAAGATGAAACCCCAACCATATTCACAAAGTGAACCGTAGCCACTCAGCATTCAACAGCATAAAATAAATAAAGAAGAGCAAGAGTGCAACAGGTGTTTGGAAATATATTGAAGAAGTTTTTTTTTTCTCCCCAAGAACAAAAATAATAATAATTGCATTTATAGAGCAATTTTTACCCGAGGGTCACAAAGCGCTGCACAGAGCTGCGGAGAGAACGGCATGTCAATAACAGCGACATTAGACCGGAAAAATCAGAAACAATTACTTTTTTGAGTTTTTTTACGATAGCGAGGAGAATATGCAGCTGTTCAAAAAGACCGGTTCATTTTTTCAGTCGCAGCTTGGTCGAAATGTTGACATTAACTTGGCTTGGATCCGATGTATTGGGAGGCGGCACGGTGAGTAGTGCTGTCGCCTCACAGCTAGAAGGCCCGGGGTTCGGTTCCCGTCACAGGGGCCGACTGTGTGGAGTTTCGCATGTTATCTTCGTGCCCGCTTTAATTTTCGCCGGGTACACAGGTTTCCTACCACAGTCGGCAACTGCAGTCTATGTTAATTATCCGACTGACTAAATTGATCCCGTGACATGTGATGGGCTGGCGTCTAATTCTCTGTATAGCCCTGTCTTGTGCCCTGATTCTGCGGGGAAAGGCTCCGGCTTACTGCTACAGGACAAAGCAGGAACCCATGACGAAGTGATGAGTTAGTTTATCGGAGTAGGCTTTCATTATTTAAGTTTGAAGGTGTGGAGCAGCAGCCATCGCTCGCAGCAGCTGCAGATCAGGCACGTGACCGACATTGCTCGGAGTTAATGCGTTTCATCCGCCTGGCGCTCCACCATTGTTGTGAGTGTTGCTCCCCTGCTATTGCTGAAGGGCTCCTGTCCCCAGTTGCGAAGGAGCGCGTCCTTCGCAAACCTCTTCCACAGAGGTCGATATCGACAAAGCGGGTACCATCATAATAAATATCAGCAGCAGCAACATCATCATTAACATTGGCATCAGCATCAGCACGATCACCCAACGCATCATCATCAAATAGATGAACAAAGATCCCCCGCACAGCTTCAACAGACAGTAGGGTCAAGTGCTCTTATGAAGCACCGATGAAGGTCAGCACGGCACACGAGGGAGCGCGTGGCCAGCACCACGACCGGCTACACTCCGCACTGGCTGCTCAGTTGAGGCTGAGTCAACCTAGGGGAGGGCCACAACCAGCTCAGAAAATAGAGTGTGGTATAGGTGACCGTGAGCGGGATTCGAACTCGGGTCGTTGGCTAAGTGCGCTAACCACTGCGCCACCCTTCCCCTCACGCCCCACCACCACTACTTTAACCACCACACCCACCTCTACCCAGCACCAAAGATTCGCCGTGTGGCCGTAACCAACTGTTATCAGCCCATCTAGCCCGTGACTCCCCTGTCACGCACCCGTCACGCGCCCATCACATGCCAGTGACGCACACGTGACGCACCCGTGACGCGCCCGTGATGCATCCGTCACGCGGTTTGATAGCGAAAGAGTATTTCCGAAGAGTAATTCTCCGAAACTCTTTTTATATGTTTAGGCATGCGATAGAAAGATAGATGCTGATTCTTACAGCAAGACATATTCAGCTTTCAAGTTCTAGATATGGGATCCTGTGACAGAGCATACGCTCAAGCTGACCAACGTATGAACATATAAAATCCATAGGTAATCAACAAAGTCACACCAACAATTTATGCAAAGGTGAAACAATGTAATGATGTAGGTTTTCACGGCTCGATGCATGATGATTGCTTCGAAAAGCTGCTCTCTCGGAACAGCCACGCCGATTGCTCCCTCTCTCCCCATCGCGACGTTTCGCCTCACACGTTGGAGGCATCCTCAGGCAGAGTGCGCAGCTTTTCGAAGCAATCATCAGATGAAACAATGATCGTAATCATGAAGTAAACAGCAACATGCAGATTTGCACAGCGCTAAATGTCCAATAATTTCAATAGACGAATGAAACGACGAAAAGTAGCAGTTTGACAGCGGCATGAGAATAAAATGAATAAGCTTTTTTGAAAAGTGCAACTCTTCAAAAATACCAATCATTTTTGCAATCTCAGCTAGGCCGAAATGTAAATTCTAATTGGGATCTTAGAGTTGCTCAACGATGGTTGAGACTGTAGCCTCAAGCTCATTGGCAAAAGTATTCCAAAAGCGAGGGGCAAACACCACAAAAACCTTTTACCCGAATCTTGATGCGCATTTAGAAATATTTAGCAGACAGTGGGTTGAGCTCATAAGGTTACATATTTTTGTCTATGGGCAACAAATCCATCAAATATGTTGCCGACTTGTTAAGTAGAACCTTGCGTATAAATATGGCTCTATGAACATATCCAGAGTTGTTGACAGAAGTTCTTATGAGCCACTATACGATTCCCAAAGGTCGGTATGGAAAGGGGGCAACTAAATGAAATTCAAGAGCAAGAATGCTATAGTGGGTTAAGTTTATTTAATTTGGTAGTAGATGCCAAGTGATGTATAATGTCGCAATAATCAAATAATGGTAGAAAAGTCGCATTTTTAATGTCAATTTTAATTTTAATCTTTTTGGTGTTACAGTCAATGTGAGGTCTGAATGTCAATTTCTAGTCTAATATGAAGACAAGGTATTTGAATTCCTCAAGTAATTCAGTTTGTTGGTTGTCTAGTGTATGTAACCGAAGTGGAGATCTGATGTAGTTTTTTTTCACAGAAAAACATGAATTTAGTTCTATTGGCATTAAGGACGAGTTTGAGTGAGACAATCTGGTTTTGCAAGATATTGAAGTCGTCTTGTAGCTTACATTTTACATCTTTCAGGGAATTTCGAGCCACTAGCAGTGCAGTGTCATCTACAACAATATTGATTTCGGAGTAAGTCAAGTACCCTGGGTTATTGATTAGAAGAAAGAATAGTAATGGACCAAGTGTGGAACTTACTGGAACACCCCTCCTACTTTCGAATTTGTTGGATATCAGATTAGCAACAGAAATGGCCTAGTTACACACGCATGCTATAACTGGGCATGCTATAGCTGGGCAAACTACAGCTAGGCATGCTGTAGCTGGCCATGCGAAAGCTAGGCATACTTATAGATATACATGCTATAGCTAGGCATTCTGTATCTGGGTATGTTATAGCTAGACATACTATAACTGGGCATGCTATAGCTGGACATGATATAGCTAGACATGCGATTTCTCCAGCAGGCCAATTAACCTAGACAGCAGTGTGTCTTTGGACGGTGGGAGGAAACCGGAGTACCCAGCCAAAACCCACGTGGACACGGCGAGAGAACTCGCAAATTCCTCACAGAAGGCAGCCGAGCTGGGAATCGAACCCGGGACCTTCTTGTTGTGAGGCAGCAGCGCTAAAATTCACTGCTCCACCCAACTAATAATCATATATATATAATACATATATATGTAAACGATATTCATCTACCGGCGATGGACTGGCGTCCCGTCGTCGGGTGTATTCCTGCCTTACGCCCTGTGTTTCCGGGATAGGCTCCGGCTCACCGTGACCCTATATAGGATTAAGCGGTTTCAGATAACGAGATGACGAGATATTCATCTATATCTTACATATATAATAGCACATGTATTTGTATGTGGGTATGTATCTGATAATAATCTGAGCCCGGAACCCTCAGTGCACATTATCCATGAGCGCTAATTTTAGCTGCGTAAAACCAAGTCTTTTACGTCCTATTTCCGTTACCTTACCAACAGGGAAATTATTCTTCTGAGACGTTAACTCTCGTTCAGGTTTAAATCCCCACGTTTGCACTGCAGTGTCATCATCCATTCCTCCTATAGCACTCCTCCGCCTTCTTCTGGAAAAACGCCCACGTCACAGACGACGTCATCAACACGCGACTTCAGCAGAGCGTGTGATTGGAAGAGGGGTGATGAGCGAACTATTTCCTCGTATTTACTCTAAACTACACACTATGCTACTGTAACCAGTGTTAATGGATGAGATGCGTTGCACGTATATATGCCGCACATAGTAATGTTAGTTGCGGTATTCGCATTACGCACGCCCCATGTACAGTGAGCAACGCCCACCTTCAGCGGACAGTGCTTTAGTTGGAGGGAAATGTAGCGAGGTGAGCGGGAGGAGTTAATGTGATTGTAACGCGCGGGTAATTCGGATGCAGGTGCCATGTCTGCAGATACGTGTGGAACCAAGAAGATACGTGTGGAATCAAGTACTAGATGGTGGAAGACGAGTAACGATTGTCTGTGGACCAGCGGCATACGCAGAGCGCGAGGGGGATTCATAAAAGACACAAAGCAGAACTTTACCATCAGCATACCCCCCCCCCCCCACGTGCACTCACGCGCGCAGAGTTCACCTGGTTGTCTGACATTCTAGCTGGCCGAGGCACCAGCCTGAAGTCTCTCGTGTGGTCGACGGCCGTATCGTTGGGTGTCGGGAGACGGTGCAGGTTGGTGCCGGCTACACTACATTGCCACACACTATAAATTACTATACACTACACGACTCTACACTACCATATACTATACACTACATTATACACTACTATACACTACGATACACGATATACTGCTATACACTACTCTACACTACCATATACTATACACTACATTATACACTACTATACACTACGATACACGATATACTGCTATACAATACTCTACACTACCATATACAATACACTACATTATACAATACTATACACTACGATACACGATATACTGCTATACAATACTCTACACTACCATATACTATACACTACATTATACAGAACTATACATTACGATACACGATATACTGCTATACAATACTCTACACTACCATATACTATACACTACATTATACAGTACTATACACTGCGATACACTATATTCTACTATACACGACTCTACATTACTCTACACTACCACATGCTATACACATCATACGCTACTATACACTACGATGCACTACATACTACTATACACTTCTCTACACTACTCTACGCCACCATATACTATACACAACATTATACACTACTATACATTACGATACACGATATAGTAGTATATACTACTCTACACTGCTCTACACGACCATACATTATACAACTATACACTACAGTATACACTACCATTCACTACTGTAGATTATACATTACCACACACTATACACTGCAATATAGTGTTCACTACTACACATACTACATTCCAATACACTATATTATACACTACAATGCGCTATACACTACTATACACTACATTATAAATTACGGTCCGCAATACATAACTAGACTCGAGACGTCAATGTGCTGTAGCAGAGGTCCGTTGAGTCAAGCCGTTGTGCGTGCGTTGGAGCGCTGGTCTCCGCCAAGCGTCACGCAGTAAATAAACAGAGCCCCGCGTCACACGCGCGGACCTACGCTGGCGTCAACGATAACAATAATAATATAAATATAATCCCGAGATAATAAAATAACAACACGAATGCGGTCGCCTCGAGACTCAAACTGGGGGATTTCGTGACTAAATAATTAATTAATAGAATGAAAAATTTCGCAATTACGCCGCAGAATGGATAGCTCCAAAATGCTACACGTTACTATAATGGGCCATTTGTTGCCGTAATTGGCCGGTGATATTAACCAAGTTAATCAGCCGCTACTAATTTGTCCATTCATAGACAGGGGGCCTGGCGGCTGAACGCCCAGAACCCCCCCATTCATCCAGCGAGCCCTGTAATCAGGCACGTGACTGGTCACCTGTAACCAGGTGCGAAAACTCTTGCTGTCCCTTCCTCTTGTGCTGCTGGGTTTTCTCTTGGCTCTCCAACTCTCAGCCACCTCTTAACTCGCTAACCGTATAGTCCAGTTCGATTCCCGAATCTAGTGACGCCTCTATGTTTGTGGAGTTTGCGTCTCTCTCACGCTCTCTGAAAACAGTTGTATATATTGTATACTGCATTGTATACTGTCTTGATCGTATACTTTGTGGCGTGCCACTGCTGCTAAAAATTTGCCGTCAATCTGAGTAGGGGTATGTATTCGAATCTAATTGAACGTGTGCGCATTATAAATTATAAACTGTAATGAAGGAGATGTGTGTCACGGAGTGTAAATGTTTGCACGTATTGTAGATTGTAATTCTTGTATATTTGGTGGGAAATTTTGCTCGGAAGAGCAGTAAAATCGGACTTAAAAGTCCAAGTCCCCCCGTGTCTGCGTGGAGTTTTTGCTGGATACTCCGGTTTCCTCCACACAGACACGCTGCTGCTGCTGCTGCTACTGCTGTCCAGGTGTTTTGCTGCTGCGTAAATTTCCTCCGGTGCCCTAGGATGGACTGGCGTTCCAACCTGAGTACAGTTGTACTGGTATAATATGAAGCGGGTACTGATGATGAATGGATTTACGTTGAGCGTGGGGGGGGGGGTGATCTCTGCGTTGTGATCCCTAAACCAAGCTCGTGAAGAACGCTCCTGCGCAGTGCCAAGCTACGTGCACTTTAACGCTATTGGGCAGTCGGAGGCGGTCGTCCTCTGGTGTCGAAGCGACGATGACAACAACGAGCGGAGCGCCGGGCGGATAAAACGCAACGGGGTGGCACAGTGATGTGCACAGGTGTGGTTCTCCGCCAGTGAGTGGGTGCGTAACGCACATAGACTGCTTTCACTCTCACAGAGAGAATGATTCAGAGATAATGATTTAAACGAAATGATTCAGAGAGGGCGAGAGAACAATTCAGAGAGCGAGAATGATTTTATTTATTCGCCTTGAAGAGAAAAGCAGAGAATGATTAGAGACAGGAGTCAGAGAGAATGATTCAGAGAGAGTGAGAGAATTATTCAGAGACTGATTCTGAGCAGGAGAGAATGATTCAGGCACTTAAAACCAGTCACCAACAATTGTGCGAGCTCTGCGGTTCTATATTGTGATGTTTGACCAAACACCACTAATAACATCGTGTACACACGTGTAAGGAAACCCGAGTACCCGGAGAAACCCCACGCGTACCAGGTGGGGACACTCCCAATCCCCCTACAGAGAGAATCTCTGCTCATTGCGGCCCCCTGGCACAGCGAGCAGCGCTGCCGCCTCACAGCAAGAAAGCACCTAGGTTCGACTCCTGGCCCAGGTGCCGACTCTCCATGTGGAATTCGCGTCTCTCTCTCTCTCTCCCCGTGTCCACGTGGGTTTTTGCCGGGTGCTCCGGTTTCATCCCGCAGTCCAAACACACGCCGCTGTCTGGGTTAATCGTCCTGCCAATTAAATTGCCCCCGGTGCCTTGCAATGGAATGGCGGCCCATGATGACTATAGCCCTGCCTTGCGCCCTGTGAATGTCGAGATCGACTCCGGCTCACAGCGACCCTGTGCGCGATTAAGCGGGGACTAGTGATGAATGAATAATCGGTCAGTATTAACACCCGCTTAATCCTGTACAGGGTCGCAGGGTGTCGCAGCCTATCCCGGCAGACAGACGGCACAAAGGGGGCTATACCCAGGATGTGAAGCCAGTACATCGCAGGAGACTGGGGGAAATTTACTCAGCAGGCCAATTAATCTACACAGCATCGTGTCTTGGGAAGCTGGGAGGAAACCGGAGAACCCGGCGAAAACCTACGCATGGGGAGAGAGAAAAAGCACGCAAACTCCACACAGAAAGGCACCAGAGCCGAGAATCGAACGGGGGTTTTCTTACTGTGAGGCGGCAGCGCTACTCGCTGCGCCACGGCGCCGCCCCCACGAATGGATAATAAACGAACCTACTTGCTGCGCTTCCACCATACCCTGACCAGCCAGCAGATGGCGATCTCCACCTCCACGGGTTGGGAGGGAGGTTCAGGCGTGCGTCTCTGTGTGCTCCACCAACCCTACGTGTGTGTCTGTATACATGTAGGAGCGGTGGCGCAGCGGTTAGCTACACTATCCGCTACGAACTCAGCGACCCGAGTACGATTCTCGCACACGACCAACACCAGCGTCAATTTCCTGAGCCGGTCCTGGGACCTCCCCAAGGTCGACTCTATCTCAAATGAGTACCTAGTGCAGTATGTGAACATTGCCACTAGGGAGACAAAGGCGGCTGCGTCGTGCTGGTCACCCACCCCCCCTCCCATGTACCATGTATACCTTCATATGTGCTCACTAACGACACTTGACCGTACGATTTATGTTATCTTTCTGTCATCTAAGTTTGTCCGTATGTATGTAAATCTGTATCTGTATGTAAACAATTGTGTGTCTGTATTTAAGTGTGTCCGTGTCTGTAAGTCTCATGTAAGCACGTGTGTGTCTGTAAGTCTTTTTGTTAGCACATGTGTGTATGTAATTATTTACGTAAGCGCGTATGTGTAAGCCTCTACGTGTGTAAGCCTGTACGTGTGTCTGTGTGTAAGCCTGTGTGTGTGTCTGTAAGCATGTATGTGTGCAAGCCGATATGTGTGTCTGTATGTAAGCCTGCATATGTGTGTGAAGCCTGTGTATGTGTATATGTACGCCTGTGCATATGTAAGCCTGTGTATGTGTGTACGTACGTTTGTATGTGTGATGTATGTACGCCTGTGTGATGTATGTACGCCTGTGTGTGTGTACGTACGCCTGTGTGCCTGTACGTACGCCTGTGCGTATATAAGCCTCTGTGTGTGTATGTACGCCTGTATGTGTGGTGTATGTACGCTGTGTGCGTATGTACGCCTGTGTGTGTCGTATTGATGGGAGGAGGGTTAGAGTTTGGCTGAGTTAAAAAAAAACCTCCTTTATTGAAAAGTCTGCGCGGGCAGGCCGCGCGTTTGTAAAGAGAAGTGAAATGATGCCGGCAGTGAAAGGGTTAAGCTCTGAAGCCGATCCTTTGTATTGCCACACATCTGTTTTATTGTGTGCGCCACCTCTCTGCCCCCAGCGTGCCTTGTGGGAAGAGTCCCCTTAGAGGGGGGCGAGGGGGCGGGGGCGAGGGGGCCCCTGCTTGCTTCGCGAGGATAAGGGATGCGTGTCTGTGTTGGGGGAGCGGTGGCGCAGCGGTTAGCGCGCTGGGTTTACCCCTCTCCCGGCGGACGAGTGCAATTCCCGCTCACGCACGACAACACCAGTGATGATTTTTTTGCTGGACCTGTCCTGGACCTCCCCTAGGTCCACTCAGCTTCAAATGAGTACCTTGTGCAGTGTGTAAACATTGCCACTAGGGAGACAAATGCGACCAGGCGTGGTGCTCGTCACTCACCTTCTCGTGTGCTGTGTTGACCTTAATAGGTGCTCGCCAACTGCAGATGGCCCAATAATCTGTTGAATCCGTATGGTATACCTTTGTCTTTGGTGTGTGTCTGCTCGCGGGGAGCCCTTGACCCTATAGTCAGTTAAGGCTGTACAGGAATCTTTGTCTTCGTGTCTGTGTCCATGTGTCTGCGCCAACGTCATGTTCTGTCTATGCGTTGATGTGCGTCTGTGTATGTATGCTATGTGTGGAGCGGTGGCTCGGCGGTTAGCGCGCTTGGTTGCAAACTCGGCGACCTGAGTTAGAATCCCACTCACGGCCACCAATACCAGTGATGTTTTTCTGAGCCAGTCCTGGACCTCTCCTCGGTCGACTGAGCCTCAAATGAGTGCTTGGTTCAGTGTCTAAACATCACCACTAGGGAGACAAAGGCGGCCGGTTTTGGTGCCGTCCAACCACCCCCTTGTGTGCGATGATGGCCTTCATAGGTCCTCGCTAATAGCACTTGACGTCATGATCACTTTAGGCTATACGGGGCATCTTTGTCCATTACATCTGTGTGTTTATGTGTCTGTGTGTCTATGTGTCGTGTGTATATGCGTGTCTGTGTCTATGTGTCATGCTGCGTGCCGTTGTGTACAAATGTGTAGCTGTGTGCGTGCATTTATAAATGCGTGAGTGTAAATTTGTGTTAAGGTGCACTTGGCCTGGCACAGGCGCTATTGTGATGTCGCCGCCACTTATGTAGCGCATGGTGGTTGATCTGTTAATTTCAATA
>JAZEWT010000012.1:6340780-6359764 GCA_036362905.1 Mordacia mordax
CCTGGATTGTCGCTCCACACGAAGCTTCGGGTCTTCTCAGCTGCAGTCATGCCCTCTCTTCTCTATGCTTGCGAAACGTGGACTCCCTTGGCGGAACATCTGTGCCGTCTAGAAACTTTCCGGCTTGCCTGCCTACGATCCATCCTCGGTTTCACCAGGTTGGATTGTGTGAGGAGCTCACAAATTCTCGAAAGATCTGGACAAAGTCCTATTGGTGAACTCCTCCGGCAGGCGAGGCTGCGGTGGCTGGGGCATGTAGCCCGCATGCCCAGCAACGCATGCCCAAGCAGTTGCTGTTTGGCCGGCTGGATGGGGCTAAGCGGGCGCGGCACGGGCTAGAGGAGAGATGGAGTGATGTGGCACAGGAGGAGCTGAAGCCGAGTGGACTTCCTGAAGACTGGTACCAGCAGTGTCAAGATCGACCTCTGTGGAGGAGGATCGTGAAGGACGCTACGGGGCAGTTGGAGGCAGTCGCCCTCCAACATCAACGGAGGGTCTCCACCCTCCGATGCTCACAACAATGAGCGGAGCGTCGGGCGGCTAAAACACAGCAAGTTGGCACAGTGGGGAGCGTAGGTGGTGCATCTGCCAGTCATCTTAGTCAGGCAGCCCATAACACCTGGGTCTGTCCCGTAACCTCCTGTCAGCGAGCCTCAGACACTTCACGTAGCATCAAGGTGCATATGGCCTGGCACAGGCGTGGTCGTGACGTGTTGTAACACTGACTCCTATCTCCGCAACAGCATCGCGAACTTTGTCCTCGCTCAGGCGAGGCTAGCGATCTACAAGACCCGCAAGGAGCTGCTGCAGGGTGACTCGGGTGAAACCTCCGCGTTAGCGATGACTCAAGGCCTCATCAAGGTGCGGCTCCGCATGGAGCCACCTTCTACAAAAATACCGGGGAGGCAGCCACTGTCCTGGAGCGCTGGGGCAGCGCTCTGTGCACAGACACTCAGGGGATCCTCCGTTTCACACTTTAAATTTGTCTTCTTTTCTGCAGTCTTACCGCCGCTCTCTAAGACCCCATCTTTCTCTCTCACATTATCTGTAATTTGAATGCGTGCGCGTCATGAATTGTATTGAAGGGGATGTGGGTCACGGTTTGTGTAAAGGGTTGTACAGAGTGTAGATTGTATTCCTTGTATAGTTCGTTTTGGGAAAACTTGCTCGTAAGAGGAATAAAATGAGATGTAAAAGTCTAATACAGCGATGGTGGTGTGTTTAGTGATGATGGTGAGTTTAGTATTGGTGCGTTTAGTGATGGTGGTGAGTTTAGTATTGGTGAGTTTAGTATTGGTGAGTTTCGTATTGGTGAGTTTAGTATTGGTGAGTTTGTGGTGGTGGTATTGCGAGGTTAAACCCATGACAGCTGTTTTCTTGACTCAATAGCGCGGGTCGCACGGGTGAGGAGGCGGGGGGGAGTGGGGATGCAGGAGGGGTGCAGGGGGGGTGCAGGGGGGTGCGAGGGGGTGCAGGGTGGGGTGCAGGGGGGATGATTAAAGGAGGAGAGGGAGGGGGTTCTCCTCCACGCGCGGCGCCCGCTGTGAATCTAACTCCGCTTCCCCCGCACCCTCTCACCCCCCACCACCACCTCCCCCCCTCCGTTTTCCCCGCGCGCTCCGAGGTGGGCGCGGGTGACGCGGCCAGGGTGACAGGTGAGGGATGGATGAAGGGTGTGAGTCGGGGTGTATGTGTGACAGTGTGTGTGTCAGTGTAGGCGTCGGTACTTGCATGTCAGTGTGTGTGTGTTGGTGTGTGCGTGAGTCAGTATGTGTCAATGTTTGTGTGTCAGTGTGTGTGAGTTTCTGTCAAAGTGTGTGCGTCAGTATGTGTGTCAGTGTGCTCACAACAACCAGCGGAGCGTCGAGCGGCTAAAACATAGCAAGTTGGCACAGTAGGCAGTATAGGTGGTGCATCTGCCAGTCATCTCAGTCAGGCAACTCATAACACCTGGGTCTGTCAGTGACCTTCTGTCAGCGAGCCTTCGACACTTCACGTGGCTTCAAGGTGCACATGGCCTGACACAGGCGCCGTGGTGACGTCACCGCCACTTATTGGCGAATGGCCTTTGTTGTTGTCAGTGTACGAATGCCTATAAAGGCAGACAGCACACAGCGGGGTGGGTGGTCAGCAACCTGCACGGCCGCCTGTCGACCCAGTGGCGATGTTTACACATCGCTCTAGGTAGTAGCAAACAGCACTTGACTCGCTTATCCAGTCAGACACTCACCCGCTCGCAAACCCACTCACCCACTCGCTCTCTCACTAACCCACCCACTCACACAATCGTCCAATCGCTCACCCACTCACCCACTCGCTCACCCACTCACAGACACTCCCACTCGCTCACCCACTCACACACTCTCCCAATCGCTCACTCACTCAAAGACCAAATCACTCACACACTTACACATTCAACCACTCCCTCACCCACTCGCTCATTCGCCCACTCGTTCACCCACTCGCTCACCCGCTCACACAATCTCCCACTTGCTCACCCACTCAACGACCGACTCATCAACTCACATATTCGCTCACTCGCTCATCCACTCACACACTTACTCACCCACTCGCTCACCTACTCATTCTCTCACCCATTCGCTAACCTACCCTCACACTGACCCATTCATCCACTATCCCACTTGCTCACCCACTAATACACTCTCTGACTCGCTCACCCACTCACTGACCCACTCACCCACGCACATGCTCACCCCCTCTCAGACTCACCCACTCGCTCACCCACTCACCCACTCTCTCACCCACTAACCCTCTCACGCACTCACCCACTCGCTCACCCACTCGCTCACCCACTAACCCTCTCACGCACTCACCCACTCGCTCACCCACTCGCTCACCCACTAACCCTCTCACCCAATCACCTACCCACTCAACCACCCGCTCACTCTAATAGCAATTGCCCTCAAGTGTCCGTCAACGATACGCGGGGGATGTGTGTGTGTGTTTGTGTGTGTCTGTGTGTCTGTGTGTGTGTGTCTGTGCCCCCCCCCACCCCCTCAAAATGAGGAGGAGGAAGGAGGGGTGGGAGGAAGAGGAAAGAGGGTTTGGAGGGGGAAGGCAGAGAAAGAGGAAGGTAAGAGGGAAGAGGAGGAGAGAAAGAGGAATAGGACGGGGAGGAGTGGGTGGGTGGATGAAGAAGGAAGAGGCCGAGAAGAAGTGGGAGGAAGAAGAGGAGGAGGTTGAAGATGAGGGGGAAGATGAGGAGGGGGTAGGAAGGGGAGGAGCAGGAGGAGGATGAGGCAGAGGTAGATGAGGTGGTGGCACGGAAGGACGAGGAGGTGGTGGTGGTGGTGGTGAAGAGGAGTAGGAAGAAGAGGAGCGGGAGGGGGAGGAGGAGGTGGAGGAGGGCGGGATGACGGGGAGGAGGAGGGGTGGAGCGGTAGACAATGGCCTCGTCTCGCTGCTGGGTTCGGCTGAGAGGCGACTCGGCGAGCGCCCGGGGTCTGCGAGCTGTCATCCCGCGAGACTCCTGCAGACACAAGGCGTGCGTCTGTGTGTGTCTGTGTGTCTGTGTATGTTTCTGTGTGTTTGTCCGTGCGTGCCGGAATAACAACCCCTCTCCTCCTCATGGTGCCTGTCGTTAACGCTGTGGTGGCTGCTCTCACATCCTCTACAGCGGCCACGGGGGTTTTTGGATGAGTGCGGGGGGCTGGTAACCGCCCCCCCCCCCCCTCAATTTAATTACCACTCAACCACGTAAAGAAAAAGAAAAACCCAAGTTTGTGGCGAAGGCCCAGACGGTCATGACCTTCCCTGGCTAAACCCCTTTAGGTGGAACCAGGAAACTGAGAACCCACTCCCGGTAGTTCCTCCAAAAACAACGAAAAACTGCTGCGTATGGTCACGTGCAATGTTGGAACGCTCGATGCAGAGGAAAGGCTGCCACTCCTCTGTCGGGAGCCGGGTCGGTACCCCCTCGACCTCTGTGGAACACACCTCCTCCAGTGGCCTAACTCTGGTTCCAGTCATCAGGAGGAGTGGACAATCCTCCGCTCAGGACAGGAAAATGCCAAACCACAGGAAGTGGATATTCTTCTGAATCAAAGAATGAACGAGACATGGGAGCGTGGTGGTGAGGTGTGGGAACGTGCGGGTCCCAGGATATTGTGGGCTCGTCTCCCGATGATAGGAAGTCGGGAATGGTAGTGGCTTACTACCCCTTAAAATGAACATCATTGGAGGGATGCATGTAAGGCCGTTGAGTCAGATGCATTCTATGACCTCTTGTCCTAGATGCTAGCTATAGTGACTCCTCGGGATAGTCATCCTTCTAGGTGATCAGCAATCACTTTTTAACTCCATCAAAAGGTTGATATTGGAGGGTGGATCAATTATCTTCCTTAAAAGGGACAATGGTCATCTGATCTCCGACCCCCAGGAACAAGATTTGTAGGTTTGCAGAGCATCTCTGTGACGTATTAAGGGATCGGAACCCCCTCAGTTCAGTTAACACAATGAGACAATTTGGGGGTGAACCTGCTGTGGCTGCGGTGCCTCAGATATTTTAAGATGTAGCCACCCCATTTCAGTTACCAGCGAAGCTGTCATCTGAACAGGAAGTACGTATGTCAAATCACAGTCTAAGACCAAGAAGAGAACCAGGCAGAGATGATCTGCCAAGAGAAATGCTGAAGGAAGGTGGTGCTTGTCTGCAGACTGCCCTGTATGACATCATTGAAGCCATCTGGAGAACAGGACAGGTATCGCAGGGTGGCGCGGTGGCCCAGTGGTTAGCGCTGACGCCTCACAGCAAGAAGGTCCCGGGTTCGAATCTCTCGGCTCGGGTGCCTTTCTGTGTGGAGTTTGCATGCTCTCCTCCCACAGTCCAAAAGCATGCTCCTGGATAGGTTGATTGGCTCGCAGACTAAAATTGTCCCGCAATGCCCGGCGATGGACTGGCGTCCCGTCGTCGAGTGTATTCCTGCCTTACGCCCTGTGTTTCCGGGATAGGCTCCGGCTCACCGTGATCCTATATAGGATTAAGCGGTTTCAGATAATGAGATGAGATGAGATGGAAGGATGCCTTAGTGTGGCTAGAAATGTCCTGGCAAGGATCATTCATTCAACATTGCCTTGCTAGACACGCTGAGGAGAGGCTTGCGGAACCCCAATGTGGTTTCAGGCCGAGGCGGTCTGGCACAGAAGCAATATTATTCTCTGTTCGGTTGCTATAGCAGATATGTAAGGAATTCCAACAGAACCTGCATTTCTGATTTAATGACCTAGTTAAGGCCTAAATACCATCAGTAAGTCAGGTCTGTGGATTGTTCTTTGCGCTTTTAGAATCCTTGACACTCTGCTCCCCGTCATGAAGGACCTTCATTATGGGAAGAAGCCCGGGTAAAGCTGTGTTGTCGGGAGTCGGAGCTAATCCCTGTTCACGTTGGGGTGCGACAAGGATGCCCTCTGACTTCTACATGATTCAACATATTTTGTGACCACGTAGTTTGAGGGGCTTTTCATGGAAGTTCCAGACGAATTTCCATCTGGTATAGATACCATGGAAGGCTGATCGATGCCCGAGTGCGGTCAAGGGATGGCTCCCTATTGGCCAACCATGTTATCTATGCCGATGATTTGGTGATTACTGCTCATTCTGAGGAGGAATTGGGGGATCTGCTGTTAAAAATGGAGCATGCCACAATGAGATGGGATCTTACCATCAGTCCCACCAAAACCAAGCAACTCTCTGGGTATTTAGTGCCACCGAATACTCCAGCTCCTCAGCTCTCCATAGTGAAGGGGCAGTTGTGAAGACAGTGGAGAAGTTTACATACCTAGACAGTGTGCTTATGGCCGCTTCAGGTTTAGCAGCAGAGGTCTCACTCCACATCAGTCGTGCAGCATTATCGTTTCATCGGCGACGTAATGCTGTGTGGAAGCTGCCTGGCCTGTCGCTCCACACGAAGCCTCGGGTCTTCTCAGCTGCGGTCATGCCCTCTCTTCTCCATGCTTCTGAAATGTGGACCCCTTCGCAAAACATTTGCGACCTCTTGAAACTTTCAGACTGGCCTGCCCAGCCTGGTGAAACCCAGGATGCATCCTGGGTTTAACCAGGTTGAATTTTGTGAGGACCCCACAAATTCTGGAAAGATCTGGACAAAGTCCCATTTGTGAGCTTTTCTGGCAGGCGAAACCGCGGTGACTGGGTCATGTAACCGGCAGCCTAGCCATCGCATGCCAAACAGTTACTGTTTGGCTGGATGGAGGGGGGCTAAACGGGCGCGGTATGGGCTGCACAATAGATGGACTGATGTGGTACAGGAGGACTTGGAACTGAGTGGACTTGCGGAAGACTGGTACCAGCGGTGGCAAGATCGGCCTCTGCGGAGGATGATCGTGAAGGATGCTAGGGGGTAGTTGGAGGCAGTTAGCTTCCAACAACAACGAGGAACGACGCTCACAACAACGACCGGAACCCCGGGCAAATAAAACACAGCATGTTTGCACAGTAGGGAGCATAGGAGGTGCATCTGCCAGTCATCTCAATGAGGCAACCCATAACACCTGGGTCTGTCCCGTGACCTCCTGGAGCGAGCCTCCGACACTTCACGTGGATTAAAGGTGCACATGGCCTGGCACAGGCACCGTGGTAACGTCACCACCACGTAGCGGCGAATGGCCGTTGTTGTTGTTGATGTGCGTTCCTTTGTCTTTGTGTTTGGTGCTTCTCGCTAGAAGCACTTTCCCCTAAAAATATGTAAAGGTTATGCGGGTCCTCTTTGCCTTTATTACCTGGTATGTGTGCGCATATTCGCGTGTGTACTGGGGAGCGGTGGCGCAGCGGTAAGCGACCTCTGCGACACGCGCTTCCCACTCGCGGCCGCCACCAGCGATAATTTTCAGAACAGATACCGGGCGTCTCCTAGGTCGACTCAGCCTCAAATGAGTACCTGATGCTCTGTGCGTAAACAACGTCACTCGGGAGACAAAAATGAGCGGGCGTGCAGCTGGTCATCCATCCCCTTCAGTGCCGTACCGGCCTTTATAGGTACAACTCGCTAACAGGAGTTGACCCGCACTTTTTCGGCTTTCCTTGCATGTATTAATGACGTATTAAATACGTCATCATCGTTATCACCCCACTTAATCCTGCAAAAACTAGCGGTGAGCCAGATTCTATCCCGCAGACACAGAGCGTAATGCACAGGGGCTGTACCCAGGATTGGACGCCAGCCCATCTCAGGCCCCCAGAGGCAATTTAGTCAGCAGGGCCAATTATTCTTGGCAGCGGGCGGATCTTTGGACCATGGTGAGATGAATAATAAATAATGGTACAATTTATAACGCGCGCCCCCTTGATTTTGTTCATTGACCAAGCGGTTGGAACAGAAAACCATTCAGAGACGTGAGGAAACACGGGGGGGGGGGGGGTTTTATATGCTGTCAGCTGGCGCCAACCTGCCAAACACGGCGTCCTATATATATTGCGATGTTGTTCAATTAATTAATGAGGTTTTGTTTTTCAGTGTGTACGTGTGGGCAGCAGCGGAACTCCTCTAGGTCAACTGAGCCTCAAATGAGTACCTAGTGCAGTGTGTAAACATTGCCGCTAGGGAGACAAAGGTGGCCGAGCGTGGTGCTGGTCACCCACCTCCTGGTGTGCCGTGTCGACCTTCGTAGGTGCTTGCGAACGGCACTTGACATGCCGTTCTCTCCACAGCTCAGATTTCTTTTTTTAAAAATCCACAAAAACGTCGTGGCTGATTTGCCGATCTTATCTCGTTGTTGCTGACATGCCGTTATCTCTGCAGTTCTGTGGGGCGCTTTGTGGTCCTCGGGTGATAAGCGCTCTTGAAATGCAATTATAATTATTATAAGATAAATGTTACATTAAACTATTTCCTAACATATTATTATAAACACTGATAATTTTGCATTTAAAATTTTTATTTTAAGGTCAGATATTTTGCACGTTGTTCGGCAATGACGTGGATATAAAAAAAATGTTATTGTTGCTGGTTTGTTCCATTCTAATGTCGTTGTTGTTGCCGTGCCGATCTCTCTGCAGCTCCGTGCAGCGCTTTGTGGTCCTCGGTTGAAAGGTGCTCTATAAATGCAATTATTATTATTATTACTTGACCCTAAAGTGTGTTAAGGCTTTACAGGGGATCTTTGTCTTTGTTTTTGTTTGCGCGTGTGTGTGCGTGTGTGCGTGCGCGCTCATTTAACTTGTTTAATGGGGGTGCTTAAAGGGGCTCTGTGTACTCTAACTGCTGCGGGGCACGCGTGCCCGCGATTCATCACCGCCCCGGGAGACAGTTACTGCCCAGCGCGGGAGACAGTTAACTACCCCGTTACTACCCCGTTACTGCCCCACTTTCTGCCCCAATTGCTGCCCGCGCCCTGCCTCACGCTGCTCCACGCTGCCCCACGCTGCCCCTCTGCGCGCTCACCACCACCTCGCCACATTCTTTGCTTTTTTCATATTTCGAGATGTTGGCAAAAAATTTTCAACGCAATTTTTTTTAGTTCGGTTTCGGTACCTGGTGCAGGGTTGCACGGGGCCGGAGCCTATCCCGGCAGACAAATGACGCAAAGGCAGGGCTATGACAGAGATGGGTCGCCAGTCCATCGCGGGGCACATGGGGCAATTGACTCAGCAGGACAATGAAGATGCGCAGCAGAGTGTCTTTGGTTGTAACCTCAATGTTGTCGATGCAGTCACACGCGGTGTCATGACGTGGTCGGTGAGCCTACCGTGATGAGTGTGGGTGAACACGTCCCCCCCACCATCCTCCCCTCACCAACCCACCACTCTCCCCCCACCAACCCACCACTCTCCCCCCACCAACCCACCAACCTCCCTCCACCCTCCCCACACCAACCCACCAATGGTCCCCCCACGCTTCCCACCAATCCACCCACCCTCCTTCCAAATCCAAAATATTCTCGTGTAGCCTTAACAGTCTGCCGGGTCAACACCCGTTGGCGAGCACCTATAAAGGGCCACACGGCACACGAGGGGGTGGGTGACCAGCACCATGCCCGGCAGCCTTTGTCTCTCTTGTGGCAATGTTTATGCACCGCACTAATTACTCATTGGAAGCTGAGTCGACCCAGGGGAGACCCAATGCCTGTTACTGGTGTTGGTCGTGAGCGGGTTTTGAACTCGGGAGCCGGGTTTGCAGCCCAGCGCGCTAACCGCTGCGCCACCGCTCACCGCCCACTAAGCAACCCACCCACCCACCCTCCGACCCACCTTGTCTCTCCCGAGAAAATAAAAACAATCCAGCAATACAGTTTAACTGGTGTGGGCTAGGGACGGCTCGATTTGCGATAAGAATCACTCTCTGTGGCTCCTCTTTCGGCGTAACCGTGTCGAGTGTTCCTCCTCTATCCAGCCCCACGTTACAGGCATTTCGTGAACGTCTCAAGGAGAGCGAGAGAGAGAGAGAGAGCGGTGAACGCTCAGTGGCCATCGATCTACACGTTCAGGAGCGTTGTGACCACAGGAGGGGGTTGCCAACCGTCCCGGAACGATGCCTGCTACCCCCCAGGATTGGCGGCGCAGAATCGGCGCCGATGTCGCGGTTCTCTGGGCGGCAGGGGTGGCGCAGCGGTGACATCTGCTCCTCACAGAAAGAAAGTCCTGCACGAGGCAGTTCGATTCCCGCCCATGACGCCTCTATGTGTAGAGTTTGAATTCTCTCTCTCTCGTTCTCCGCCTGTTCTGCGTGGGTTTCCTCCGGATTCTCCGGTTTCCTCCCACATGTAAAAAAAACAACAATGCTCATTAATTAATTTGCCAATTACATCGTATTATAACATAGTGTCTGGCCAATGTTGTCGCCGGCTGATCCCCATAGCTGCCTTACCCTCGCCGCTCTGTGGTTTCCTAACTACACATCCATAATGATGTGAGTCGTCCCCGATAAAGGTGTCCGCTAAATAATAATTAATAATTATAATGATTGTTGTTGTTTAATTATTAGTCTTATCTCGCCGCTATCTAACCCGCATTGTCAATCACCCAATGTGGCTGCCGGAGCTGAGAAGCTAAGCATACTCGAGCCTGGTCAGTGCTCGGATGAGAGACCAGCTTAGAGCACGAGATGCGCGTCATGATCGCTCTGTTCATCACACAAAGATAAAGATACCCTGTGTAGCCCCAGCGGACCGTCGGGTCAAGTGCTGTTAGCGTGCACCGATGAAGGCCAGCACGGAACACGAAAGGGTGGTTAGGCAGCAGCACGCCGGGCCGCCTTTATGTCCCTTGTGGCGACGTCTACACAGCCGCACCGAGTATGCATTTGAGGCTGAGTCGACTTAGGGGATGTCCAGGACCGGTTGGGAAAATTATCACTGGTGTTAGTGGTCGTGAGCGGGAATCGAACTCGGATCGCCGGGCTTGTAGCGCAGCGCGCTAATCGCTGCGCCACCGCTCCCCCCCATACACAGAAACACAAATACAAAGATAGCCCGTATAGTCTTAACAGACTGTTTTGTCAACTGTATTGTCAACTGTATTGCAAAGTACTCCAAGCGAGCACCTATGAAGGTCGACACGACATATGAGGGGGTGGGTGACCAGCACCACACCCGGCTGCCTTTGTCTCCCTCGTGGCCATGTTCACACACCGCACCAGGTCCTCATTTAAGGCTGTGTCGACCTAGGGGAGGCCCAGGACCGGTTCAGAAAATCGTCACCGGTGTCAGCCGTGAGCGAGATTCGAGCTCACGTACACACGCACACACGTGTACATATATTCCTACACAGCAAGGCGCTCAAGCAGCCGCTACACCTTCATCACACATCTGTCCGTCAACAATAAAATATAAACGTTCCTTTTTTTCACACATCCCATCAGCTCAACGGCAATCACATCGGTGGCATCGATTGGCTCCGCGAGCGGTTTCGCCATACAAGGTCCTCACCAGCGGGGTCAGCTTCGCTTGAGCCAGCGCTGCTGAAGCGCCGGGCATTAGAGGAGGAACCCCCTCTGTCCGCGCTACGCGCGGGTCGCAGTTCAACGCAATATCTCGCAACACTTTAACGCCAAATAATCACGAGACCCCGCTGTTCAGTAAACGCGGACAATTCTCGACGCTAAGCCGACGCCGCAAAGCCTTCCCGTGCAGATAAATCCGCGCGACCACGGACTAACCGTTCACATGAATCGAACAATAACACGTCGTACCGTATTGGCGTTAATTGCAGAGGCTCATTTAATCGCTTGGTTTTGCCCGGCTTGTATATTTATTTATTTTTTTGCCCCCTTGTTAAATTGGCCTAAAACCCGCGTGTCTGTTTCAGCAACAGTCAATAGCTTCATTGGCAACCTGTCTGCCCTCGCTGAGCAGACACATACATTACCAGGGCCCTCTGGGTATTTTGTCCGTGTGTGTCCGTGTGTGTGTGCGCCCGTCTGTGCTCTTTCGTGTAGTGGTTGCGGGGAGCGGTGGCGCAGCGCTTGGCGCGCTGCGCTAAGAAACCCTGGCGACCAGAGTTCAAATCCCGCTTGAGGCTACAACAGTGACTCTTTTCTGAACCGGTACCGGGACTCCGCTGGATCAACTCAGCCTCAAATGAGTGCCTAGGGCTGAGTAAACAGTGCCACTGGGGAGACAAAGGCGGTCGGGCGTGGTGCTGGCAACACCCTCTTGTGTGCCGTGCCGGCCTTCATAGGTGCTCGCTAACGGGACTTGACCCTAGAGTCTGTTAAGGCTATACGGGGTAATTTTGTCGTGAATTACGTGTGTGTTGTTATTTATGCGCAGGGTGTTCTTTATGTTTGTGTGTGCCTCGGTGAGCGTGTGTGTCTGTGTGTTTAATGTGTGCGTTATTTACGCGTTTTTTTCACGAGTATGCAGGCGTTTGTGTGTCTGCGCTATGCCCTGACTCTCTCCTAGGTCGACTAGGCACTAACAACAAAATAAATGTTATACAGGGAGCCTTTGGCGTGCGCGCGTGTGTCAGTGTGTGCCTGTGTGCTAGTGAGTGTGTGTGTGGGGAGCGGTGGCTCAGCTGTAAGCGCGCTGGGCTACAAAGCCGGCGACCCGAGTTCGAATTCCACTCACGGCCAACATCAGTGACGATTTTATGAACCGGTCCTGGGCCTCCCCTCCGTCTCATCTCATCTCATTGTCTGAAACCTCTCATCTCATCTCATTATCTGAAACCGCTTAATCCTATATAGGGTCACGGTGAAGCCGGAGCCTATCCCGGAAACACAGGGCGTAAGGCAGGAATACACCCGACGACGGGACGCCGGTCCATCGCCGGATTGTCTGAAACCGCTTAGTCCTATACAGGGTCACGGTGAAGCCGGAGCCTATCCCGGCAGACACAGGGCGCAAGGCAAGGATATACCGACGATGGGGCGCCAGTCCATCGCCGGGCACTGCGGGGCAATTTAGCCTGCGAGCCAATTAACCTGTGTAGCAGCATGCTTTTTGGACTGTGGGAGGAAACCGGAATGCCCGGCGAAAACCCACGCGGACACGGGGAGAGCATGCAAACTCCACACAGGCACCCGAGCCGAGAGATTCGAACCCGGGACCTTCTTGCTGAGGCGACAGTGCTAACCACTGGGCCACCGCGCCGCCTCCCCTACGTCAACTCATCCTCAAATGAGTACCTGGTGTAATGTGTAAATATTACCACTAGGGAGACAAAGGCAGACGGGCGTGGTGCTGGTCACCCATCCCCTCGTGTACCCTGTCGATCTCCAAGGGTGCTCACTAAGGGCACTTGACCCTACAGTAGTATGTAAGCCTATACGGAGGATCTTTGTGTGTGAGTGTGTGTGGGGGGACCGGTGGCTCAGTGGTTAACGTGCCGGGCTGCCGCTCCTCAAATCTGGAACCCGAGTTCGAGTCGCGCTCACGACCAACACCAGCGATGATTTTCTTGATCGGTGCTGGGCCTCCCATAGTTCGACTCAGCCTCGAATGAATACCGAGCAGTCCAGCCTGAAAACATTACCACTATGGGAAACAAAAGCGCCCGGGCGTGGTGCTGGTCACCCACCCCCTCGTGCATTGGTCAGGCTTTTAATATGTGCTCACTAACGACACTTATTCACAACAGTCTGTACGGTTCCAGTGAGATCAGTGTCTGAAAGTGTGGCTAACATGCTGGGCTTTTTATCATCATCATCATCACCAGTACTCGCTTACTCCTACCACGGACTGACTGAGATAGCTGCCAGAGGCACCATCTGTGCTCCCCACTGTCAACTCCATGTGTTTTACCCAACCGGGGCTCCGCTCGTTGTTGTGAGCGTCGCTCCTCCGCCGACCGTTGTTGTTGGAAGCTGCCTCCAACTACCCCGTGGCGTCCTTCACGATCATTTTCCGCAGAGGTCGATCTTGACACCACTGGTATCAGTCTTCAGCAAGTCTACTCAGCTCCAAGTACTCCTGTGCCACATCAGTCCATCTCTTCTCTAGCCCGTGCCGCGCCCGTTTAGCCCCCCTCCATCCGGCG
The DNA here is from genome assembly GCA_036362905.1 of Mordacia mordax. Classification (NCBI taxonomy): domain Eukaryota; kingdom Metazoa; phylum Chordata; class Hyperoartia; order Petromyzontiformes; family Petromyzontidae; genus Mordacia; species Mordacia mordax. The sequence goes on from JAZEWT010000012.1 coordinate 6,354,234, forward strand.
AAACAGCAACTGCTTAGGCATGCGGTGGCTGGGCATGCGGGCTATATGACCCAGCCACGGCTGCCTCGCCTGCCGAAGGATCTCACTGATGCTGCGACTGTGCCCACATCTCCCAATCCAGGCGGATTGAGCCCAGCATCAATGAGGTTGTGGGTAATGCGCTCCAGACGGACTGACGGCCACACGGGACTAAGATGCCCCGTGTAGACCGAACAGGCTGCAAGGCGAGTGGCGCATATGAAAGTCGCATGGCACACGGCTGCCTTTCTTTTCCGAGTGACGATATTTACACACCGCACCAGGTACTCGTTTGAGGCTGAGTCGGCCTAGGAGACGCCCAGGACCGGTTTGAAAATCGTTCCTAGTTTTGGTCGTGAGCGGGATATGAACTCGGATGGCCAGATTTGTCGCCCAGCGCGCTAACCGCTGAACCACCGCTCTCCACCCTGACCCCCCCTATACTCATCCCCCACACCCCCCCACACACACACGGGCTCACCCACACACACAGACAGGCTGAGCCATTCCGCGCAAGTTCGTGCTCCATGTTCTGAGCGCACGTGGAGGCGCTGTGCGTGCTGTGCGCTCTGTGTGCGCTCTGTGTGCTGTGTGTGCGCTGCGTGTGCTGTGCACGCTGTTCCCGCTGTGCGCGCGCTCTCTGTATGCTGTGTGTGCTGAGTATGCGGTGTGCGGTGTGCGCTATGTGCGCTGTGTGCTGTCCGCACTGTGCTGTGCGCTGTCCGCACTGTGTGCTGTGCGCTATGCGCGTTGTGTGCTGTGTTCTGTGTGCTGTGCGCTCGCTGTGCGCCGCGGTGGTGGTGGTTATCGTAGGTACAGCTCACAGAGAAAAAACTAAACAACAAGGAATAAAATCACTCCACGCCTGGTTGTGGATTCGACGCGGATATGGAGACATAGCCAGGAAACCGTGGAGAAGGCGAAGGTGAAGGCAGCGGGCGCCAACATTTCACAAACACTGTCTCCTATACATTATGATATCGGTCATTGTGGGAGGGAAGCCGAGAACGCGGAGGAAACCCACGCAGAACAAGGGAAGCGAACACAGCACCTCCCCACCGAAAAGCGACCGCGGCATGATTCAAAGCGCACTTGCTTTCCATGAGAATCAGGTGTCAGCTCCTGTCCAGACACCCTGCTGCCCAAAAACGCAACAATAGATACAAAAAATAACACAATTTTACTCGCTAGATCAATGTTTATTGTTATTTCAGAAGGTGCACGGTGAGCGTGCAAGCTCCGGATGCGGGATTCCTGCGATAATCACGCTCGAGCTGACCAACGCAACGTCCAATTAAAAGATAAATGAACCCTCGGTACCAATCTGTGCAGAGATGCAGCGAAACGCTGATCATGACGTAAACAGTAACGCACCGGGAACTGCCTGTCAAGGACTGCTCAAAAGGGAGAGCCGTGTCGAGCGTCGCAGGAGCGACGCAGGAGTGACGCTCGATACCGCTGTCTCGAAAGAGCAGCTATCGGGAGCAATTCTTCGAGGCGCGACAAACGCGTATCGACACAATCGTCGACGGTACATGCAGGAACGCAGCGACCTGCAGAGCAGAGACACACGTGTCTGTTAATCTGCGTGTGTGTGCGTGTGCACGTGGCCTGGTACGGCGGTGATGACACCGCCCCATGGTGGTGAACGGCGCTTGTTGTGGTTGTATTTTGACTTCCAATCAAGTACGCATTGCGTGTGCGCGTATGCGTTAATTTATTATTAATTATTATTCAGCAGACGCCCTTATCCAAGTCGACTTACATCATTATAATAACAATTGAATTTAAAGAGCATTTCTCACCCGAGGGTCACAAAGCGCTGCACAGAGCTGTGGAGAGAACGGCACGTCAACAACAACAACATATGAACGGCAAATCAACAACAATTTCGTTTGGTTTGTTTTGTTACAATTTCTGTGGATTACGATGTTAATGTGGGGAGCGGAGGCTCAGTGGTTAGCGCGCTACACAAATAAGCCGGTCCTGAGGCTTCTCCAGGTCCACTCAGCCTCCAATGAGTACTTGGTGCTGTGTGTCGTGAAAATCGCTACGACGGAGACAAAGGCGGCCGGACGAGATGCTGGCCACCTACCCTGTCGTGTGCCGTGCCGGTCATTAGAGGTGCTCGCTAACGGCACTTTACCCGACAGTCTGTTAAGAATATACGGGGATCTTTGTCTTTGTACCTTAATTCCAAGCTCATCCTTTAATATATATATATATATAATAAAATACTAACTGCGACCATTCTCAGTCACCGTTTTATCCTGAACAGGATCGCGGTGAAAGGATCCTATCCCGGCGGACACAGGGCGCGAGGCAGGGCTGTATGCAGGTCGGGACGCCAGCCCCCGGGAGTAATTTAGTCAGCTGGATAATTAACCTCGACAGCAGCAGCGGCGTGTCTTTTCTAGAGTGGGAGGAAACCGGAGTACCCAGTGCTGCGTGGGTGAGTAGATGAGTGGGTACGTGGGTTGGTGATTGAGTGAATGGGTGAGACCTGAGCACAGGCGAAGGGGAGAAGGGGAGAAGCGACTTTTCCTTGACCAGACATCGGCCTCCACGAGCCCTTGGCATCCCCTACATCCTCACCTCACTCACCTTCACTCACCCTCGCCCACAGCGGTGATACGGGCGGCCCGTGGGACGCCGGGTAATGTCCCATCGATCCCGGATCGATTCCCGATGATCACGCGCAATGATTCCCCGGCCTCGTTTGTTTGCGTTGGTTGTGATGGCCGAGTCACGTGCTGCAGAGGATCGTCATGTAATCAATAACTCCTAACGAGTCGCTCGGGTCTGTCCTCCAACTCCTCCATCGCCTCCCCCTCCTCCTCCTGCTCATTGCTTCTCTGGCTCCTACCTCTAACACTGGCTCCTATCTCTAACACTGGCTCCTATCTCTGACACTGGCTCCTATCTCTAACACTGGCTCCTATCGCTAACACTGGCTCCTAACACTGGCTCCTATCTCTAACACTGCCTCTCTCTCTAACACTGACTCTTATATTTATCACTGGCGTCATCTCTAACACTGCTCCTATCTTTAACACTGTTCCTATCTCCACCCCTACGAGGGAGTTTGTGCAGTGGTATCATCCGCGCCTTCTCCTCTCAGAGAGACGTTCCTTTACGAGGCGGTTCGATTCCCAACTCGGGCGCATTTCGTGTATGTACTTCGTGTGTTCTCTCCCCCCCGTTCTGCGTGTATTGTCTCCCGTTTATGCAGTTTTCCTCCCACAGCTAAACCCCCACACACACATGAATGAATCATTTGCTCGATACTATTATACGGTGTCTTGCCGGTTGGCGCCGGCTGACCCCGTGGGTGCCTTCCCTCCACTTCTCCGCGGTTTCCTGCAGCTCTTCGAGACGTCTTCGTTAAATCCGCCACCCTACAAAACGTCACATGCCATTACTGCTTGAGCGAGTGTGTGTGTGAGTAAACGGATGAGTGGGTGGGTGAGTGTGTGGGTGAGTGTGTGGATAAGTGGTTTGGTGAGTGTATTGGTGAGTGAACGGGTGAGTGTGTGAACGATTGAGATGGCAAGTGACTGAGTCCGGAAAGTGAGTGGGCTGGTGTGGCTGGTGGGTGAACGACTGTTGGAGTTAGTGAGTGTGTTGGTGAGCGAGTGGGTGAGTGAAAGGCTAGCTGAAGAGCTGAGTTGGTGAATGAGTTGGTGAGCGAGTGAGCGACCCGAACCTGGACTCAAACCCGGCAGTAAGGATACTCACTTCTCCACCGTGAACCTCATAACAGTAATAATTATAATAATAATCGGCATAAAAGCTTTAAACACTACAACAATCTCAGCGACTCGTTTGAATATAACAAAAAAAACAGTCTGGGGGGGGCGAGGGGGGGCACTTACGAGCACTTGTGTCGCGTATAGCCATTAATTAATTTATTTATTATTGTGTCCCCAGCTCATCTCGGTACCAAGGCTTTGATTCCTCGCTCTCGCTTTCATTCGTGGGGATGCGCGCTGAGTGCGGGACCAACATCAGAGGCGCGCTCCCTCCTCTCTCCCTCCCTCCCTCCCGCCCCCGTCCCTCCGTCCCTCTCCCCCAGCTCGCACTCTCACCCATCCACCTCCCTCTTCGCGTCTCTCCGTCTCTCTGTCTCTCTCCTCGTTGTCTCGCTGTCTTTCCATCTCTCCTCCATCTTCCTCTCTATCTCTCGGCTGCACCTGGAGCACGCCTTCTGCATAAACGCCGAAGAGGTAACCCTCGCTTTCCTGAAGCGCTAGGGCAGCTCTCGGTGCACAGACACTCGCGGCACCCTCCAATTCACGTTTTAATTTGCACTCATTTCTAAGGGTCGAGATCAAATAAAAGTAACATAATTGTTAAACAAATTTTGGAAGGAAGAAGTGCTCCTGAGCAGGCAGAGATCAACAGCCCGCCATCATCCCAGCACACAGCAGTGAGCAACAGCAAGAGTCCTAAACAGAGGACATCAAGATTTTATGGACCATGTGAGTTCCGAGACGGGATTTAAAGATGCTCAGGGACTCAGCTGACCGAATTTCTAATGGAAAGGAGTTCCAGAGTCTGGGAACAGCGCAGGAGAAGGTTCTGTCACCCATCGAATGGAGGTGCGATCTGTGTACGTGCAGCGAGCGGCCCGTATTGGAGGATCGAAGTTGTCGTGTTGAAGAAGATGCCTGAAGTAGGTCACGGATGTGTGTCGGAGCAGTTCTAGTGAGAGCCTTGTAGGTGAGAAGGAGGATCTTGAATTAAATCCTGTATTAGACCGGTCGCCAGTGTGGAGACACGAGTACTGAGGATTTGTAATTATGGATCAGAGTGCGGGTGACGACTCTAGCATTCGTATTCTGCACACGGTGGAGACGATTGATCAGGTTGGCAGGGGTGCCAGGGAGCAGTGCATTGCAATAATCGATTCGTGAAGAGATGAAGCTGTAGAATACATTTTGAAAGTCGAAGGATGACAGGACATTGCGCAGTCTGGCTATATTTCTGATATGGAAATAGGCAACCTTTGTCACCTTATTGATATGTATCTCAAAGGTGGGTGAGGAATCGAGAATCATTTCTAGACTCCGGGCTGCCTTAAAAACTTCAGTGGTCTGGTCGCCAAGGATGAAATGGACAGGCCTTGGACAAGTAGTGCAGGGTTCTGACAAGCAAAACTTTCGCTTTGTCGTGATTTAGTTTTCAGAAATTTGAATTGAGCCAGGCCTTCAGAGTTGACTGAGGACGACATGCAAAGACCAGACGCATTGATGGACGGCTTTGCGTGGATATAGATTTGGATGCTATTGGCATAACAATGTTTGCTTAGATTGAGGGTGCTCAGGATATGGCCAAGTTGTTTTATGTAGATGCTTGAAGAGAAATGGGCTGAAGATTGAACCTTCAGGAACACCAGACAAAACAGGATTGATCTCTGATTTACATGCTCCAAGGCTGATGAATTCTTCTGGTCAGAGAGGTAGGTGCTCAGCCAGTTCTGGGCACAGCCAGAGATCTTCATGCGCCCCCCC
>JAZEWT010000012.1:6391709-6408462 GCA_036362905.1 Mordacia mordax
CGGCTAATTGCTGTGTTGCGAGCGGCGATTTGCTGTGTTGCGAGCGGCTAATTGCTGTGTTGCGAGCGGCTAATTGCTGTGTTGCGAGCGGCTAATTGCTGTAACAACGCACGCTCCCTGTAAGCAACAACAATGAGCGAGAGGGGTTGGTGATGAGAGCAGGACCTGGTCATTCATTATGACTTCATTATGACTTCAGCGGCACGCCGGGTGTGTTAGAGAGTAACACGCCGGGTGTGTTAGGGAGTAACACGCCAGGTGTGTTAGAGAGTAACACGCCGGTGTGATAGAGGGCAGTGTGTAGAGGGCAGTCTGTTAGAGAGTAACACGCCGGTGTGTTAGAGAGCAGCACACCGGTGTGTTAGAGAGCAGGACACCGGTGTGTTAGAGAGCAGCACACCGGTGTGTTAGAGAGCAGCACACCGGTGTGATGTCCTGAAATGGATCTAGGAATCACTTTCAAGAGCGTTTCCTTACTCTGCTTTCCCGTTCAGATTCCACGTTCGAGGCATCATTCCTTGGCCTAAAGACGCCTACAGGGTAGTAGGTAGGAGGCACGTCTATCCCAATAGAGCAACCCGTGAAAGGAATTCTCAGACGCCGGGGCTGTTTTGGTAATTAGGGGGGCCCAGGTAAAATTCAATGACACCCCCTCACAGCCACTGGCTGGTTGGCGCCATTGGTAGTGCTGTCGCCTCACAGAAGTCCCGGGTTCGATTCCCGGCACGGATGGCTTTGTGTGTAGAGTTTGCGAGTTCTCTCTCTGCTCGTGTTCGCGTGGGTTTCCACCGGGTACTCCGGGTTTCTCGCACCGTGCAAGGACACGCTGATGCCTCGGTTAATTGTCCTGCTGAGTAAATCGCTTCAAAACGTGCGTCCTGCGATGGACAGGCGTCACATCCTGGGTATGCACCCGCCTTGCGCCCTCTGTCGGCCGGGATAGGCTCCACAACCCCCCCTCTGTCCATGGCCGCAGGGGAAGGGGTATTGATAATTAATTAATGTAATGATATGACGCCGTCCCCCGTATCGATTGTATGATCAGCGACTCTCTCGCCGCAGCGTTCCTCTTGTCAGATTCGCGACGTTTCATCTCTCACGTCGAGGGCCATCATCAGGATTCGACGCAGCGACACGGCTCACCACCCCCGCTCTTGGTGCGTGTGACGACACATCTCGGATGTTAGTGCGGAGCTGCCCCAGCCATGAGAGCGCTTCACAAGAGCGCTCCTGCAGTCCCACCGGCCCCGCACTTCTCCTCCGCCAGTCTCTGTGGGTCGATGGTTCTCGATGTTGCTCTGATTCGCTACGAGTTTTTTTTCTGTATCTAATTTTCTCGCTGCATCTCTATAACAATCACTGCATTTCTAGAGCGCTTTTCACCCGAGGGTCACAAAGCGCTACACATAGCTGGGAAGAGAACGGCCGCGTCAATAACATCAGGACAGTTCAACTAAAGGTCAAATATTAGCAATAGATTAAAGGACATTAAATAATCGATAAAAAAAATTCTTCAACAAAGAAGGAATAAATGTTCCCGAGCAGGCGCAGGTCGTCAGACAGCCATCATCCCGGCACGACATCATTGAGCCACATCAACAGTCTTAGCCAGAGGACTTGAAAGCCTTACGGAACGAGTCTTGAGACGAGATTTGAAGATGTCCAGGGAATTAGCTGATCGAATCTCCAATGGAGGGGCGTTCCAGAGTCTATGTGTCTCCATGTATCTCTCTGTGTATCTGTTGGTTCTCCACAAGTCTCTACAAGTCTCTGCATATATTTTCGGCTCTCTATGTATGTATATCTGTCTCCAAAGGTCCCCGTGAGTCTGTAAGCGTCTCTGTATTTCTATGAGTCGATGTGTATTTGCATGCGTCTCCACGTCTCTTTGATTCTCTAAATGTCTCTATAAGTTCTGACCTTTATCTATGAGCCTCCATGTATCAATTTTTTCCATGTATCTTTACGAGCCTCTGCTCATCTCTATGTCTCTATGTATCCTTACATGTCTTTGTGTATCCTCATGAGTATGTGTCTCGATGATTATTTTTTCAGCGAGTCTATACGCATCTCTATGAGTTTACTTATCTATATATGTATCTCCATTGATCTCGATATGTCTCTGTGGGTCTCTGGGTATCTCTGTGGGGTTTTTTTGATGGATCGCTATGTATCTCTATGTATCTCGTGCAATTCCACTATTCGTCAAAGGAGAGAAGCATAACGCAATGTTTACGTTTATTGCAATAACGTGACCTCCCAGGACGTGACCCCCTGTGCACGCGTTGACGTGACCTCCCTTGATACGCTTTCTCGTGACGCGACCTCCCGTGCTGTGACCTCCCGTTACGTGACCCCCCGTGACACGTCCTCTCGTGACGTGACCCCCCGCGCTATGGCAGCTGCTGCAGCCACTGCAGCATCTGTACGCTCAGCACGTCTTCCCGTGCCCTCACCTGCACCGTCACGAGCGATCGCTAAACCTGCACCTTGACTCAATCCCTCGCTCTCCTCCTCCCACGCACGCGTGCCGGGAGCGGTGGCGCAGCAGTTAGCACGCGAGTGAGATCCCAGCTCAGGGCGACTGACGCCAGTGGCCCCACCTGAGTCTGTTCCTACTCAGGGCCACCAACATCAGCGGCGATATTGTGAGCCAGTCGTGAGCCCTTATCTTCAGTGACTTGGCCTCTAATGGGAAAATTAGAAATAAATTGGGACTTCAAGTCCTCTGGCTGGACTGTTGAAGCTGCTCACTGCTGTGTGCATGCATGAGGGATCGCTGTTGACCTTGGCCTGCTCAGGAACACTTATTCCTTTCTTCATTTTTAAATATTTAGTTCACTTGTTACTTGGCGTTCTTTATCGAATTGTAGTCAATATTTTCTCATTTGATCTATTCTGATGTTATTATTGACGTGCCATTCTCTCCGCAGGTTTCTGCGGGGCTCTGTGGCCCTCGGGTGAAAGGGACTTTCGAAATGCAATTATTATAAATATTATAAATGGAGCGTGATGTAATCATCGCACTCGGAAGACAAAGGCGGCAGGGTGCAGTGCTGGCCACCCACCCCCTCGTGTGGCGTGCTGGCCTTCATAGGTGTTTGGTTACTGCACTTGACCCTCCGGTGTGTTAAGACTATACGAGGGTCTTTGTCTTTGGGGCAGTCGTGTAATGGTGAGCTCGCTGTACTTAACAACCTAGCGACCCGTGTTAATTTTTGGCTCACGGCTTGTCCTTACAAGCAGGTGAAGGCTCGACGAGCGATTTTTGTCTTTGTGTGTGTGCCTGTATGTATGTATCTTTGTGTGTCAGTGTCTTTGTCTCCCGGCTGCCGAGCGTGGTGCTGGTCACCCCCTCCTCGTGTGCCGTGTCGACCTTCATAGGTGCTTGCTAACAGCACTTGACTACAGTCTGTTAAGACTACACGGGGGATATTTGTCTTTGTGTAACAGCGGGTGTATGTCTGTGTGTCTGTCATTCTGTGTCTCTATGAGTGTGTGTCGAGGTGCGTGTGTGTCACCAAAACCGAGCACCTGTCTGGGTGTTTAGTGCCACTGAATACTGCACCTCCTCAGCTCTCCATGAGTGATGGGGCAGTTGTGCAAACAGTGGAGAAGTTTACATACCTCGGCAGTGTGCTTATGGCCGGTTCCGGTCTAACAGCGGAGATCTTGCTTCAAATCAGTCGGATAGCGCTGTCGTTTCATCGGCTACGTAACGCTGTGTGGAAGCTGCCTGGCCTTGTCGCTCCACGCGAAGCTTCGGGTCTTCTCAGCTGCAGTCATGCCCTCTCTTCACTATGCTTGCGAAACGTGGACCCCCCTGCTGGAACATCTGCGCCGTCTTGAAACTTTCCGGCTGGCCTGTCTACGATCAATCCTGGATTTAACCAGGTTGTTTCGTGTGAAGAGCTCACAAATTCTCGAAAGATCTGGACAACGTCCCATGGGTGAGCTCCTCCGGCAGGCGAGGCTGCGGTGGCTGGGTCATATAGCCCACATTCCCAGCCAGCAAATGCCCAAGCAGTTGCTGTTTGGCCGGATAGAGGGGGGGCTAAATGGGCGGGGCACGGGCTAGAGAAGAGATGGACCGATGTGGCACAGGAGGACCTGGAACTGAGTGGACTTTGCTGAAGACTGGCACCAGCGGTATCAAGATCAACCTCTGTGGAGGAGGATCGCGAAGGACGCTACGGGGCAGTTGGAGGCAGTCGCCCTACAACACCAAAAGAAGGTGTAGGAGCGACACTCACAACAACGAGCGGAGCGTCGGACGGATAAAACACAGCAATATGGCACCGTAAGGAGCACACTTCCAGTCATCTCAATCAGGCAGCCCATAATACCTGGGTCTGTCCCGTGACCTCCTGTCGGCGAGCCTTCGACACTTCACGTGACCTCAAGGTGCACCTGTCCTGGCACAGGCGCCGTAGTGACGTCACCGCCACTTAGTGGCGAATGTCGGTTGTTGTTGTTGTGTAACTGTGTTTGTGTGTGTGTCTGTATGTATGTGTTGCTGTGTGTTTGTGTGTCTGTGTGTCTGTGTGTATGTGTCTGTGTGTCTGTGTGTGTGTGTCTGTGTGTCTGTGTGTATGTGTCTGTGTCTGTGTGTATGTGTCTGTGTGTGTCTGTGTGTATGTGTCTGTGTGTATGTGTCTGTGTGTCTGTGTGTATGTGTCTGTGTGTCTGTGTGTATGTGTCTGTGTGTATGTGTCTGTGTGTATGTCTGTGTGTCTGTGTGTATGTGTCTGTGTATGTGTCTGTGTGTCTGTGTGTATGTGTCTGTGTGTATGTGTTGCTATGTGTCTGTGTGTCTGTATGTATGCATGTGTCTGTGTGTCTGTGTGTATTTGTCTGTGTGTCTGTGTGTATGTGTCTGTGTGTGTGTCTGTGTGTCTGTGTGTATGTGTGTATGTGTCTGTGTGTGTGTCTGTGTATCTGTGTGTGTGAGATTCCCATCGTTAAACTGCGTGGGAGGCGAAACGTCGCGAAGGCGACAGGAGACGGAATGTTCGACACGGCTTTCCCGAAAGAGCAACTCTTGAGGGTAACATGACACATCTATCCGTGACAAAGCTACAGCATGACTGAGTACTTTGGAGGCATCATTAGGTGATTGAGTGGTTGGGTTGAGAGAAGTTTTTTTTTATTGGACTGTAGAAGGAAAGCGGAGTACCCAGTGAAAACCCACGCGGACACGGGCAGAAAACTCAAACTCCACACAGGCAGGCACCCGAGCCGGGATTCGAACTGGGAGTTTCTTGCTCGGAGGTGGCAGCGCTGCTCACCGCCCCACCAAATAAAAATCAATAATAATTAAACACGCTGCACCACCCTGCGATGGACTTGCATCTCATTATGGGTACAGCCCTACCTTGCACCTTGCCTCTGCCTGGATAGGCTCCAGCTCACCCCGACCCTCTACAGGATTAAGTGGTGCTCATAATGACTGAATGAATGCTGTAGGCAGCTGTGCGTGTGTAGGCTATGCGGAGCGGTATCTCAGTGGTCAGCGCGCTGGGCTACAAACCAAGAGTCCCATTTTCGCTGATGACCAATAACAGTGGCAAATATCTAAACCGATCCCGGGCCTCCCATAGGTCGACTCAGCCTCAAATCTGTACCCAGTGCCGTGTGTAAACATCGCCACAAGGGAGACAAAGGCGACCGGGAATGGTGCTGGCCACCCACCCCTCCTGTGCCGTGTCGGCCTGCATAGTAGTGATGTTCGCCAACGGCACTTGACTCTGTGGTCAGCTAAAGCTACACGGGGGATGTTTGTGTAGCCTAACATGGTGTGACACGTGGTGTAGTAGGGAAACGCGAGAGATAAGACACGGGGCCCCTCTCTACAGATATATCAACATCGTGAGCAGCGGCGGCGAGACAGCCGTGTTCACACACGTGGCGCCGAGCGACTACCGCGCGTTATCGATCATCATCACTCGCCCCCACCTGAACATGCAGCGCGTGGTAGCGATCCCGAGCTTATCCTGCAAGGCAGGGCTCTGCCCATAATGGGTCGCCGGTCCATCGTCGGGATTCAGGAGTGACGCCATCACTGGGCTAATTAGCCTGGACAGTAGCCGTGGCAGCAGCGTGAGCGTAGACGGTGATGTTAAAGGCTGTCAGGGCGGAGAGTTATGAGGCACTCTCACACTCACCCACTAGCTCACGACCAACTCCCTTGTACAATTATTAAAGCACCAGCTCTCACTCACCTGCTAATTCACCCCCTCACTCACCCACTTATCCACCCATACATTCACTCACACACCTACCCACTCACTCACCCATTTACCAACACCCACTCACTTGGCGCCGGCTCACAACACGGCCGACTTCCATTCTCCCCGCCTCTGCCGTTTCCTCGCGCCTTCCACAATGAATGTGGCCCCGCGCGTTATAAATCGCGTTCATTCAATAGAGCCGAGCTCTCGGGTGGGCGGAACACGAAGCAGACGGAGGAACGCTCGACACGGCTCTCCCGAAAGAGCTAGCAATAATGACCGGCAGAGTTGAGAGTTGCCACCTCGGAGTCGCCACAATGCAGAGACGCATCGTGCACGTGGGAGAGACAGAGAGCGGGGGGGGGCGTTCTCTGTGAAAACCCGGACATTTGATTCATTAATTCATTATCAATACCCGCTTAATTATCTACAGGGTTGTGGGGGGCTGGAGCCTATCCCGGCCACATGAGAGCTCAAGGCGGGGGAATGCCCAGGATGTGACGCCAGTACATCGCAGGGCACACGTTTTAAGGCAATATACTCAGCAGGCCAATTAACCTCGGCAGCAGCGTGTCTTTGGACGGTGGGAGAAAACCGGAGCACCCGGCGAAAACCCACACGTGGGCACGGGGAGAGAGAGAACTCGCAAACTCCACACAGGCACCCGGAGTCGGGAATCGAACCCGAGCCCTTCTTGCTGTGAGGAGACAGCGATACTCACTGCGCCACAGCGCCGCCATGATTGGGTCTCTTGTTCGGTAAAAACGCACAGATTTCCCTGCAGGATAACAGCCGGCGTCTTCCATAGAGAGGCGACAGGTGGGAAACCCTGGCAATGCAAGGGGAGCGTGCGGTAGCGCAGGAGGAGCTTGCGGTGGCGCAGGGGAAGCGTGCGGTAGCGCAGGGCGAGCGTGCGGTAGCGCAGGGCGAGCGTGCGGTAGCGCAGGGGGAGCATCTACGAGTCTCTATTATCTCTGTGTATATCGATACGTCTCCATGTAGCTCTATGAGTCTCTATTATCTCTGTGTATATCTATACGTCTCCATGTAACTCTACGAGTCTCTATTATCTCTGTGTATATACGTCTCTATGTAGCTCCATGAGTCCCTATGTATCTCTATGGGTCTCTATGTGTCTCTATGATCTCCATGTCTCTATTAATCTTTATGAGTCCCTATGTCTCTCTATTAATCACAATGTATCTCTATGAGTCTCTATGTAGCTCTACGAGTCTCAGTCTATGAGTCTGTTTCTCTATGAGTCTCTATGTATTTCTACGAGTCTCTATGTATCTCTATGAGTCTCTATGTGTCTCTGTATCTCGATGAGTCTCTACCTCTATGGGTCTCTATCTCTATGAGTTTCTGTGTTTCTGTATGAGTCTCTATGTATCTCTATGAGTCTCTACCTCTATGAATCTCTATGTTTCTCCATGGGTCTCTATGAGTCTCTATGTATCTCTATGGCTCTCTATGGGTCTCTATCTCTATGAATCTCTATGTTTCTCTATGAATCTCTATGTTTCTCTGTATATATCTATGGCTCTCTATGTATCTCTTTGGGTCTCTATGTTTCTCTATGAGTCTCTATGTATCTCTATGGGTCTCTAATCTATGAGTCGATATTATCTTTATGGTTCTCTGTGTATCTCTATGAGTCTCTATGTATCTCTATGGCTATGGGTCTCTATCTCTATGAATCTCTGTGTTTCTCTATGAATCTCTATGTTTTTCTGTGTATCTCTATGGCTCTCTATGTATCTCTATGGGTCTCTATCTCTATGAGTCTGTATGTATCTTTATGGTTCTCTATGTATCGCTATGAATCTTTGTTTCTCTATGTATCTTTATGGCTCTCTATGTATCTCTATGGGTCTCTATCTCTATGAGTCTATATGTATCTTTATGGTTCTCTATGCATCTCTATGAGTATGTATCTCTATGGCTCTCTATGTATCTCTATGGGTCTCTATCTCTATGAATCTCTATGTTTCTCTATGTATCTCTATGGCTCTCTATATATCTCTATGGGTCTCTATCTATATGAGTCTATGTGTATCTTTATGGTTCTCTATGAATCTCTATGTTTCTCTATGTATCTCAATGGCTCTCTATGTATCTCTATGGGTCTCTATCTCTATGAGTCTATATGTATCTTTATGGTTCTCTATGTATCTCTATGGGTCTCTATCTCTATGAGTCTATATTATCTTTATGGTTCTCTGTGTATCTCTATGAGTCTCTGTAGAGCTGTAAACGCGACACAGGCCCGGCTGTGTTCTCACAGTAAATCCTCTCCACCCTCAAAGCAACAAGTACCCGGGTTCGATTCACTACCCGGGTGCCACCTCTTTCTCTGACGTTTGCCCGTCCTCCCACTGTCCACGTGGGTTTTCTCTGGGTGTTCTGGTTTTCTCCCACAGTCCAAGGATGTTGACAAAATTCGCTGTGCAGCGCTTTGTGACCCTCGCTTGAAAAGCGCTCTATAAATGCAATTATTATTATTATTGCCCCCGGTGCCATGTAATGGACCGGCGTCCCCTCCCGGGTATAGCCCAAATGATCTAAGAACGTGTTCAGGTCTCCCCGATGGACAACTGTTAAAAAGATCTGCACAGCTGACCGTTTCTTTCCCGCTGACTGACAATGTCAACATCAAGAACAAAATGATGGGGGTTCCTCACGCCGCGATGTCTGCTGAGAATTACTCTCTGGTTTCGGGAGAGCCGTGTCGGGTGTTCCGCCTACTCCCTACGCTCGCGACGTTTCGCGTCAGAGGCATTGTCAGGGAGAGGGGATGACCTTCGTCTAGCAGCGGATCGATCCTGTCTGCGCGTCGACACCACGCCTCGTGCACTGACGGGCGCGGGGCGTGAATATGTAATTAATTTTAATTACTCAGTGCGTTAATAGAGAGCGGAGATATATCAACTTAAACACGTGCTCTGATCGCACTAACAGTGTATAGACGATGCACCGCACGCGTGAGCGAGAAGCGCCTGTGAAGGCCGGCACGGCACACGATAGGGGGGAGTGGTGTGAGTGGCCAGCACCACGTCTGGCCATCGTTGTCACGGACAGGTGATGTTTACACACTACTACACCGGGTACTCATTTGAGGCTGAGTCGATCTGGGGGAGGCCTCGGACCAGTTTTAAAAAAATCGTCACTGGTGTAGGCGTCCGTGAGCGGGCATCGCAACTGCTGCGCCACCGCTCTCCCATGATGCACAACGTTGCTCGGGATTACTGGCGTCGCTAAGCGCTGCGCCACCGCTCCTATGCACACGTTCCATGTCCGTGGCGGAAAGACGGGAGAACTCCCGCCCCTCCCCCCACCACTGCGGTCTGGGCGTTAATGGTGACATCCCAGTCAATACCAACGTTGAGCCAACGTTGGTGGAACCGTTGTTATAGTGTTGCTCCTACATTGGGGCCCGACGTTGGCCCGACCGTAGTCCGACGTTGGCCCAACGTTGGCTGAATGTTGGCCCCACGCCTTCACTCAACGGTCACGGCGCGACGTTCCATGTTTGACTTAACCACACTGTCAACTCCGGGCCATGAATCTCACAGCTGCACACCTACGACACCTGGCAAGCCTCCCGGTCCACAGTGCAGGCTCCACCCTGCTTAGCTCTCGAGACGCCGCGTGACAACGTACACGTGTGCAGTGGCGAGCGGTGGCGCAGCGGTTAACCCAGTCACTCGCTCACGGCCACCAACGCGAATGGCGATTACGTGAACCGGTTCTGGACCTCCCCTAGGTCGATTGAGCCTTCAATGAGTACTCGCTGCAGCAGCGAGTCAATACCGCGACTAAAGAGACAAAGGCGGGCGGGCGCCGCGTGCCTCCTCTCACCGCGCTGTGTGGCCGAGCCGACCCTCTCTGCTCTTGACCGTGGCTGCTGCAGCAACCACACGGGGGCACCTTTGTCTGTGTGTGCGAAGGCTCGCACGCGTCACGGATTTCGCGTGGTTGAATAAAGGAGAGTGTGGTTAAATAATGAACCACGTGGTTATGTGAAGGATTACGTGGTCAAGTGCAGGATCGCGGGGTTAAATAAAGGATCACATAGTTAAAAGAATCACGCAGTTAGATAAGGGATCACGTGAGTAGATAAAGGATCGCTTGGTTGAATAAAGGCTCGTGTGGTTATATGAGGGATTACGTGGTGAAAGAAAGGATCAAGTGGTTAGATAAAGGATCGTGTGGTTAAATAAAGGAATGTGTGGTTAGATACATGATCGTGTGGTTAAATAAAGGACTGTGTGGTTAGATACATGACCGTGTGGTTAAATAAAGGACTGTGTGGTTATATACATGACCGTGTGGTTAAATAAAGGACTGTGTGGTTAGATACATGATCGTGTGGTTAAATAAAGGACTGTGTGGCTAGACACATGACCGTGTGGTTAAATAAAGGACTGTGTGGTTACATATGTGACCGTGTGGTTAAATAAAGGACTGTGTGGTTAGATACATGACCGTGTGGTTAAATAAAGGATCGCGTGGTTAAATAAAGGGCATTAACACGGAGTGCTAAATCACGCACAGCGGGCTGCACGCATCGCGTATCATCCCTCCCAGCAGCAGCCACTGACTGCACGACGAATCTGTCGAGTGCGGGGAGCGGTTGCACAGTGGTCCGCGTTGCGCGCGGCGAACCCGGCCGCTTAGGTTCGATTCCTGCTCACGGTCGCCCACACCAGCGACACGTTTCTTCACAGCTCCCGGGACCCTCCGCTAGGTCCACTCAGCCTCAAACGAGTATCGAGTGCCGCGGTGGGTGAACACCGCCGCACCAGTGGCTTGTCACCCACCTCCTCCTGTGCGCCGTGTCGGGCCTGCAAGAGGTACTGCTCGCTACCAACGGTACTTGACCATACGGTCTGTGGAGGCTATCCGGGGCACCTTTGCCTCCCTTCTCCACGGACCCCTCGTGCAACAGTTCCTCGTCCCCGGCGCTGTTGCACAACTTCGCAGACGTGACCAGCATAGCAACACGGCATTGAGCAAAGCGCACCCGTGTAGCCTCTCGCACTCTCTCGGGGCAAGTGCAGCGTAGCACGCGCCGCCCCCCTCTCCACCCTGCTTCCCCAGGGCCGGCCGTCTTTGTTTCCCCAGTGCTGATGTTTGCGCTCCTGCACAATAGGTAGTCGTTTAAGGCTGAGCTGACCGAGATAATGCACGGACCGGTTGATGATTTTCGGTGTTGGCTGTGAGCGAGATGTGTGAGGTTTTTTTTCTCCCTCCTGGGTTTGAAGCGCGGCCGCGCTAACCGCTGCGCCACCGCTCCCCCCAACACACACGGGGGTGACGACACACGCACTGACACTGGGTAACCAACACCACGCCCGGCCGCCGTTATACCCAACGCTAGGTATTCATTTGAGGCTGAGTCGACCTAGGGGAGGCACAGGACCGGTTCAGAAAATTGTCAATGGTAGTCGTGTCCGTGAGTGGGATTCGAACTCGGGCCGCCTGATTTGTAGCCAAGCGCGCTAACCGCTGAGCTACCGCTCCCCGTACACACACTGACACACACTGACACACACGCACAGGCAGACTCACATCCACTGACACACACTGACACACACACGCACAGGCAGACTCACATCCACTGACACACACTGACACACACACGCACAGGCAGACTCACATCCACTGACACACACACGCACAGGCAGACTCACATCCACTGACACGCAGGCGCACACACAGACACAGCTTCCATTGTGACAAGACAAACATAGCCCCCTTCATCAGGCAATTGGGGGTAAGTGCTGTGAGCACCCATGAAGGCCGGCACGGCACACAAGGAGGTGGGTGGCCAGCACCATGCCCGGCCGCCTTTGTCTCCCTAGTGGCGATATATACACACCAAACCAGGTACGTATGTATATGAGGCTGAGTTGACCTAGGAGAGGCCCAGGACCGGTTCGATAAATAGTCCCTGGTGTTACACCAACGAACACGCACTGACACACACACACACTGACACACGGACACACTGACACACACACAGACATTGATACACACACCGATACACACATTGATACGCACACACACTGACACACGGACACATACACTAATACACACACTGACACCCACACACACAGACACACTGATACACAAATTGAAGCACGCACACTGACACACACTGACATACTGACACACTGCCGCCTCGTGTGCCCCATTCACCACGACACACGCAACAGCACTCTCGCACACACACACCGACTCGCACTCTCGCACACACACACCGACTCGCACCCTCGCACACACACACCGACTCGCACTCTCGCACACACACACCGACTCGCACACTCGCACACACACACCGACTCGCACTCTCGCACACACACACCGACTCGCACTCTCGCACACACACACCGACTCGCACTCTCGCACACACACACCGACTCGCACTCTCGCACACACACACCAAGGCAAAGATGTCAGTACAGTCTCAACAGACTGTAGGGTCACGTGATGTCCGCCAGTAGCACCAACTGAGGTCGTTACAAGCACGTGCGGGGGTGGGTGGCCAGCACCACACCTGGCCGCATTACGCATGCAATGCAATACACATTGAGAAAGACAAAGATTACCTGTATAGCCTTCACGGACTATAGGGTCAAGTGCTCTTAGCGAGTAGCTCCTGTTAAGGCCAGCAGAGCACACAGAGGGGGTGGGTAGCCAACGCCACATTTCGGCTGCCTTTGTCTGCCAGTAGCGATGGTTTGAGGCCGAGTCGACCTGGGGGAGGATCAAGGCCGGTTCGGAAGATAATTCCTGGTGTTAGCCGTGAGTGGTATTCGAACTCGGGTATCTGGGACCGTAGAGCAGCCCTGATACACGCGCACTGATATACACATACTGACACACACTGACACATCCTGACACACACTGACATACGCACACGGACATAAGCACTGGCATACACACTGACAAAGACCCCCATATAGCTTTAACAGACTGGAGGGTCAAGTGCCGTTAGCGGAAACCTATAATAATAATGCTTGCATTTCTAAAGCGCCTTTCACCCGCGGATCACAAAGCGCTGCACAGAGCTATGGAGAGGACGGCATGTCAACAACAACATCAGAATAGATCAAATACGTAAAATAATGACTATCAAGGTCGACACGCACACGAGGGGGTGGGTGACCATCACCACGCCCGGCCGCCTTTGTCTCCCCAGTGGTAATATTTTTACACCGCACCAGGTACTCATTTGAGGCTGAGTCGTTCTAGGGGAGGCCCAGGACTGGTTCAGAAAATAGTCTGGTGTTGGCCGTGAGTGGGATTCGAATTCAGGTCATTCAGGTCGCTGGGTTTGGAGCCCAGCGCGCTTATCGCTGGGCCAGCGATCTGCTTGACACGTACACACTGACACATACACACACAGGCACACTGACACACACACACTGACACTAGCACACTGACATACGCACTGAACACACACTGACACACAAACAGACTGACACACACACTGACACACAAACAGACTGACACACACACTGACACACGCGGACTCGAATCGTTGCAGTGCGCGCTATGGGATCGAACGCAACGCGCATCGAGTCAGAGAGCCCAGAGCGAGCTCCACGACTCCAACCTGTGCAAAGACTGCTCTGGAACCGGGCCCTGGTACCAGAAACTGTATCTCAAAAGAGAGACAGTCCCTGGTACCTGGACTCCAATATGACACGAGGACTGGTCCCGTCGGTGCGTTCTTGCGTTGGTTCGAACGTTCGCGCTATTGCAGGAATTCCGCACCCAGCGTTTACCAGTATTAGAGACAGGATCCAGTGTTAGAGACAGGATCCAGAGTCAGAGATAGGGCCAGTGTTAGAGATAGGAGCCAGTATTAGAGACAGTATCCAGTGTTAGAGATATGAGCCAGTGTCAGAGATAGGAGCCAGTGTTAGATAAGAGCCAGTGTTGGAGATAGGATGCAGTGTTATAGATAGGAGCCAGTGTCAGAGATAGGAGCGAGTGTTAGGTAAGAGCCAGTGTTGGAGATAGGATCCAGTGTTATAGATAGGAGCCAGTGTCAGAGATAGAAGCCAGTATTAGAGACAGGATCCAGTGTCAGAGATAGGGCCATTGTTAGAGATAGGAGCCAGTGTTAGAGATAGGAACCAGTGTTCGAGATAGGAGCCAGTGTTAGAGACAGGATCGAGTGTTAGAGATAGGAGGCAGTATTAGAGACAGGATCCAGTGTTGGAGATAGGAGCCAGTGTTAGAGACAGGATCCAGAGTCAGAGATAGTGCCAGTGTTAGAGATAGGAGCCAGTGTTATAGATAAGAGCCAGTGTTAGAGACAGGAGCCAGTGTTAGAGATCGGAGCCAGTGTTAGAGAAAGGAGCCAGTGTTAGAGATAGGAGCCAGTGTTAGAGAAAGGAACTAGTGTTAGAGATAGGAGCCAGTGTTAGGGATCGGAGCCAGTGTTAGAGATAGGAGCCAGTGTTAGAGATCGGAGCCAGTGTTAGAGAAAGGAGCCAGTGTTAGAGATAGGAGCCAGTGTTAGAGATAGGAGCCAGTGTTAGAGATAGGAACTAGTGTTAGAGATAGGAGCCAGTGTTAGAGATAGGAACTAGTGTTAGAGATAGGAGCCAGTGTAAGAGATTGGAGAAAGTATTGTTTTGCAGGAATGCCGCATCCAGAGCTTGCAAGCTCACTGGGTATGTTTTGCTGTGGTAATGAACATGTCTTTATCTACTGGTCCTTGTGGTCTTTGCTGGCAGTGCTGTTGTCGCTTTACCAGACTGTAGGGTCAAGTGTCGTTAGCGAGCAGAACTTATGAAGGTCGACACGGCACACGAGGAATGGATGACCAGCACTACACCCGGCCGCCTTTGTCTCCCCAGTGGCAATGTTTGCAGATCTCAAACGGCACTCATTTGAGACTGAGTCTACATTGGAAAGTTCCAGGACCGGTTCAGAAACTCGTTCACTGGCGTTGGCCGAGAGTGGAAATCGAACTCGGGTGGACGGGTTTGTAGCCCAGTGCGCGAACTGCTGGGCCACCGCTCAACAAACACACACACACACACACACGGGGACGCGGTTTCACACACATTCACACAGGTGCGTGCATGGCACACACCCACAGATGTACGTAGGTCCATACACACAGGTGCATGGGTGCCACACACACATACGGGTGCGCGATGCCACACACACAGGTGCGTGGTGCCACACATAAACACGCAAGTGCGTGGGTTACACACACAAACACACAGGTGTGTGGTGCCACACACAAATACACAGGTGCGTGGGTTCCACACACAAACACACAGGTGTGTGGTGCCACACACAAATAGGCGCGTGGTGCCACACATAAACACGCAAGTGCGTGGGTTCCACACACAAACACACAGGTGTGTGGTGCCACACACAAATACACAGGTGCATGGGTTCCACACACATACACACAGGTGCGTGATGCCACACACACACAGGCGCGTGGTGCCACACACACACAGGTGCGTGGGTGCCACACATACACACACAGGTGCGTGGGTGCCACACATACACACACAGGTGCGTGGGTGCCACACATACACACACAGGTGCGTGGGTGCCACACCCCCGGACCCGCACGCACGCACGCACGCGCGGTGTCGACACGTGTGCGCGTGTGGGGCTGCACTCACGTGGCACACCGAGAAGAAGATGAGCGAGGCGCTGAGCAGGAAGGCGAGCATGTAGCAGAAGACCGCAAACGAAAATGCCACTTCCATTGCACGCCGAGGTGGCCGTGCATCGGCGTCGCCCCACGCGTTCTCCCGACCTCCTCCTCCTCCTCCTCGCTCGCCCCCCGGGTCCCGGGATCAACTCGACGCTTCCCACCTCCCGAGCCTCCCGCGCTCCACCGGCCGCCAGCCAACAAGGCGAATGAATCTCGCGCTCGCCCGCTCGCAGCCGCCGCCGCCTCCTCCTTCCTCCCTCCTTCACGGCGGGGATTTCCTTAAGTGCGTGCGTGCGAGAAACGCACCGACGCGCCCCGTGTGTGCGAGAGCTTCGCTTCCTACATCATCATCAACAGTACGCCGCTCCTCGCAGAGGGAAGGTGCCGCTGCCCGCTTCTCCTGCTGCTGCTGCCGCCAGTGGTGATCCTGGTGATGATGGTGCAGCTGCTGCTGCTGCCGCTGTTGAGCCGAGCGCGCTTTGCGCTGTTGGAATCGTTTGGTTACGAGCGAGACCCCCCCCCCACCGCTCGTCCAGCTGCTGCCGCCGCTCCTCCCGTCGCGCAAGGGGTTGAAGTCGCCGTGGTGGGGGGGACATTCAGCGGTGGTCGCAGGAGCCGTGGTCGCGTTCAGATGAAGACGAGAAACAGGCGCCTGATGGTGGAGAAGCCACGGCGCGTGTTTCAGATTAATCTCTCTCTCGCTCTCTCCCCCTCCTCTCGCTCTCTCTCTCTCCTCCCCTCTCGCTATACGAAGCAAGGCTGATGTGGAGTCGCTTAATCGACCCGATGTCGCCGTCATCGGGAGGAGGACGTTGATGAT
>JAZEWT010000012.1:6425563-6447881 GCA_036362905.1 Mordacia mordax
GGGGAATGGGAGACACACAAACTCCACAGAGAGAGAAGGCGCCCGAGGTTGGAATTGAACCGCCCCGGGCAGGAGTTGTTCTCTGTGAAGGGCGGATGTTACCACTGCGCCACGCTGCCGTGTGGATTTTTTAATTTGTGAGAGTCTTGTGTGTGTACGCTCTGAGCACGTGTGGCTTCCTGCGAGAGGCGAGATCTCAGCCCAAATAACAGTATGGCTCAAGGTGGGGATAAGCCTCGGAACTTTGCATGATGTAGCCGCCTCCTGCGAGGGACTGACTGAGATACCATCTGCTCAGGAGGTACGTGAGGTGATCTAGAGCCTGAGACCAAAAAAAGCACCATGCAAAGATGATCTCCTGAGCGATCTGCGAAGGAGAGTCGTGTTTGTGTCCAGACCGCCATATGCGTCATAAAACACAGGAAACAAAGATGGATTCCGCAGGATTGGAAGGATGCCTTTGTGGTTCCCCTCTTCAAGTAGGGAGACCACACTTATTGTAACAATTACAGTGGCATCTCCCTCCTCAGCGTGCCAGGAAAGGTCCTGGTAAGGGTTATTCGAATCGTCTTGCTAGGCACACTGAGAGGCTTGCGGAACCTTAATATGATTTCAGGTCAGGGAACCCTGCACAGACGCCATATTTAAGATTACAACAGGTTTTACCGTATCTGGCGATTATGCAGGTGTTAAGATCCCAAACACCAAAATAGACACATTTTACAATGCGTCCAGTTTGCAAAAGCCACACATACTAGTGGCAAAGTATGCAAACAGGTAGCTTTGATAACCTATGCATTGTCCTTCAACTGATCGACCTTCACCAGGCAGTGGCTTCCTTTTGAGCCTATTTGCCGGTGTCAGCCATTGCCAAAAGCAGTCAGCTCAGGACAATGCATTTTCAATGCTTTATAGCTTAGGTGGAGCTGTTAACGCTATGGGTACGTTTTGCTAGTATACATATATAAGATTACAACAGGTTATATATGTATACTGGCAAGAAGTACCCATAGCGTTAACAGACGCCATATTCTCCATCCGGATGCTACAGCAGAGGTGTAGGTAATTCCAACATGACCTGCGTCTCTGATTCATTGACCTGGTCAAGGCCTATCATACTATCAATAGCCGAGGGCTGTGGGTTGTTCTTCGTGTGTTCAGGGTCCCTGATTCTTAATTTACTATCATTAAGAACCTTCAATATGATGGGATATCTCTGGTAAAACTACGCGTCGGGAGTTAGAGCCATTCCCTGTTCATCTCTAAGGTGCGATAGGGATGCCCTCTGGCTCCTATATTTTAAATATATTTTTGACCGCATATTGCGAGAGGATTTTAATGGATGCACTGGTGAAATTGTCATCTTAAGCCGGTACAATGAGAGGCTGATCGATGCCCGTCTGCGATGCAGGGACGGCTCTCTTTTGGCCAACCATGTTGTGTATGCTGTGAGCTGTAAGAGTTGGGGCTCTTCTGTTGAACTCAGAGCATGCGACACAGAGGTGGAGTCTTACCATGAGCCCCACGAAATCAAGCATCTGCCTGAGTATTCAATGCCACCGCATACTTCACCCCTTCAGGTCTCCATGAGAGATAGGGCAGTTGTGGAGAGAGTGGAGAAGTGTCCATTCCTAGGCAGTACGCTTAAGGCCGGTGCTAGATTATCAAAGGATCAATCGGTGGCATTATATCTGCATAACGCTGTGTGGAAGCT
Source organism: Mordacia mordax (assembly GCA_036362905.1). Classification (NCBI taxonomy): domain Eukaryota; kingdom Metazoa; phylum Chordata; class Hyperoartia; order Petromyzontiformes; family Petromyzontidae; genus Mordacia; species Mordacia mordax. The sequence goes on from JAZEWT010000012.1 coordinate 6,427,278, forward strand.
GCCTGGCCTGTCGCTCCACAAAAAGCGTCAGGTCTTCTTAGTTGCAATCATGCCCTCTATTCTCTATGCTTGCCAAATGTGAACCCCCCTGGCAGAAAATCTGTACTGACTGGAAACTTTCCAGCTGGCTTGCCTACCATCCATTCTGGGATTAACCAGGTTGGATTGTTTGAGGAAATCACAAATTTAAGAAGCATGTGGGCAGAGTCCAATTGGTGGGTTTCTTCGGCAGGTGAGGCTGTAATGGCTAGGTTATTACTCCAAATGTTCACCCATTACATGCCCAAGCAGCTTCTGTTTGGCCAGAAAAAGGGGGCATGGACTGGAGAAGAGATGGACCGACTTGGCACAGGAGGACCTGGAGCTGAGTAGACTTGCTGAAGACTGCTACCAACGGTGATAAGATCTACGTTCACGGAGGAGTTTCGTTAAGGACTCTAAGGGGTAGTTGGAGGCAGCCGCCCTCCAACAACAGCAGACAGCGGAGAATCGACGTTCACAACAAAGAGCGGAGTGCCTTGCAGGCTAAAACACAGCAAGTTGGTACAGTAGGGAGCACAGGTTGCGCATCTGCCAGTCATCTCAGCCAGGCAATCCAGGGCATTTGACTGTCCCGTGACCTGTCAGAGAGCATTTCACATTTCACGTGGCCTCCAGGTGCACATGGCCTGGCACAGGCGCCGTGGTGACGTCACCGCGATGTAGTGGTGAATGATGGTTGTTGTTGTTGTGTGTACGTATATGTATCTGTGTGTACGTATATGTGTATGTCTCTGCACGTGTGTATGTGCGTCTATAGCGCTCGGAGGGAGAGAGAGAGAGGTAGGGCCTGAGGACTCCCCGAGCCGGCACAGATCACGGATTCTGGTCGCATCCCTCTGTCCGCTCCACTAAGTTGCCCTTATCTAATTTATTCCCAGAGGTGGCGGNNGGCAGACAAGGGGTGATGGAGGAGGGGGTGGAGGGGATAGGGTGGTGTGTGTGTGTGTGTGGGGGGGTGATATTCAGCAGGGAGAGCGATACACTGAGCTTTAAACTTGACAGCTGCACGTACACGTGCACACAGACAAAGGTCCCCCGTATAGCCTTACCCGGCTGTAGGGTCAAGTGCTGTTGGCCAGCAGAACCTGTGAAGAACGTCACGGCACCACACCCGGCCGCCTTTGTCTCCCCAGTGGCGATGCTCAATCATCGCAAAATTTGAGGCTGATTCTACCTAGGTGATGCCCGTGACAGTTTCCTTCACGTACACACACACGTGAAATTTATATGTGCAGTAAAACCTTCAGGTAACGGATCTCTATTCAACGGACTTTGGAAGCAACGGACGCTGTCCGCTACTTCCGAGACTGCGATCTGCATTTGTTCTAACGGAAAGAAACTGTTTTATTGTAGTATTTGATAGCTTCTATTGTATACACGTGTTTGTGTGGTTAATTGTGTTTGTAATATATGGGCTGCTGTGTATATGGGAACGATTTATCAACATTCGGATTTAACGGACTAAGAGACACCCTTTCTCCGTATCAGTCCGTTACATCGAAGCCTGACTGTATTATGGCCTCCTTGTAAGGGAGGCGCGGTGGCGCAGTCATGGATGCTGATGCCTCACAGCAAGAAGCGCCCAGGTTCGATTCCCGGCTCGGGTGCCTTTCTGTGTGGAGTTTGCGAGTTCTCTCTCTCTTTCTCCCCCTGTGTCCGCGTCGGTTTTCGCCGGGCACTTCGGTTTCCTCCCACCATCCAAAGACACGCTGCTGCCTAGGTTAATTGGCCTGCTGGCTAAATTTCCCCCCAAAATGGCACTGCAATGTACTGGCGTCACATCCTGGGTATAGCCTCATCTGGTGCCCTCTGGCGAAGCCCTCTGGCTTCGCCTATCCCGGCAGACAGCGAGCGTCTAATAACGCACGGGCGCTCACAAAGCACGCGCGGCCGCCTTTGTCTCTCTCCGTATGGGATATTTACAAATCGCACCCCGTGTTACCTGGAGACAGGTTTCGTGTCCCATTTGGACCCTGCTGATGTCGGACGATCCGGGTCACGAGTCTCACTCGGGTCATTGGGAACATAAGAGAGGTCGGACTCAATGTGGTGTGCGTCATTATAAGCCTTTAATATTTGATGTGAATTTCAAAAACATATCTTTCCAAAATATTTGTTTCACATCACGATTGATATTGATGCCTGAAAGACAAAGTAGGCGGCAACAAACAACACTACTACAGATTTGTTTAATTCATTATCAGTCCCCCTCTCAATCTTGTGGAGAATCGCACTGAGCCGGAGCCTATCCCAACAGAAACAGGGCTGTGCTAAAACTATGAGAAAGCGCCAGTCTATCGCAGGCTCAGCGGTGGCGATTTGGTGAGCAGGCCAGTTAACCTAGACATCGGTAGCAGCGTGTCTTGTGACCGTGGCAGGAAACCAGATAACCAGGAGGAAACCCGCGCAGAACGAGGGCAGAACATGCAACTCCGCACACACATAGTGTCAGTCGGACAGTGTGGGGAAGGAGGCTCTCTCTCTGAGGAGGCGCGATTGTTCCTACACACACACACACATACACGCACACACACACACGCACACACACTCACACACACGCACGCACACACACGGGACTGGAGGCGAACATTCATTTGCGTTAGTGGACAAAGGATAATTAGTGAGTGCCCGTTGTGTTGTACTGTTGTGGATGTGTCACGGATCGACGGATGAATTGTGTTGGACTGGTGTGGGTTCGTCACGGATCCTTGTGTGATAGCTCTCCGTAGCTGCCCTTTCTGGATGTCCGTGTCGAGTATTCCTTTTCTCCCCGCGACGTTTTGCCTACGTTGCTTGAGGCATCATCAGTTTGCATTTGGAGACACAGACTCCTGTTCTTACTACGTATCTATGTGTGTATGTATTATTTATCTGTCTATATATCTACGTACGCATTTATCTGTGCATGTATCTATTTGTCAACCTGTGTATGTATCGATGTATTTATCTGCGGGGAGCGGTAGCTCAGTGGTTAGCACACTGGGCTACAAATCTAGCGACCCAAGTTCGATACTCGCAAAACATCATTGCCGCTGGGAAGACAAAGGCGGCCGGGCTTGGATCATAACGACCCCTTCGCGCTCGTGTCACGATGAGCAGCGTGAGACGTAGCGATCGATGATGGTGGTGGGACTGTGCCTCGACGTTTAAGCGACGTCGCGTGTTGATCAATGCGCGGCTCAGCGCGCGCGTGTGTGCGTGGGTACTCGTAGGTGCACCCAGCGTGGCACAGGAGGCTCTCGGTGCTCTCTGACGGCGCTGCGCCTCCCGGTTTCTATTCCAAGTTGCATTGCGTGAGGAGCTCCCAAAATCCTTGGGAGCTGTGGACCTGGCCTGGCACAGACGCCGTGGTGACATCAACGTCGCCGCGATAATAAACATCTGTCTCCGGTAGTATTTATTCTGATTTATTTATCTATCGGTGGTTCATCATCAGTGACTTCCTCCGGCAGTGTAGGCTGGAGTGGCTGGCTCATGTAGTCCGCATGCCCAGCCACCGCATGCCCAAGCAGCTCCTGTTTGGCCGTATAGAAGGGGCTCAACAGTCGCGGCACGGACTGGAGAAGAGATGGACTGATGTGTAAGCTATTGAGTGCGAGACTGGGTGAGTGGGTGAGTGGGGAGGCTGAGTGGGAGAGGGAGTGGGTGACTGGGTGAGTGCGTAAGTGCGTGAATGGCGCGGGCTGCAGAAGACATGGGCTGATGCGGCACAGGAGGGTCTGGAGCTGAGTAGACTTGCCGAAGACTGGTACCAGCGGCGTCAAGATCGAGCTTTGCGGAAGAGGATCGTGAGGGATGCTTCTGGGCACTGGGAGGCAGCCGTCCTCCATCAGCAACGGAGGGCGGAAAAACGACGCTCACAACAACGAGCGGAGCTCCGTGCGGATAAAACGCAGTGAGTTGGCACAGGCGGTGCATCTGTCAATCATCTCGCGCGCTGAGCTCATGCCACCCGACTCTGTCCCGTGATCTGCTGCCAGCAGGGAGCCTTCGTCACTTCACGTGGCCGCGGGGTGCACTTGGCCTGGCACAAGCCTCGTAGTGACGTTAATGCCACTGCAATTATGTGTGGTGTCACGCCCCCTCCACCCCCCCCCCTCCCCCGGACCCTCCACCCCCCACAACACCACGCCTGTCTCTCCGTACGCCTTGCTCCGCGACTGTGGCTCTTGTGAGTTGTACAGGGTCAGGGGGGCACGGAACCTATCCCCGCAGGCATAGGGCTGCAAAGTAGGGGTATACCAATGATGGGACGCGAGTCCATCGCAGGTCACCGACGGTGATTTAGTCAGCAAGCTAATTAACGCAAACAGCGGTAGCTGTTTCCGTTGTGAATGGACGAGTGAGTGGGCGAGTGAGTGGTTAGGTGAGTGGGTCGGTGAGGAGTTAAATGAGTGAGTGGGTGGGTTAGTGGTTGAATGAGTGGGTGGGTGAGTGAGTGGTTGGGTGAGTGGGTCAGTGAGTCCACATCTGTGTACTTTGGGAAGAAATTGAAGTACTCATCGAAAACAAACGCTGACAGGCGGAACGAACAGAAAGGTAAAGACGGGGAGAGAGAACACGCAAACTCCGCACAGAGATGCTATAGCACCTGGGCCGGGAATCGAACTGGGATTCTTGCCGTGAGGCTATCGTGCCGCTAAACCTTTGTTGTTAGTGTGTGAGAGTGTGGTAGGGAGCGGTGGCTCAGCGGCTCGAACTCGGGTCGCTGGGTTACAAACCTGGCGACCCGAGTTCGAATCCCGCTCGCGGCCAAAACCAGTGACGATTTTGTGAACCGGTCCCGGACCTCCGCTTGGTCGACTAAGCCTTAAATGAATACTTGGTACAGTGTGTACTCATTGTCACTAGGGAGATAAAGGCGGCCGTGCGTGGTGTTGGTTACCCACCTCCTCACGTGCCGTGTCAACTTTCATAGATGCTCGCAAACAGCACTTGAACCTACAGTCTGTTAAGGCTATATGGGGGATCTTTGTTCGAGTGTGTGTACGAGTGAGTGTGCGCGAGAGTGTGTGAGCGTGTGAGCGTGTGCGAGGGTGTGAGAGTATGCGAGAGTATGAGCAGGTATGAGGGTGTGAGTGTGTACGAGGGTGAGTGCGAGGGTGTGTGAGTGTGTGTGAGCGTGTGCTAGGGTGTGAGAGAGTGAGTAAGTGTGTGCGAGAGTGTGAGTGTGTGAGAGGGTATGATAGTGTGAGTGTGCGTTCATCTCTCCATCGTGGAACAACAACAACATTCGCCCCTTGCCACCGAGTGGCGGTCACGTCACCCACATCACCCACGTCACCCACATCACCCACGTCACCCACATCACCCACGTCACCCACGGCGCCCGTGCAGAAGCATTTCGAGGCAGTCACGTAAACGCGCGTCCGCTGGCAGGTCACGGGAGCAGTGTCACGGGAGCAGTGTCACGGGAGCAGTGTCACGGGAGCAGTGTCACGGGAGCAGTGTCACGGGAGCAATCACAGGCTGGCCCACTGAGCTGACTGATGGAGGCGCCACCGGCTCTTCGTGAGGCGGTCGTGCCTCGCGTTTAGCGTTCAAGCGAGCGGGCTGCTCTCTCACAGTCTGACGGCGAATTCACGTTTGAGCGACGTAAATTAATGAAGTGCAATTATTATTAATTATTGAAAGCTATTTATTACATTTATATAGCGGCGCCTTTCACCCAGAGGCCTCAAAGTGCTGCAGGAAGCAGAGGTGGAGGGGAGGCACCCACGCTGACAGCCGGCGCCAACCTGCCAGACCCTGCGCCCCTGTCTATAATTATATCATCGGCGGGAGGAGAGCAGAGTACCTGGAGGAAACCCACGGAAACCCAGAACAGGTGAAGAGAACGCACAGACTCCACACAGTAAGGCGTCCGAGTCAGAAACCGAACCGCCTCGGATAGGAGCTTCTCTCTGTGACACGCGGATGTTACCGCACACGGTTCTCATCCAAACTCGGGTGCCCTTCTCTGTGAAGTTGTCATCCGAATAGGGTTTCGCAGAATATTCCGGTTTCCTCGCACATTCCACGCGCACTGTTGCTGCCTCGTTCAATTGGCCCTGCTGACCAAATTTCCGTCAGACTAAATGCTTTCACAAAGACAAAGATCGCTCGTGTAGCCTTCATAGCCTGTAGGGTCAAGTACCGTTATGGTGACCAGCACCACGCTCGGCCGCCTTTGTCTTCCTAGTGCAAACGTTTACACATTGCACCAGGTACTCATTTGAGGCTGAGTCAACCAGTGATGTTGGCCGTGATCGGGATTCGAACTCGGGTCGTCAGGTTTGTAGCTCAGTGCCCTAACCGCTGAGCCACCCCACCACACACACACACAAGAAAAAAGACAAAGATCTCCCATATAGCCTTAACAGACTGTGTGTTTTAGCCGCCCGACGCTCCGCTCGTTGTTGTGAGCGTCGCTCCCCCACCCTCCGTTGGTGTTGGAGGGCAAATGCCTCCAACTGCCCCGTAGCGTCCTTCACGATCCTCCTCCAAAGAGGTCGATCTTGACACCTCTGCTACCAGTCGTCAGCAATTCCACTCAGCTCCAGGTCCTCCTGTGCCACATTGGTCCATCTCTTCTCTAGCCCGTGCCGCGCCCATTTAGCCCCCTCTATCCGGCCAAACAGCAACTGCTTGGGCATGCGGGAGGTGGGCATACGGGCTACATGACCCAGCCACCACAGCCGCGCCTGCCGGAAAGAGCTCACCAATGGGACTTTGTCCAGATCTTTCAAGAATATGTGAGCTCCTCACAAACTCCAACCTGTTTAAACCCAGGACCGATCGTAGGCAGGCCAACTGTAAAGATTTAAGATGGCGCAGATGTTTCGCCAGGGCGGGTCCACGTTTTTGCAAGCATAGAGAAGAGAGGGCATGACTGCAACTGAGAAGACCCGAAGCTTCGTGTGGAGCGACAGGCCAGGCAGCTTCCACACAGCATTACGTAGCCAATGATAGGAAAATGCTGCCCGACTGATTTGGAACGAGACCTCCGCTGTCAAACCGGAACCGGTCATAAGCACACTGCCTAGGTTTGTAAACTTCTCCACTGTCTCCACAACTGCCCTATCACTCATGGAGATCTTAGGAGGTGGAGTATTCGGTGGCACTAAATCGCCAGACAGTTGCTTGGTTTTAATGGGAAATATGTTAAGGCCCAATCTCTTTGTGGCATTCCCCTGTTCAACAGCAGAGCCCCCAATTCCTCTGCAGAATTAGCAGCAATCACTGAATCATCGGCATAGATAACATGGTTGGCCAATAGGGAGCCATCCCTTCACTGCATCCGGGCATCGATCAGCTTTTCATTGTACCTGTACCAAATGGAAAATCCACTGGGACATCCATGGAAAGCCTCTCGAACTACGTGGTCAAAAATATGTTGAATCATGTAGGAGCCAGAGGGCATCCTTTTTGCACCCCAAGGTGAACAGGGAATGGCTGTAACTCCCGACAACGTAGCTTTACCAGGACTTGGCCATCCTCATGAAGGTCCTCATTGATGGTGAGCAGCGTGTCAGGGATCCCGAAAGCAGGAAGAACAATCCACAACCCTGGCCTACTGATGGTATTGTAGGCCTTGACCCGCTAAATAAAGCAGAAATGCAGGTTTTGTTGGAATTCCATACATCTCTGCTGTAGCAACCGGACAGAGAATATGGCGGCTGTGCAGACCGCCCCGGCCTGAAACCTCATTGGGGTTCCGCAAGCCTCTCAGCGTGCCTAGCAAGACAATGTTGAATGATCCTTGCCAGGACCTTTCCCAGCACACTGAGTAGCGAGATGACCGTGTAGTTATGACAATCGGCGCGGTCCCCCTTCTTAATGAGGGGGACCACGAGGGCATCCTTCCATTCTTTGGGACCATTCCTCTGCTCCAGACGGTTTTAATGATGTCATACAGGGCAGTCTGCAAACAAGCACCATCTTCCCTCGGCATTTCACTTGGAAGATCATCTCTGCCCAGTTCTTTTCCTGGTCTCAGGCTCTCGATCGCCTTACGTACTTCCTCTATAGGTGGCATCATGTCCAGCCACTCACAGGCTGTAGCTACTTCTTCCATTATGCTTGGCACTCACGCAGCAACATGGGTCGCGTACGCACAAAGACGATCAGGAAGGCGGGTGATCATCGAGAAAAACTACACGCGCCTGGGCAATGACTTCCACACCAACAAGCGCGTGTGCGAGGAGATTGCCATCGTCCCCGGTAAGCTGCTGTGGAACAAGATCGCCGGGTATGTGACCCATCTGATGAAGCGTTTCCAGAGTGGCCCTGTCCGTGGCATCTCCATCAAGTTGCAGGAGGAGGAGAGGGAGCAGCGTGACAACTACGTGCCCGAGGTATCGGCCTTTGACCATGAAGTGATTGAAGTTGATCCGGACACCAAGTAGATGCTCAAAATGCTGGGCTTTGGAAACCTGGCCAACCTGCAGGTCACAGCCTATCCTGGGCATGGCATTCCAGAAGCCGCGTCTCTAAAACCCATTCATGTTGTGAAAAATAAAGCCACAAAACCATTGTCGGGTGTGGTGGCTTTTCATGGTTTCATGCGTTGTACGTTTGCGTGTTGTTTTAGCCTATATTATCTGTTATTGTTGCTGATTTTCCGTTCCAGTGCCGTTGTAGTTGACATGCTCTTCTCTGCACAGCTCTGTGTAGCGATTTATGACCCTTGGGTGAAAGCGCTCTAAAAATGTAATTATCATTAGTATTATCTGAGGTGCCACAGCCCAAGCAGAATCACCCCCATGTTGTACCACGGTGTTAACTGATCCGGGCGGAGGGTTCCCTCCCCCAAGACCTTACAGAAATGCTCTGCAAGTCTGCAAATTTGTTCCTGGAGGTTGGAGATCGGATCAACATTTTCCCCCTTAAGAAGGGTAATCGGTGCAGCGTTGTAAGTCAATCTTTTGATGGAGTTAAAGAATGAATTTTGATCACGGGCTACTGGAGGCAGACTCCATCTCCTCAGCAGCCCGCGACCACCACTCATCCTTGCAACGCCATACAGCTTTCCGAACCTCCGAGCGAAGGCTGCGGTCAACCTCCTCGTTTGCGGGCGTAGGATGTTGCAGGCAGTGAGAGTGGGCCTACCGTTTACTCTCGGCTGGCTGGAACACCTCCTCCGTCAGTCAGGATTTCTGGGGAGGTCTGAACCATGTACCCAGTGCAGCCATTCCAGCTGCATGAACGACAGTCCTGAACCTCACCTATTTCCTCTCAGCATCGGGAGGAGTTGGGGACGATGTCAGCCCCAACTGCAAACGATGATGAAATTTTCATTTTACAGTTTTCATCAGCTAGCCGAGACCAGGCCACTGTGAGTTTGAATGAGGTCCTTGGTGGACGCCCACCACTGCCGTGGAAGAATGGCAGGCGGATCTTAGAGATGACAAACCGTAAGTCAGAGGTAAGATCAGCTCCTCAGTAGGTCCTGGTGTCAAGGACATGGGCCCGCATCCACTGCTTCACCAATATGTCGTCCAGCAGATGGTCTTGCTTGGACCCGGCATGCACCTAAGATGTTCTGTGCATGTGCTGATGACGGATCAGCGTGTTGGTTATTAAGAGCCCATTGACTGCACAGAAGTCTAGCAGCCTCATACTGTTATAGTTGAGCTGATCTGGCTCATGCCTTCCAATCATTCCAGTCTGGCAAAACAACCTCCCTCCTCCTCGTTGTTCCAGTCGGAGGCCCCCGGAGGACAGGAGATTATGGCCTCTCCTGGCCAAACCCCATTTGGCAGAGTCAGGACATTGAGTTCCCACCCCCGGGGTTCCTCCAGAAATAACAAGATGCCGCTGCGTGTGGCCACGTGGAATGTTCGAACGCTCGTTGTGGTTGAGAGGTTGCCCCTCCACTCCTCTGTCTGGAGTTGAACCAGTTCCGCCTGGACCTCTGTGGGATACAGGAGGTCCCGTGGACTGGTTTTGGCTCCAATCAGCACGAGGAGTGGACAGTCCTCCAATCGGGACAATAAACTTCCAATTAGCAAGGAGTGGCTCTTCTTCTAAATAAAAAGAATGAAAGGGGCCTGGGGACGTGGTGGTGAGGTGTGGGAACCTGTGAGTCCATGCTATTGTGGGCTCGCCTGCTATAAATGGGAGGCGAGGGATGGTGGTCGTGGCTTACGCTCCCACTGAAGATGAACTTCAGTGGAGCGATACAGGCAAGGCCGATGAGTCAGATGCCTTCTGTGACTTCCTATCCCAGGTGTTGGCTAATTTCGCTCCTCGTGATAGAGTCATCCTGCTTGGTGATTTTCATGCCCGAGTGGATCATGATGCAGACATACACACGTACACACACACATACACACGCACACACACACACGCGCACACATACACACATGCGCACACACGTACACAAACACACACACGCGCGCACACACACACACGTACACACACACACACGCACACGTACACCCAGACGCACACGTACACAAACACACGCGCACACACGTACACAAACACACACACACGTACACATACGCACGCACACATACACAAGTGCACACACGTACACAAACACACACACACAAGTGCACACACGCACACACGCGCACGTGCACACACGCGCACGCGCGCACACACACATGCAGTGGCGAAGCGCGTGGCTGGGAGAACCGGTTCTAGTCTCCCGGCGTGCGTTGCGAGTGAGCAACGCCGCGTGGAGATCAATCAACACGGGGACCCGGGGCCTTTCCCACGCGGCGCGCGTCACGCGCGTCACTCGCGGCCCACCGCAAGCCACGCACACAGCGATTTGTTCTGTCGGCGGAGCGGTGGCGCAGCGATTGGCGCGTTGCGGAATTATTGAATTAAAATGTTCATTAATTCGTTTTATGTTAATTTGTTAATCACCTTGCTGGTTTGCTATTATTATGTCCTAGTTGTTGCTGATATACCGTTCTCTCCACAGCTCTGTGCAGAGCTTTGTGACCATCGGGTGAAAGGCAATTATTATTATTTCATCAGCGGAAAGTAAGATGTCGTTTCGTCGAATCGCGTTTTCTTTCCGTCTCTTTAGACATATTTTTGGTCGCTCGCAGAGCAGTGGTGGAAGCACTGAGTATCGAAGCGCCTCTGCTGAGAACTGCATCCCCAGGTCTGCTGGACCCTTGCAGTCTCGGAGAAGCACGGGACCGGTCAGGAGAGCTTTCCACGTATGTTGAGCCAGGCCAAGACGTTTGCTGATGTAAATGAAATTAACATTAAGGTTTGCTTGAAGTCTTTAAGAGACACGCACTCAATACAACAGTAACCTCCAATCGTCACCAAGTGGCGGTGACGTGAACACGGTGCTTGTGCCAGGGCAGGTGCACCTTGAGGCAACGTGAGTTGTCGAATGCTTGCTGACAGGAGGTCAGGGGACAGACCCTGGTGTTATGGTTCACTGCAGATGCGTCATCTGTGCTACCTACCCTGCTAACTTGTATTTTACCCACCCGGCGTTCTGCTCGTTGTTGTGAGCGTCGCTCCTCACTCTCCACTGTTGTTTGAGGGCGACTGCCTCCAACTTCCCCGTAGCTTCCTTCACGATCCTCCTCCGCAGAGGCCGATCTTGACACCGCTGGTATCAGTCTTCAGCAAGTCCACTCAGCGCAAGGTCTTCCTGTACCACGTCGGTCCATCTCTTGTCCAACCCGGATAAATAGAAGCAACTTGGGCATACGGTGGCTAAGTATGCGGACGATATAACACAGCCACCGTAGACCCACTTGCAAGAGGAGCTCACTAATGGGACTTTGTCCAAATTTTTCGTAAATTTGTGAGCTGCTCAAACAATTCAAAATGATTAATCCCAGGATGGATCGGAAGCAAGTCATTCGGAAAGATTCAACCCAAATGTTCCTCCAGGGGGGCTACGTTTTGCAAGCATAGTAGAGAAAACACGATTTCCGTGGAGCGACAGGCCAGGCAGCTTCCACACAGCGTTACGCAAGCGATGAAAAGATAACGCCGCCCGATTGATTCAGAGTGAGATCTAAGCTGCTAAACCGGGAACATAGATACTCTCTCCACAACTGCCCTATCACTCATACATAGCTGATTGGGTGGATTGTTTAGAGGCATAAATATCCAGGCAGGCGCTGGGTTTTGGTGGGGCTGATTGCAAGACCCCACCTGTTTAGGGCATTCTCCAGGCTCAGCAGCAGATCCGCCAACTCCCCAGAGTGAGCGGCAATTACCAATCCTCGGCATACATAACATGCTTAGCTAATAGGGAACCATCCCTTCACCGCACAATCCATCAAGCCTCCCATTGTACCACAAAGTGAACGGAGAATGGCTCTGACTCCCGACCACGTAGTTTTACCAGGGCTTGTCCAACTTAACGGAGGCCCTTAATGATTGTGAACGGAGAGTCAGGGACCAGGAAAGCATGGAGAGCAATCCGCAACCCTGAGCTTCTGATGGTATCGTAGGCATTGACCAGGTCAATAAAGCGGAGATGCATTTCCTGTCGGAATTCCCTACAGCTCTGTTGTAGCAGGCGGACAGAGAATATGACGTCTGCACAGGGCAGCCCCGACCTGAAACCACATTGGGGTTCCGCAAGCCTCTCCTCGGGTTACCTGGTTAGGCGATATTGAATAGTCCTTGTCAGGACCTTTCCTGGCACACCGAGGAGCGAAATACCCCGTAGTTGTTACAATCTATACGGTCCCCCTTCTTAAAAAGGGGGACCATAAGGGCACACACATGCATACACACTCACACACCCGCACTCACACACGCACACACGTAGACACACACACACACCTGCAATACACGCACATACACGCGCATACGCGCGCACACGCGCGCACACGCGCGCACACGCGCGCACACGCGCGCACACGCGCGCACACGCGCGCACACGCGCGCACACGCGCGCACACGCGCGCACACAGATACCGCCGAGCCGCCCCCAGGGCTCCTAGCTGGGTGCCCCCCAGGCCCATGGAGCTCACATCTGTGCGTGTCTTTGATTCATAATTAAATTCACACACATACACAATTCATATAGAGGCACATTCACATCCAGTGGTGTGTCCACACATACACACCGAGCAGCACCAATACTTGCTGTACATTCACTCACACACACACAACTCAGGTAGTTATACATTCATATCGTGTGTTGCCTTCATATATCCACACACCACCGTTTCATTTGTTTACTCTTCAGACGATTTAAATTAATACACTCACGCCCACTCACACGCGCGCACACACTCACAGACACGTGCTGACTGGCATCCACACACTAATGCACAAACATACACACACACAAACAAAAAAACACCATTCGCTATGATGTGGCGGTGACGTCACCACGGCGCCTGTGCCAGGCCATATGCACCCTGAAGCCACGTGAAGTGTCGAAGGCTGTGGTCAAATTTTTTTTTGAAATTATGTAGGAGCCAGAGGGCATCCCTGTCGCACCCAAGGTGAACAGGGAATGGCTGTGGCTCTCAACCACGTAGTTTTACCCAGGCTTGTCCACCATCATGAAGGTCCTTAATTACGGTGAGCAGCGTGTCAGGGATCCCGAAAGCGCAAAGAACAACTCATAGCCAAGGCCTACTAATGATATCGTAGGCCTTGACCAAGTCAATAAAGCAGAGATGTGGGTTCTGTTGGAATTCTTTACACCAAAGCTATAGTAGCCGGACAGAGAATATGGCATCTGTGCAAGACCGCCCCGGCCTGAAAACGCATTAGGGTTCCGCAAGCCTCTTCTCATCATGCCTGACAAGGCGATGTCGAATAATCCTTGCCAGGACCTTTCCCCGTACACTGAGAAGCAAGTGGTCCCTCTTAAAGAGGGGGACCACTAGGGCATCTTTCGATTTTTGCGGGGACCCGTCCTGTGTTCCAGACGGTTTTAATTATGTCATACAGGGCAGTCTGTGGACAAGAACCACCTTCCTTCAGCATTTCGCTTGGAAGATCATCTCTGCCCGTGCTTTTCCTGGAATCAGGCTCTGGATCGCCTTACGTACTTGCATTAAAAATGGCACCTCAGCCAGCCACTCACAGTGTGTGGCTACTTTTTCCATTATCTGAGGTACCATAGCCCCAGTAGGATCACCCCCATGTTGTCCCATGATGCCATCTGAGCTAGAGAGGTTCCCTTCCCCCAAGACCTCACATAAATGCTCTGCAAATCTGCGGACTTGTTCCTGACGGTCAGAGATCGAATCACCATTTTCCCCTTTAAGAAGGGTAATAGGTGCAGAGTTGCAAGTAAATTTTTAATGGCGTTAAAAAGTGATTTTTGATCACGGGCTAACGAGACAGTCCATCTCCTCAGCAGTCCGCGACCAATATTCATCCTTGCAATACCGTGCAGCTCTCCGAAGTCTGCTGTAAGCGTCTGCATTCTCGGGCGTGGGATATTGCAGGCAGTGGGAGTGGGCCTGCCGTTCTTTCTTGGCGAGCTTGAAACACCTCCTCCGTCAGCCAGGATTTCTGGGGAGGTTTGGATCGTGCACCCAGTGTAGCCATCCCAGCTCTATAAGCCACGTCCCTAAACCTCACCCATTTCCCCTCGGCATCGGGAGTAGTGGGGGACGATGTCAGCTCCAGCTGCAAACGATGATTAAATTCTGTTTTAAAACTTTCATCATCTAGCCGAGACCAGGCCACTGTGACTTTAATGGTGTCCTTGGTGGACGTCCGTCACTGGCGTGGAAGAATGGCAGGCAAATCGTAGAGAAGACAAGCCGATGGTCAGAGGTTAGGGCAGCTTCTCGTTAGGTCTTGGTGTCAAGGCCCACATCTGCTGCTCCTCCACTATGTAGCCCAGCAGATGTTCTTGCTAGGACCCAGCATGCATCCAGGAACAGCGACAGCGAAGACCTACCCCCGGGATTCCTCCAGAAATAACAAAAGCTGCTGCGTGTGGTCACGTGGACTAACACAACAATAACCGCCATTCGTCACTAAGTGGCAATGACGTCATCACGGCGCCTGTGCCAGGCCATATGCACTATGAATGAAACCACGTGATGTGTCGAAGGCTCTTCACGTGGTAGACCCAGGTGTTATGGGTCGCTAATTGCGATGACTGGCAAATGCACCACCTATACCCCTTACTGTGGCAACTTGCTGTGTTTTAACCGCCTTCGCTGCGCTCGTTGTTGTGAGCGTCGCTCCACATACATACTCACACACACTCAGACACTCACAGACACACATGCTCACTCGCACCCACACACTTACACAGACACTCGTACTCACCCACACGCACGCACTCACACACCCCTACAGACACGCCAATACACGACAATATCAATGGACGACCTACCGCCAAGGGCGGCGCGGTGGCCCAGTGGTTAGCGCTGACGCCTCACAGCAAGAAGGTCCCGGGTTCGAAACTCTCGGCTCAGGTGCCTTTCTGTGTGGAGTTTGCATGCTCTCCCCGTGTCCGCGTGGGTTTTCGCCGGGTACTCCGGTTTCCTCCCACAGTCCAAAAGCATGCTCCTGGTTAGGTTGATTGGCTCGCAGACTAAAATTGTCCCGCAATGCCCGGCGATGGACTGGCGTCCCGTCGTCGGGTGTATTCCTGCCTTACGCCCTGTGTTTCCGGGATAGGCTCCGGCTCACCGTGACCCTATATAGGATTAAGCGGTTTCAGATAATGAGATGAGATGAGATAATGAGATGAGATGAGACCTACCGCCATTGGTATGTACAATTCATATAATTATATTTTAATAATATTGAGTATAACGCTCCGCGCAATTATCATGGCTGCTCAAGGACGAGACACAGATACGGAGGCGTAGCGAGGAAGCTGCAGAGGGGGGGATGGGTGGTGGGAGGCAGCCAGGCGGTCAGCCTGCGCCAACCCGCCAGACACTGCTTCCTATACATTATGATGATATCGGCCAATTAATTAATCATCGTCGTTATCAATTCTCGCTTAATCCTGTACAGAGTCGCGGGGTGCCGGAGCCTATCCCAGCAGACAAAGGGCGGAAGGCGAAGCTATACCCAGAATGTGACGGCAGTACATCACATTAATGGTTTATTTTTTTTTATCTGTGGGAGGAAACCGGAGAACCCAGAAAGAAAACTGCCCACAGAGAACATGGGGAAATCTACAAACTTCACACAGAGATGCGCCCGTGGTGGGACTCGAACCGCTTCGGACAGGGCTTTCTTCCTGTCACGAGCAAACGTTAGCGCTGCAGAGACTCCCTGGCGACCGAGCTATGATCAAGGTGTGTTGAAGAGCAAACTTATAAATGCTGTTTGCTCTGCAACACACCGGTGTGCTGAGATAGTGAAGAATTGGCACGTTTTGCTAACGTTGACAAACTTTACTGATTGGCTGTTGTCGGGCGGTGGAGGGTTTGTGATTAAAAAATGTTACGTGACCTAACCCAAAAATGTGAATCTATTGATAATATTGGTCACGAAAGCCTTAGAATGAAAATGATGAATAAGTTTGTTGCACTGCGATGAGTCGGTTCACATATCGGAATGCATGCGCTATATGAGTGGCAATACGTGGTTGATTCCTATGCAATAACATACGGGACACGTTTGCGAACACAACAGCCATTCATTCATTATATTCCTTCACGATGCATCCAAGACCCTCCTTCTTCCCTACAAGTCTCTAACTGGCGCTGCTCCGACACACATCCGTGACCTACTTCAGCCACCCTTCTCAACACAACGTCGATCCTCCAATACGGGCTGCTTGCTGCATGTGCCAAGATCGCACCTCCATTCAATGGGTGACAGAGCCTTCTCGCGCGCTGCTCCCAGACTCTGGAACTCCCTGGGCATCTTCAAATCCCGTCTCAGGACTCACTTGTTCCGTAAGGATCTTGAAGTCATCTGGCTGGAACTGTTGATGCTGCTCACTGTTGTGTGCTTGGATGATGGTTAATGTGCTTCATTATTTAATGTTAATTATTTGATCAATTTATCTATTCCCAGAAAATATTACTATTATGATTCCTTCTTAGTCCTCACTTGATCCGGTAGAGGGTCGCGGTGAGCCGGATCCTATCCTGGCAGACACAGGATGCGTGACAGGGCTGCAAAGAGAATGGCACGCCAGTACATACTGACATTGCAAAGACAAAGTTACCCCATATAGCCTAACAGACTCTAGGGTCAAGTGCAATTAGCGAGCGCCTTTGAAGGCCGTCTTTGTATCCCTAGCAGCAACGTTTACACGCTACATAAGACACTCGTTTGAGGCTGGGTCGACCTAGATGAGGCCCAGCACCGGTTCAGAAATTCGTCACTTGGTGTTGGCCGCGAGCCAGACTGGATCTCGGATCGCCAAGTTTGTGGTCCTGCGCGCTAACCGCTGCGCCACCGCTCCACGCAGAGAGATGACACAGACACACATACCGCCGAGCACTGCCAGGGATACACGCATTATTACACAAACAAAATCAAGCCCATCTTGAGAATCAGGTTTCTCGCCAATAAACCTTGTTCATTTTAGTTTTTCATAGCCGTGGGCGATCGCCTTCCACTGTAAATGCATGAACATTATCCACGGCTCATGCTGACACTCTCCAAACGTGACTCGGAGATATTTTACGAACAGCGAGCCAACGTTGGAAATTCCACGTTCATATGGCGGATGGCACGGTAGCGCGGAGAGTAGCGCTGCCGCTTCACGGCAAGAAGCACCCGGGTTCGATACCCAACTCGGGTGACACCTTTTGTGCATTGTTTGTGTTTCTCTCTCTCTCTCTCCACGTGTCTGCGTGGGTTTTCGCCGGGTACTCAGGATTCTGTCAACACACCAAAGACACGTTGCTAATGCTATCACTCGCTCACCCAATCACCCACCCACTCACCGACCCACCCACTCACCCACTACCCACCCACACACCGATCCACCCACTCACCCAATCACTCACCCACTCACCGACCCACCCACTCACCCACTACCCACCCACTGACCGGATACTCGGGTTTCCTTCCACAGCACAAGGACGTGGCCACACCACACCCAACCGTCTTTGTCTTTCCCAGTGATGATGTATTACACACCAAACCGGGTACTGATTTGACGCTGAGTCGACCTAGAGGAGGCCCGGTACCGATTCAGGAGATCGTCACTGGTGTTGGCCGTGAGCGAGAATCTTACTCGGGTCGCCGGGTTCACAGCGAAAGGCGCTAACCGCTGCTCCACCGCTCCCCACGCACACAGACAAAGATCCCCTGTATAGCCTCAACAGACTCTAGGGTCAAGTGTTGTTAGTGAGCGCCTATGGAAGTCGACACGGCACACGAGGGAGTGGGTGACCAGCACCACGCCCGGCTATCTTTGTCTCCCGAGTGGCAATATTTTCACATTGCACTCAGTACTCATTTGAGGCTGAGTCGACCTAGGGGAGGTCCAGGACCGGTTCAGAAAATCGTCACTGGTGTTGGCCGCGATTGATTCGAACTCGGGTCGCCGGGTTTGTAACTCAGTGTGCTAATCCCTGGGCCACCGCTCCCCACTGACACACTAATACACACGCACCCACACATAGACCCACCAACACACACACACACTGACACACTAATACACACGTACCCACACACATACAACGCACAGACCCACCAACACACACACACACTGACACACTAATACACACGCACCCACACACACACCAACACATAGACCCACCAACACACACTGACACACTAATACACACGCACCCACACACATACAACGCACAGACCCACCAACACACACACACAAACACCCACGAACCCACACACACTGACACATCAAAACACACACACACACACACACCTCACCAACACACACATACACCACCACCAACACACAAAGACACCCAGAGACCCACCCAAAGACACACCACAAACTCCCTCGTATACCCTGAGAAAACTGCAGGGTCAAGTGCTGTTAGCGATCACCTATGAAGGCCAACACGGCACACGAAGGGGTGGGTAGCCAGTACCACGCTCGGCCGCCTTTGTCTCCTGAATGGCGATGTTTGCGCGCTGCACCGGGTTCTCGTATGAGGCTGAGTCGACCTAGCGGATGTCCAGGACCGGTTTAGAAATCAGCCACCGGTGTTGGTGGCCGTGAGCGGGATTTGAACTCGGTTAGCCAGGTTCGAAGCCCAGCGCGCCAACCGCTACGCAACCGCTCCCCATTTCACA
The DNA here is from genome assembly GCA_036362905.1 of Mordacia mordax. Lineage (NCBI taxonomy): Eukaryota > Metazoa > Chordata > Hyperoartia > Petromyzontiformes > Petromyzontidae > Mordacia > Mordacia mordax. Next base: position 6,446,466 of record JAZEWT010000012.1, read on the forward strand.
GACACACCCCTACACACAGGGCGGCGCGGTGGCCCAGTGGTTAGCGCTGTCGCCTCACAGCAAGAAGGTCCCGGGTTCGAATCTCTCGGCTCGGGTGCCTTTCTATGTGGAGTTTGCATGCTCTCCCCGTGTCCGTGTGGGTTTTCGCCGGGCACTCCGGTTTCCTCCCACAGTCCAAAAAGCATGCTGCTACATAGGTTAATTGGCTCGCAGGCTAAATTGCCCCGCAGTGCCCGGCGATGGACTGGCGCCCCATCGTCGGTATATCCTTGCCTTGCGCCCTGTGTCTGCCGGGAGAGGCTCCGGCTTCACCGTGACCCTGTATAGGACTAAGCGGTTTCAGACAATGAGATGAGACCCCTACACACACACACACACCGCCACACACACACACACCGACACACAGGAACACACAACCTCCGCCACCCCGCAAACGCATATTAGAAAGCACCCCCATATAGCCTGCACTGATTTCTAGGGCAAGGCAAGTGCGTGTATTTTAAGGTTGTATTTGCGTTGGTTCGTTGAAACGTTTGCCGTATCATAGGAATCAGGAGCCAGTGTTAGAGATAGGAGCCAGGTTTAGAGATCGGAGCCAGTATTAGAGGCAGGAGCCAGTGTTAGAAATAGGAGCCAGTGTTAGAAATAGGAGCCAGTATTAGAGGCAGGAGCCAGTGTTAGAAATAGGAGCGAGTATTAGAGGTAGGAGCCAGTATTAGAGGCAGGAGCCAGTGTTAGAAATAGGAGCCAGTGTTAGAGGTAGGAGCCAGTGTTAGAGATATGAGTCAGTGTTAGTGATAGTAGTTAGTATTAGAGACAGGAGTGAGTGTTAGAGTCAGGAGCCAATCCCGCATTCAGAGCTTCCAAGCTCACTGGGCACATTTTGCTGTAACAATGAACAAGCAGTCGAAGGACGAAGCCTATCGAGTTTGACACCAAGCCTAGTCACCATAAATAGGCGCTCGCTAACCGCACTGTGCCCCAGTACACACACGGCTAGCCACCCCTCCGTCGCCCCCCGGGCCCCCCCAGCCCCCCTCTAAGTGGGCCGCTGATTTATCTGACCCGCGTGGCTGTGAACGCGCGGCGGCGCTGATTAATTTCGTGGCCTCGGGGTGCGGAGCGCGCGGCGCGTGACAGCCTCTTAGCGCTGCTTAACCCAGCCGACACACTCACATACACACTCACATACACACTCACATACACACTCATATACACACTCACATACACACTCATATACACACTCACATACACACTCACATACACACTCATAAACACACTCATATACACACTCACATACACACTCACATACACACTTACATACACACTCATATACACACACATACACTCACATACACACGCACATACACACTCACATACACACATACACACTCACATACACACTCATATACACAC
>JAZEWT010000012.1:6457922-6472243 GCA_036362905.1 Mordacia mordax
GCCCCCGCGACCCGGCATCGGATAAAGCGGATGAAGATGGATGGATGGACATACAAGCTCATATATACACTCATTTACACACATACAAGCTCATATATACACTCATTTACACATTCACAAGCGCATATATACACTCATTTACACACTCACAATCAAGCTCATATATACACAAATTTACACACATACAAGCTCATATATACACTCATTTACACATTCACAAGCGCATATATACACTCATTTACACACTCACATACAAGCTTATATATACACTAATTTACACACTCACATACAAGCTCATATATACACTCATTTACACACATACAAGCTCACATATATACTCATTTACACACTCACATACAAGCTCATATATACACTTATTTACACTCACATATAAACAACAACCGCCCTTCGCCACTAAGTGGCAGTGACGTCACCATGGCGCCTGTGCCAGGCCATGTGCACCTTGAGGCCACGTGTCGAAGGATCTCCGACAGGAGGTCACGGGACAGACCCAGGTGTTATGGTTTGACTGACTGAGATGACTGGCAGATGCCCCACCTCTGCTTTCTACTCTGCCAACTCGCTGTGTTTTATCTGCCCGGCGCTCTGCTCGTTGTTGTGAGCGTCGCTTCCCGCTCACGGCCATGTGTAAACATCGCCACTGGGGAGACAAAGGCGGCCGAGCGTGGTGCTGGCCACCCTCCCCCTCGTGTGTTGCATCTGCCTTCATAGGTTCTCCCTGACGGCACTTGACCCTACAATGAGTTAGGGCTACACGGGGGATATTTGTCTTTGTGTGTGAGCGAATATGTGTGCTCCACGTGGATCGCGATCACGTCATAGCGCGTCACGTGGGACGTTCACCTCTGTTCGACTGGGGGAGAGGAGAAGGAGGAAACATCGGTGGTGGTGGTGATGCAAGGAACTCGAGTTACGGAAACCCTGCCTTAGCAATTACGAGTACTAGCAAAGTAACCGCCCTACGGGCAATCTTGTTGCAAGCGTGTGTTACGTTCTTCTGACGTCACTTGTCGATAGCACGATTACTTATTTATTCCTAAAGTTCTTTTTAGGAATATTGCTGCCGGCTCTCTGAAATCCAAAAAGTGTGATGATTATCAGTGTGTGGGAAGTGAAGATGAAATAAGATATGAAGGCCTTAGTGCTGCGCGGGTAACGTTTGCACAAATGAAAAACTGAAACCCGGTATCCTCAGTGCGGACACACACACACACACAGCTGCCCTTTCAGGATATCCCTGTCACTGAGTGTTCCTTCTCACTCCGTCGCCTCGTTCAACAACCAACGCTGGAGGCATCTTCAGGTGTGTACTCATTGACAGATATTCAGACGTTTGTCTCATACCTCGGACAAACACAAACATGAAAACGTACGACGAGTCTCACTGAGTGCATGACATTGTCACTTCTGTCCTAAGCTATTCTTTCGGGATAGCCGTGTCCAGCGCTTCCCCCCGTTGTCATCTCCCGCGTGGCCTTGCCTGTGGGGGCGCGGTGGCGCAGTGGGTAGCCCCGCCGCCTGACAGCAAGAAGGCCCCGGGTTCAATCCACCGAGGCCCGGGTGACTTTCTGTGTGGATTGTGAATGTTTGTCCCCTATCCGTGTGGGATGTGGTCGCATACTCTGGTCTCCTCCCGCATTCCCGCTGCCGAGGTTAACCGTCCTGCTGACTAACTCGCTCCCCGCTTTCACTGAAATGCTGTAACGTTCTTAACCATCACTCGCTGGACAGCTGTTGAAACGAGCTAGAATAACTCAACGGTTCCTCCCAGCTTAAAACAAGGTTTATTTTAAAAACCGTGACCGACAGGACCGGATGTTGAATAATAATAATAATTGCATTTATAGAGCGCTTTTCACCCGAGGGTCACAGAGCGCTTCATAGAACTGCAGAGAGAACGGCACAGGCCAACAACAACAACGGCACTAGAACGGAAAATCAGCAGCAATAACATTTTTGTTGGGTTTTTTTTCCATACACATCGTTGCAGAACAAATAAAATTATCAGACTATCAACTATAATTTTAAAATGCTAAATTATCAGTGTAAATAGTACATATATTGGAAAATGGTTTAACTTAACATTTATCGAACAATAATATTAATAGCATTTCTAGCGCGCTCATCACCCAAGGACCACAAAGCGCTACACAGAGCCGCTGAGAGAACGGCCACATCAACAATGAGATAAGAACGGAAAATCAGCAACAACGTTTGTTTGGAGTTTTTAGAAGGGAAATAGAAGAGCAGCAGCAGCTCACTCGTCGGGTCGTGGAGCGTCTCTTCCCAGCGACCAAAGCGTGCCGAGTCGAGATTTCCCCGGAAAGTTTCACCACCGCGGAACAATGCCACGTATTTATTTTATGTCGCATTAATGAACGCAATAAATCTGGGATGTATCTGTTAATTGGTCCAATATAACGAGCATTCGCAGCCATTAGTTCAAGCCCCGTTGCCTTATTAAATGACATAAATTACACCTGTGTAATGTAAAAAAATGTAATTAGCCTGACGAGAGAGAGAGAGAGAGAGAGCGATGAAGAAGGATGTTAAAATTTGTCTGCGTAATAGGTGTGATTCGCTATACGCTGCTTTGTGTGCGTGTGGGGAGCGGTGGCACAGCGGTTAGCGCATTGGGCTACAAACCCGGCGACCCGAGGTTGAATCCCGTTCACGGCCACCAACACCGGTGACAATTTTCTGGACCGGCCCTGGGCCTCCCTCAGGTCGACTCAGCCTCAAATGAGTACCTGGTGCGGTGCGTAAACGTATTGCTGTAGGTTCCTCTCGGATCGAGGTGTGGTGACAATCGCTCTCGAAAGCCGCTCTTTCGGGATAGTCGTGTCACTCTCCTCATTTCTCCTTCGCGACGACAACCTGACGATACCTCCAACGTGGGAGGCGACGGAGAGAGGAAGAGCGCTGGACACGGTTTCCCCTTGACAGCAGCAGCGCCACGTGCAGGTATATGGGAGCCACGACCATGGAGCTGATATTTTCCCCAACATTTGCCAAAAACACCGTGATATGTAGGATGCAGTGCCTGGTAGGTTGGTGCTGGCTCACCGAATGACTGCCTTTCCCACCCCCTCCCCCCAAACACGCGCACTGCAGCACGTTGCGACGTCTGGGTGACAGGCGATATCTATAAATGTCATAAATTATTAAGCAATGGAGCAAATGCTTGTGTGTGCGTGTATGTCCGCACTGGGGGTAATAGATTCGAATCACATTTTATCTGCACAACGCCAGGGCTATTGTATTGTTCTTCAGTTTCACTGATTACTGATGGCTGCTCTGAGACTCCAGAGAGCCAACAAGAATATTCTCAAAAGGACGTCAGCAAGGACCCAGGTCCAAGAGGTCGCGTCATCAGAAAACGTCAACAGCAAGGCACATTAGTGGAACGTGTTACACGTTTGGAAGAAGATTGTTCGTAGGACAGTCGCTCTGATATTATTTAACAATTTGGTCATCAGTCTCCGCTCCCTCCAGTGGGAAGTCGAGGTGAGCCAGAGGCTATCCCGGCAGACACAGCGCGTAAGGGAGGGCCGTTAAAAAGATGGAACATAAGTCCATTGTAAGGCACGGGTTACAATGTGATCTGGAGAGTAGAGCGAGGCAGTAGCAAGTCTGATTCCACAATCACCAACTCCAACCCAACCCCAACCCAACTCCAACCCAACCCTATACCTGAACCGGCCCCAACCCAACCCCAACCAACCCCAACCTGACCCGGCCCCACCCCGCGCACCACGATTCCCTCCCCCCCGTGCGTTTCTCGAGGGTCGCGTTGAGCCGGTTCGCTCTCCCTTCCCCCTTGCGTTGTCTCTTTAGCTCTCTCTCGCTCTCTCTTTTAGTCTCTGTCTGCCGTACTCTCTCTCTACTGCCATCGCTCTTTTTCGCACTTAATCTCTGCCTTGTGAAGATGATAATTATTTTATCTGTTATTTGATGTCCACTGATTTATAGTCGTTGTTTTACATTTAATGAATCTACTCTGATGCTGTTGTTGTTGACATGCCGTTCTCTCCACAGCTCTGTGCAGCGCTTTGTGACCCTCGGGTGAAAGAGAGTGGGGGGTGGGGGGGGCAGCCATGCAATCATTCTGCACCAGCATTTGCAGACACTTTGTCCTCTATATTTTCCTGTTATCGGCAAATCACTTGGCGACTATGTTATAAGTTGCGGGAGGAAGAAACCAAAGAATCCGGAGGAAACCCAAGCAGAACAGAGGAAGAGAACAAACAAACTTCTCATAGAAAGCCGCCCCCCCCCCGCCCCCCGAGGCAGGCATCGCCTCGGGTAGGACTTTCCCCGTGCTCTCTCTATAGATGTGCGGATGTGGCCGCTGCACAGACTCCCCGCCGCTCAAATTCCAGAGTTCACTTCTCATCCTCATTGTTCTCTCCTGTATTCACCTAGGGAGGAGGTCTGGGTGAATCTCACAGCTCATTGTCAGGAGGGTCCTGCCCCAGCATATGGATGATGATCGCTGCTGCGTGCTCACTTCAGAATGCTCGTGGGGCCGCGTGACGGTGCAGGTAGCGTCCCAGCCCCACAGCAAGAAACGCCGTGGTTCGATTCACGGCTCGGGTGCCGCTTTTCGTGTGTGTGCAGCGTGCGTGTATTCCCCGTGACCGCAGTCTTTCGACTGCGGAAACTTATTGTCCAGCTGACGAAATTGCCCCCGGTACCCTGAGATAATAATATTTGCATTCCTAAAGCGCCTTTCACCCGAGGGTCACAACGCGCTGCACATAGCTGTGTAGAGGACGGCATGTTTACAACATCACAATGGATCAATAAAGTATAATAATGGCTAAAAAACAAAGAAGCTCACGAAGTAATGAAACAAAAAAAAGGAAGAACTCTTCGTGAGCAGGCGCAAGTCAACAGCGAGCCATCATCCCGGCACGACAACAGTGAGCCGCATCAACAGTCTCAGACTCACGGAATGAGTGAGTCTTGAGACGGGATGTAAAGATGATTTTCAGGGACTCAGCTGACCGAATTTCCATTGGAAGGTAGTTGCAGAGATGTTGTAACTTGATTACCCCTCCCCGTTGGTTGCTTCCAGTTCAAACACAAGCGGACCATTGACTTGTCGCCTGTAGCGATCTCGCACGATTCTCCTCGCAGGACACGCCGCTCTGTTTGATTGACATCGGAGCGCGTCATGACTCATCACCCATTGTCGAGCAACGGCCAAGCCCCCTCCCGTCTTTCGAGACCCCCGATCCCCAGCGGCCCCCCATCATCTCCTCACCCTTGGGTGCCCCCCACGTGCGTGGGAACCGCCCAGACCGCCTCCTTCCATCAGTCGCGAACTCTCACCGTCCCCCCTCCGCGCCCAGCACCCCCCCACCCCGCGGACCCCGCCCCCCTCGACCTCTCCCACCCCTCAAATCCGCCCCTTTCCACGCGCCCCCTCTGACCCCCCCGCCCTTCCGACCCACACACACGGCCCCTCCCCTCATGTATACAGTTGTAAGCATCTATACATGTATACAGGTAGTAGTGAGCATCTATACATGTATACAGGTAGTAGTGAGCATCTATACATGTATACAGGTAGTAGTGAGTATCTATACATGTATACAGGCAGTAGTGAGCATCTATACATGTATCCAGGTAGTAGTGAGCATCTATACATGTATACAGGCAATAGTGAGCATCTAGACATGTATACAGGTAGTAGTGAGCATCTATACATGTATACAGGTAGTAGTGAGCATCTATACATGTGAACAGGTAGTAGTGATCATCTATACATGTATCCAGGTAGCAGTGAGCATCTATACATGTATACAGGCAGTAGTGAGCATCTATACATGTATACAGGTAGTAGTGAGCATCTATACATGTATACAGGTAGTAGTAAGCATCTATACATGTATACAGGTAGAAGTGAGCATCTATACATGTATACAGGTAGTAGTGAGCATTTATACATGTATACAGGCAGTAGTGAGCATCTATACATGTATACAGGTAGTAGTGAGCATCTATGCATGTATACAGGTAGTAGTGAGCATCTATACATGTATACAAGTAGAAGTGAGCATCTATACATGTATACAGGTAGTAGTGAGCATCTATACATTATACAGGTAGTAGTAAGTATCTAAACATGTATACAAATAGACGTAAGCATTTATACATGTATACAGGTAGTGGTCACGACAAGCCTAACAGTCAGAACAAGCCAGTAGGGCAGAACAATCCGGTCAGTTAGAATAAGGCAGTCCGTTAGAACAAGCCAGTCGTCAGTCAGAACAATCAATTCAGTCAGAACAATCCATTGAGTCAGAACAATCCATTGAGTCAGAACAATCCAGTCAGTCAGAACAATCCAGTCAGTCAGAACAATCCATTCAGTCAGAACAATCCAGTCAGTCAGAACAATCCAGTCAGTCAGAACAATCCATTTAGTCAGAACAATCCATTTAGTCAGAACAATCCATTTAGTCACAACAATCCAGTTAGTCAGAACAAGCCGGTTAATCAGAACAACCCATTCGCTCAGAACAAGTCGGCCAGAACAAGCCAGTGCAACAGAGATTATAACTCGAAGGGAAAACAGATCGCCTGTCAGTGAAGGACTTTCGGACAATTGTCCTTCAGAGGCCCTGCTCTTTAGCTGAGAAATTTGGCAGCATCCGTGCTTTGGCGCGATACGAAGGTGGTGCTGCCTCCACATTTTGCTGACGCGATGCATTCTAAGAATGTCTGAGCATTGTCGTGTGGAGCGCTGATCACTGGCTAATTTCAAGTGGAGCGAGATCAGGGTACTCGTGATGTCTGAGCAAGCGATCGCTTTCCGTCCACTGACCACACGCTCTTTCAAGTGTGTTCAGGATGGCCTCGAGCAATCATTACATTTTAGTCGTCATAGTGCGTCGCACGGGGTTCAAGGGCTCTGTAACGGTGCCCTGAGTAGCAGTGAGTAGCCATGAGTAGTGGTGCCCCCTTTAGAGCTAGAAATCCCGAGGTGGATTCCCTGCTCGGCTGCTATCACCTCTCTGTGTGGAGTTTGCACGTTCTCTCTCTCTCTCCCTGTGTCTGTGTGGGATTTGGCTGGGTCACAGCACCACATGCCAAGCTGATAATAGGAGTCCTTCTGGGCTTAGTTGGCACCGGAGGACCCCTGATTGGGCGAACAGATACCGGCGGGCCAGAAGGACTCCAGCAGCAGTGGTTGCAGAAGAGAATGTCTTGGTGGGGGAGGAGTTCGGAGAGGCTTATGGAGAAGGACTTTCGGCTGTCTTCAAAACATTTCTGGCAAACCACCCGACGGCTCGGGAGGGGAAGGTCGGGAACCGCCCAGGCTGTTATCAGCAAGGGCGGGGACGTGTTCATCTCGACTGGGGATATCATCGGGAGGTGGAAGTAACACTTTGAGGAACTCCTAAACCCGACAGCCGCGTCCTCTGAAGAGGAAGAGGCGGGGCCGAAATATTCTAGGGGTGTCAGAGCCCATCTCCTTGGCAGAAGTCACTGAGGTGGTCTAGAAACTGCACACTGGCAAAGCGCCAGTACAGGACGAGATCCGCTCGGAAATATTGAAGGTCCTGAATGTTGCGGAGTTGTCATCGTTGCCTCTTCAATGTCACGTGGGTGTCAGTAACAGTCCCAGTGGATTGGCAGACAGGAGTGGTGGTTCCCATTTTCAATAAGGCGGACCAGAAGGGTGTGTTCCAAATACCGAGGGATCACACTGGGAAGGCATATGCCAGTGTGCGGGAAAGGAAGATCCGGCCAACTCTGGAACCTCGGATTCAGGAGGAACAATGCCGATTCCGTCCTAGCCATGAAAGAGCGGACTAGCTTTTCACATTCTCACATATTCTTCAGGGGTCGTGGGAATTTTGCCAAACCAGTCTGCACATGTTTTGTGGACTTGGAAAAAGCTTAGGACCATGTGCCCCGAGGGGGTTTGTGAGAGATACTGCGGAAGTACAGGGTACCGGGCCGTGACTGCGCACCATTCGGTCCTTGCACAACCGGAGCGAGAGCTGTGCTCGCATCCTTGACATTAAGTGAAGCTCGTTGGCATTGGGCGTTGGACTCCAAGGGTTCGCCTTGTCTCCTATTCTGCTCGTGCTTTTCATGGACAGGCAACAAGAGAGACAAAGGTGGAACCTGATAGTGGAGGAGGCGCAAGATGGCGGCCGCGGCCCGGGGCCCCGTCTCTGCGGCTCCGTGACGGGCGCTCGGCGGGCCACGCGTTCGCACAGGCGGGCCACGCGGTCGCACAGGCGGGCCACGCGGTCGCACAGGCGGGCCACGCGGTCGCACAGGCGGGCCACGCGGTCGCACGATATGGACAGAATATCAAGGCGTAGCGGAGAACCGGAGTGTATCCAGTTTGGAGGTATGAGGGTGTTTTCTCTGCCTTTTTCGGATGATGTTGCCCTCTTTGTTTCGCCAAACTGTGACCTCCAAGCATGCACTGGAACGGTTTGCGGCCGAGTGTGACGCGGTCGTGATGAGAGTCAGGACCTCGACATCTGAGGCCATGGTTTTCGCCCGGAAAGCAACTGACCCAAGTGGAGGAGTTCAATTATCTCGTGGTCCTGTCCATGAGTGACAGATGAAAGGAAGCCTGAGATTGAGAGACGGATGGGGGCAGCATCTGCAGTGATGCAGGCGTTGTATCTGACCGTCGTGGTGAAGAGGGCGCTGAGTCTGGATGTAAAGCTCTCAATATACCGGTCAGTCTTCGTTCCATCCCTCATCTGTGCCCATGAGCTTTGGTTAATGACCGAAAGAGTAAGGAATCGGATACAGGCGACTGAAATAAGGTTCCTCCGCAAGGTTGCTGGACTTAGTCTTAAAGATGGGGGTGAGTAGCTCAGTGATCTGGGAGGATCTCAGAGTAGAACCGCTGCTCATGCGCATTGAGAGTAATAAGTTGAGGTGCCTTGAGCATCTGATAAGGATGCCTGCTGGACGCCTCCCTCTGGAGGTGTAGCGGACACGGCCAACTGGATGAAGATACCGGAGCAGACCCACGACCCGGTGGATGGATTACATCTCTCAGCTGGCTGAGGAACGACTTGGGATTCCCCGGCAAGGGCTGAAGGAAGTTTCTCGGGAAAGGGAAGTCTGGGCTGCTTGATGAGCCTGTTGCCTCCACGACCTGAACCCAGCAAGCGGCGTGACAATGGATGGACAGCACCAATTTGGGCAAAGTTGAAACCGTAACTGTAACCGTGAATTAAATCGGCTGAGAGGAGTAGGAGTGGCCTGAGAATAGACTGAAGATTTTTTTTGTTTACGTTTTGCGACCTGCGTCTGCCGGATTAGGCCCCCGCGCCCCCCACAACGTCAAGCGAGGAGCGGAAGCGGGGATCTGTACCGAGGAGATGGAGCGTCTCGGTGTGCGCGGAGAGCGCCATCGTGATAAGCGTTGGAACCACAGCTGTTTCAGCTGCCACGATGGTGCCAAGCATCTGAGATGAATTTTCCGCTGGAGCTGTAGAGATTATCAATGGGGATAAATATATGATTCGTTTGTTATGGTCGCGGTGAGCTGGAGCCTATCTCGGTGGACGCAGGACGCAAGGCAGGGCTATACCCGGGATAGGACGCCAGTCGATCGCAGGGCACCAAGGGTTATTTAGTCGTTAAGCCAATCAAGCTACGCAGCAGCAGCAGCGTATATTTTAACTGCGGGAGGAAACCTGTGTAACCCGTGGGTGGGCGGGCGAGCGGTCAGTGAGTGGTAGTAGCGCGTCTGTGGACTGCGGGAGAAAAGCGGAATACCTGGTGATAGTGCACACGAACATGGGGCGAGAACACAGCTAACTCCACACAGACAGGCGATAGCACTCGAGCAGGGAATCGAACCCGGGTCCTTCTTGCATTTATTATTATTTTTATTTAGCAGACTCCCTTATCAAAGGCGAATTACATCATCACACCTCTCATAAATAAATACAAAATAAATATGAAATAAATTACACCGCTTACCCCAACATTGCCAAGTGTCAAAGTGTTGCCGTGAGACCTGTAAGTAACGGTTGTTACAGATGTCTCTCTCGAGTAGTTTCCGAAACGACGCGAGTGGCTGTGAATCCCGATCTCTACTGTGATCTCATCTCTACCACGATGGGGCCAGGCTGGCGAAGGCAGCGAGCCTTGGAACCCGGAGAGCGGAACGCGAGGTGCGATCGGACGACCGCGAGTTGCCGAGCGGAGAGAGCGAGATGGGGTGCATGGGGGGGGCGGGGCGGTCGGGAGGGAGATAGTATTTTTCTTCTAGGTACCATATCGTACAGGACGTTGGTGACAATGGTCTTCACACAAATCTCTGCTCTTTGAACTTGCAAGAATGTCTCATTGTTGATACGCTCACCTATATCGAGAGACTCTTGACGTGAGTAAATCTCTGTGTTCCACGACGGTGGTGTAGCGGAGACACATTGGAGCGGGAAGGTGAAGGCAGCGATGGGCGAGGGAGCCAAGATTTTGAATTTGCTGCGTGCGGCCACGGGCGCTCAGTGCGGAGAGTCGACTGGGAAACTGGAGGAATAGAGATGATGGGCGGACACGGCGGTGGTGAATCGACAGCCCCTCCACCCTGCCGCCACAAGGGCGCACTCAGAGCGTCATCTTCGAGGCACGTTAGCGGTGAGCGAATGCAGGGCTTGAAATCCAGCGACGTTGCGGCGCTCGGGGCGTGGATCGCGCTTACAGCAGCAAATGTCTGGGATTTAGCGAGAAGCGGAAATGATCACCCAGGAATGACTGACCCGCCAACCCCTCTTTCTCTCTCTCTTTCTCCCGCTACGTTTAATGATCGATTAACACATATTTGTTTCGTTTAAACAGTTATTGTTGTTGTGGACGCGGTTGCGCAGTGAGTAGCGCTGTCGCCTCACACCAACAAGGACCCGGGTTCGGTTCCGGGCCCGGTGCAGTTTTCCTTTGTGAAGTTTGCGTGTACTCTCTCTCTCTCATATCCACGTAGGTGTTTTTGCCGGGTACTCCGGTTTCCTCCAACAGTCCACAGACACTCTGCTACCATTCACCCACTCACCCACTCACTTACTCACTCACATATAAACTCATCCACTCACCCACTCACGCATCGGGTACTCCGGTTTCCTCCCACCGTTCAAAGACGTCCTGTCTAGGTAAATTGACTTGCTGACGAAAATCGACCCCGGCGCTCGGAAAATCCGGAAACCTCTTATTAAACCCTTACCCGCTGAACAACTGTTAAAAAGAGCTACACCGTTGGACGGTTGCGTCCATTTCGAATAAAGACTGCCTCCCGGATCGACCCACCCGCTGGTCGGCATAAAGAGAAAGGCTGGGCGCGGACAGCTCCGCAGGATTAATCAGAGACCGCTCATCAGTGAATGACGAGCGAATGACAATGCAGTGAATGGCGCGGACACGGGGGGTGGGGGCAGGATGGCGTAACCCCCGTTGGACTCGGCGCCCCAGCCGTCCCCCCCTCCCTCGCTCCCCGGCGAGCCATGAGGCTCAGGTTCGATGCCAGGCAGCGTCGGGAAGCCGCCGCGGGCTGGCGTCGCTTAACCACGCCGAGCGGCGCGAGGTTGCGTTCGTCGTCATCTCACCGCCCGGGGGAGGGGGGGGGGGCACGCGGGGGCGGGGGGGGAGGGCAGCTGTGCTGGGGAGCGGTAGCGCGGCGGTTAGCGCGACGCTATGCGAGCCCAGCCATGGAAACGTCGAGTCTTGATCCCGCTCACGGAATAGCGCGACGCGATGATCGGTAGCGCAGCGAGCGGCACTGCCGCCTCGCAGCAAGACTCCCCGGGTACGATTCCAAGTTCGGGTGCCGCCGTTCTGTGCGGAGTTTGCGATTTCCCCCCTCCCTCCAGCGTCCGCTTTGGATTTATTTGGGTTCTCCGGTTTCCTCCTAGAGGCCAAACACACGTTGCTGTCGAGGTTAACTATCCCGACCAACGTGACCCCGGTGCTCTGGGACGTTGTAACTTGCTTACCCCTCCCCGCTGGGCAGCTGTTAAAAAAAATCTGCATCACTCAACGGTTCCTTCCACCTTAAAACTGACACCGCTGGCGATGACGTAAACCGGTTATGGGTTTCACCTAGGTCGACTCAGCCTCAGACCCAGAGTCTGGAAGCCGTAACATCCGTGCCTCCTCACAGAGAAAGTCCTGTCTTATGTCTCTAACACTATCTCCTATCTCTAACACTATCTCCTATCTCTAACACTATCTCCTGTCTCTAACACTATCTCCTGTCTCTAACACATCTCCTATCTCTAACACTATCTCCTATATCTAACACTTTCTCCTATCTATAACGCTATCTCCTATCTCCAACACTATCTCCTGTCTCCAACACTGTCTCCTATCTCTAACATCGTCTCCTATCTCCAGCACTGTCTCCTATCTCTAACACGGTCTCCTATCTCTAACACTATCTCCTGTATCTAACACTATCTCCTGTCTCTAACACTTTCTCCTGTCTCTAACACTTTCTCCTATCTCTAACACTGTCTCCTATCTCTAACACTATCTCCTATCTCCAACACTGTCTCCTATCTCTAACACTATCTCCTGTCTCTGACACTATCTCCTCTCTCCAACACTATCTCTTATCTCTAACACTATCTCCTATCTCTAACGCTATCTCCTATCTCTGACACTATCTCCTATCTCCAACACTGTCTCCTATCTCTAACACTGTCCCCTATCTCTAACACTATCTCCTGTCTCTAACACTATCTCCTGTCTCAAACACTGTCTCCTATCTCCAACACTATCTCCTATCTCGAACACTATCTCCTGTCTCTAACACGATCTCCTGTCTCTAACACTGGCTCCTATCTCTAACACCACTGGCTTTCATTACTACCCCAACCAAGGTGTCTATGCAGAGGAAACATCCACGCCTCATTACAGACAGAAGAAGCTCTTGCCCATGACTATTCCTGCATCGGGTACCTTCCTGTGTTAAGTTTGTTTGTTCTTCCCTTGTTCTGCGTGGATTTCCTCCGGATTCTTCGGTTTCCTTCCATAACTAACAAAAACCCCGGAATTAATGTATTGATTATGATAATGTCGCGATCTAGGCGGTTGAACATTGTTGGCGCCTGCTTACCTCGTGGTTGCCATCGCCCACCCCTCGCGGCACTTCGTAGATCTTTATTCTGATATCTCTGACATTGAACGACCGCGGTGTCAGGCGAAGTGAATTATCAATTAAAATTAAATTAAACCTGGAGGTGGTAGTACGCGGTGCTGGCCACCCACCCGCTCTGGTCATCCACTACTGGGCAACTTGAGGCAGGGCGAGAGGAGCGAGGCTCACAACAACGAGCGGAGCGCCAGGCGGATAAAACGCAAAATAAATTGAGGTGGTGCGGAGGGGAGACGGTGCCTCTCAATCAGCGACGCGGGGGGGGTCTGTCCTGTGGCCTAGCCTGTCAGCAGCCAGGGCCCTCGGCACTTCACCTGGCTTCAAAGTACACCTAGCCTGGCACAGGTGCTGTGGGGACGCTGCGGCGTCTGTTGTTGTTGTTGGTAGCTCTGACTGACGCTCACGGCTAACAGTGACATCACAACCAGTCCTGTACCTCCCCAAGGTCCACTCAGCCTTAAATGAGCCATCGGGGTGGTGTGTAAACTTGCCCACCAGGGAGACAAAGGTGGCCGGGCTCAGTAACGGAACTTGACTAATGTATGCGGAGGCTACCCAGGAGACCTTTGTCTTTCTGTCTGCATAGAAGGGTGATCGCTCGCGCACGTGGCGCAGCGATTCGCGCGCTGCGCCAAGAACCCAACTAACCCGAGTTCGACTCCCGCTCACGGCCACCACACACCATTGGCGATTTTTTGAGCCGGTCCCGTACCTTCGCTAGGTTGACTCAGCCTTGAATGAGTAACCTGGTTCGCTGTACTAGTACACCGTGGCTAAGGAGACAAAGGCGGCTGGGCGTAGTGCTGGCCACACCCCCTCTTACGGACACACGTAATCGTCATGATGGACATTATAGATGCTACTCTATAAGAGCACTTGACTCGGCAGTCTACCAAAGCTATATGGGGGATCTTTGCCTTTGTTGCGTTTGTTCGCGCACGAGCGTCTGTGATTTCATATGCCCGAGGCGGATGCGGGCGTGTGTGTCTCTGTGGGTCTGTGTGAGTGCGGGTCTGTGCGTGTGTGTCTCTGTGGGTCTGTGTGTGTATGTGTGTGGGAGTGTGTGTGTGTGTGTCTCTGTGGGTCTGTGTGTGTGCGGGTCTGTGCGTGTGTGTCTCTGTGGGTCTGTGTGTGTGCGGGTCTGTGCGTGTGTGTC
>JAZEWT010000012.1:6481726-6500308 GCA_036362905.1 Mordacia mordax
CCCGTAGCGGAGTTTCCACCGGCACACCCGTGCCGCGCCGGAGCCGTACCGAGCCAGGCGGAACGGTGGTGATGGTCACCCACTCGCGTCATGGACGAAGCCCGCGTTGCAGCCGTCGTTACGCGAAATGTCTACTCGCGGTGCCCTGTCGCCGCCTCCGCCTCGGTTGTTTCTCAGAGGCGATGGGGTCAGCTCAGAGCCGAGAGAACAGCCTACAGCTGATTGGCGGGATCCTATGCAGAGTTGTCACGTCACACGCCCAGGGTCGTAATTTAAATTAAAAATAATGAACGTGAACATAATAAATGACACAAATGCAAAACGTGACGTCACAAAGGCTGTAAACCAATGCGAGGCCAGGAAATTATCGATGACCTGACGCGTGCCTATCCCCCGTATTGAATAGACTCGAGGTTCTAGTGCTGTTAGCGAGCGGCTCCTACAGAGGAGGGCACTGCACACGAGGAGGTGGGTGACCATCACCACGCCCATCCGCCTTTGTCTCCCTATTGGCAATGTTCACACGCAACCCTAGGTGCTACACTACACTGGGGAAGGAAAGCGGAGTACCCTTCGACAAACCACGTGGACACGGGGCGAGAACGAGAGACCCACACTCTCCACAGGCAGGCGGCACCTAGAGTCGGGAATCGAACTTAGGTGGCGCGTGGGGGCAGGGGAGGAGGTCACTGGGGGATTTGTTGTCCATTGTCTGAGATTCCGCTCCGGGAGGTCGGAATTTGAACTGGCAGTGATTGCTCTGAGTGTTCTACAAAAGGTTCAACAAAAACATTGTGATGTACAAAAAGCTTAAAGTAGATTTACACACAACATACACATATTGGTCACACTTTCTCACAACGCCCACAAACGGCACAGCACTTACAAAAACACAACACTCACAAACGGCACACAAACAACACAATATCTTACAGTAGTAGGATCTTTAAATCATGCATGTATGTGTTCACATCTTCTGTTCAGGTCTAGCTGATATTCTCACATGCGTATCTGTGTATTTATCTGTGTATGTATCTATATATATTTAGCTGTGTATGTATCTATATATTTTTTTTATGTGTATTTATCTGTGTATGTATCTCTGGGGAGCGGTGGGTCAGTGGTTAGCGCATTGGGCTATAAATCTGGCGCTCACAACCAACACGCGTGACGATTTTCTGAACGGGTCCCCGGTATCTCCTAGGTTGACTCAGCCTCAAATGAGTACCTGGTGTCATATGTAAACATTGGCTCGAGGGAGACAAAGGCGGCCGGGCGCGGTGCTGGTCACCCACTTCCTCGTGTTGACCTTCATAGGTGCTCGCTAACAGCATGTGACCCTACAGTTTGTTAAGGCTATACGGGGGATCTGTGCCTTTGTGTGCGTGCATTACAGACACAAAGGTACATGACACAAATCCCACACGCTGTTTATACGCAAGCACGTTTGACACGGTCCAGGTTTAATCACATTAATGAATACACAACACACACACACAGGCATACGCTTACACCGAACACACAAACATGCTGTTCCCAACCACTATGGACCACACACTCGCTAGTTCATGAAGATAAAGACCCCCCCCCCCCGTATAGCCTCAACAGACTGTAGGGTCAAGTGCCGCTAGCGATCTGCACCTTTGAAGGACAGCATGGCACACGAGGGAGGGGGTAACGAACACCACGCCCGGCCGCATTTATCTCCCTAAGTGGCAATATTTACATACTGCCATAGGTACACTGAGTGGACCCAGGGGAGGCCCAGAACCGCTTCAGAAAATCGTCACTGGTGTTGGCCGGTTGTAGGAACCGAACCTGGGTCGAGGGGGTTTGTAGCCCAGTGTGCTAACCGCTGCGCCACCGCTCCCCAAGAACACGAGCACCGTCCCCCCAGTTCCCTGTCAGTGAGGCAGCTGCCTCCTGCCAGCGCGCTTGAGACTCACAGACGACTCTGCGTGAACTAGAGTGGGGTTCAACGGCTCTCATTGCTGTACTAATATACAGCGCGTGTACACAACACAAACACGTCGCGTGTACATAGCACACATAAAGGCAGCGGCACCCGAGCTGGGAATCGAACCTGGACCCTTCCTGCTGTGACGCCTTGACTCAGCACTTAACGACACAGTCTCCACAGCATCCTGACCAAACCCAACCCGTGTTTTGTAAACAAAGCCAATCGGTTGACTTAGGCGCATTTACGCGCTGACATCTATTAACGCAGATCTCTTTAAATGTAATTATTATTTCAATCTCATTTGCTTCAAGGTTTGGGATGACGCACGATGAGATGCTTGCTCGTGGCTCCCCTACCTTGGCAGAGTTACACAAACACGGCCAACAATGAAACCGCGAATTAAATTGCAATGTCCTCCTGCACTGACTAACCGTGTCTCCGCGTGGGATTCCGTCGAGTACTCCGCTTACCTCCCACCGTCCAAAGGCACGCCGCTGCGAGTGCCGTGCGATGTAGACGAACTTTATTTTCAAACCGTCCACGCTGAATTCACCTTCAACAGGGCAGGGCAAAAACCACGCACACGATATAGACCACGTATTTAAAAAAAACACGCACACGATTTTCCGTTCTGGTGCCGTTGCTGTTGACGCGCCGTTCTCTCCGCAGCTCTGTGAAGCGCTTTGTGACCCTCGGGTGAAAAGCGCTCTATAAATGCAATTATTATTATATTGTAGATTGGAGTGGCCAGTGTAGGTGTGCATGCGTGTGTTTGGGAGGGGGGGGTGGAACGTCTGTGTACTGGCGTCACATTCTGGATATAGCCCCGCCTTGAGCCCTCTGTCTCCAGCGAGTCTGTGCAGGATGAAGTCTGGCTTTGAATCCTGTGCCGCGCTGGCTGCACACGGCTCGTTCGCTGCCGAAGATGTTCCTTCCAAGAGATCACGAGACTCAGAGGCTGGTTTGGAGGTAGGGGAAGGGAGAAACGCGGTCAGTTGGCGCCAACTCGCCACACAGTCCTATGTATTTTGATGTAATTTGGCCTATTAATGAGCGTGTTCAGTTGCAGGAGGAAATCGGAGAATGTGGAGGAGTTTAATGATGCTGGTAGTGTTAGAGATAGGAGCCAGTGTGAGAGATAGGAGACTGTTAGAGATAGGAGCCAGTGTTAGACACCAGAACCAGTGTTAGAAATTGGAGCAAAAGTTAGAAACATGAGCCGGTGTTAGAGATCGGAGACAGTGTTAGAGATAGGAGCCAGTGTTAGAGATAGCAGCCAGTGTTACAGATAGGAGCCAGTGTTGTCGCGCTGGGCTACAAACCTGGTGACCGAGTTCTAATATTTCCCAGAGCTAACACCAATGAGGATTTACTGAACCGGTCCACGGTCGACTAAGTGCCACATGAGTACCTGGTGCGGTGTGCAAACATTGCCATTATGGAGACAGAGGCGGCCGGGTGTGGTGCTGGTCACCCACCTCCTCTGTGCCGTGTCGACTTACATGGATACTCGCTCAACAGCACTTGCCTCCAGAGTCCGTTAAGGCTATACGGGGGATCTTTGTCTTTCTGTGCGTGCTCACAGCTGAAGGCCACTCCGGAGATCATTGCGTTTGTCGCGAGTACGCGCACGGGGAGCGGTGGCGCAGCGGTTAGCACGCCGCTCTACGAACTCGGCTACGAGTTCGAATCCCACGCACCTCCACCAACGCCAGTTGCGTTGATTTTCTGGTTTAGTCCTGTGCCTCCCCTAGGTCGGCTCAGCCTCAAATTATTTACCTGGTGCGAAGCGCAAACATCGCCAACGGGGAGTCGAAAGGTGGCAGGTCACTGTGCTGGTCACCCACCCCCTCGTGGGCCGTGCTGGCCTTCATATGTGCTACTCGCTAAAAGCACTTGCCCCAACAGTCGGTGAAGGCTATACGGGGGATATTTATTTTGTTTCTCTGTTTGTCTTAAAAAGGGTTCCTCCTTCATGTCGACGCGGGTGTCTCGCAGGTCGACGCTCTTTCGGGATAGCCGTGTCGAGCGTTCCCTCCTCCTCCTCCGCGACGTTTCGCCTCTCACGTCGGAGGCACTGTCAGGCTTCACCGGTTGCGTCAAGATGTCGAGGCTACGCGGGTGTCTTTGTCTTTGTTGCAGACGATGACGGGGGGGGGGATCGCGACGCGCTTTTGAATTTTGACCCAAGCCGTCTGCGCCGTGTGACCTCCTGCGCGGAATCGCGGCGCACCTAGCCTGGTTCCGCCGTGACGTCACCGTCAATTAGACAGTCACCAAGTTCGCTATTACAACGGGGAGTACTCACTGAGCTTGCAAGCTGTGGATGCGAGATTCGAGTGACCCCAAAAACACACGTTAGAACCGACGGAGACAGCCAGGAATTGGGAGTGATCGGATGATCGGACATCTGGGTGTTGATAACGCGCGTTCAAGTGCGCGCCTCGAAAATGTGTACGTGGGGCCACGCGTACGCGGGGCCACGCGTACGTGGGGCCACGCATACGCGGGGCCACGCGTACGTGGGGCCACGCGTACGCGGGGCCACGCGTTCGTGTGTGTGTGTGTGGAGGAGCGGTGGAGCAGCGGTTAGCGTGCTGCGATACGAACCCGGCGACCAGCGTTCCGTTTCACCTGCTCACAGCCAACAATTTTCCGAACCGGTCGACTCGGCCTCAAATGACTACCTGGTGCTGTGAGAAAAGATTGCCACGAGGGAGACAAAGGCGGTCGGGCGTGGTGCTGGCCACCTGCCCCCCTCGCGTGCTGTCTTGTCCTTCATAGTTGCGCTTGCACGTGGGAAACTTTTGCGCTATAAGTGCGTGTTCACGTGCTGCCCTGTGTTAACGTATTCACGGTGAACCCGGCCACCCGAGTTCGATCCCTGCCCACGGCTAATGCTCGCAACCACAACCAGTTTGTTAAGCCTGTACGGGTGGCTGCGTATTTTCGAGCGGTGGTGCCGCGGTAAGCGCGCTGCGCTACGAACTCGGCGACCCAAATTCGATTCCGCACTCACGAGTACCATTTGCCCCAACAGTCTGTTAAGGCTATACTGGACATCTTTGTCTCGTTGTACACGTGCGTGCATTCGTGTGCTACTGTGCGTGTGTACACACGTGTCACCAGTGTGTAACCATCACATTACGCGTATATTGCAATGATCACGCGTGCATTGTGGGTGCCTGTGTGTTTGTGTTTGTCCGCATAAGTGTAGGTATAGACAAAGATCGCCCGTATAGCCTTAACAGACTGTAGGGTCAAGTGTTGTTCGCGAGCACTTATACAGGCCAGCACGGCACACCACACTTGGCCTTCGATATTTCGCTGACGACGTTGGTTACACATCGCACCAGGTACTCATTTGAGGTTGAGGCGACCTAGAGGAGGCCCAGGACCAGTTCCGATAATCCATCGCTGGCATTGGCAGTGAGCGGGGTCGTATCCCAGCGCTCTAATCGCTGCGCCACCGCTCCCGCCCTAGCCTAACTATACACAGACACATGTGCGTGTATGTGCGTTACGTGTAGCCAGTGGGAGCGGTGGCGCAGCGGTTCGTGCGCTTGACTACAAACCTCACTACCTTGGTGTTGGTGGTCGTAGAATCCCGGCTACGGCCTCCAACACCAGTGACGATTGTCCAGACCGGTGCTGGGCCTCCCCTAGGTGCACTCAGCCTTAAGTGAGAACTTTTTTTCAGTGTGCAAATATCGCCACTCGGGAGACAAAGGCAGGCGGGCGTGGTGCTGGTCCCCCACCTCCTTGTGTGCTGTGTCGACCTTCATAGGTGCTACTCGCTAACGGCAATTGACCCTACAGTCTGTTAAGGCGACACGGGGGATCTTTGTCGCTATAGCCAGTCAAGCTTATGTCCATTGTGTAAACTTGTTGTGTGTATACGGCAACACACGTGTAAAACGCATTGTGTACTGTTAATGAGAGCAGCTATACTGCCAATTAGAGCCTCATCGCGTATGCACCATGCATGTAAACACGCTTGTGTTGAGTCAGTTTGTATTTAAGTCGGAAGGAACCGTTGAGTTATGTAGCTCTTTTTCATAGTCGTCCAGCGGGGAGGGGTAAGCAAGTTACAACATCTCAGGGGTCACCGGGGGCAATTTGTTCAAGAAAACTAACCTAGGCAGCAGCGTGTCGTTGGACTAAGGGAGGCAAACTGAGTACCCGGAGAAAACCCACGCCAATGCGGGGAGAGAACACGTAAGCTCTACGCAGAGAATAATAATAATTTCACTTCCAGAGCGCTTTTCACCCGAGGGTCACAAAGCGCTGCACAGAGCCGTAGAGAGAACGGCATGTCAGCAACAACAATGACATAAGAACAGTAAATCAGCAACAATAACGTTTTGTTTGTTTGTTTGTTTTTGTGCATTTTGTTTGAGAAGCGGCACCCGAGCCGGGAATCGAACTCGGAATCTTCTTGTTGTGAGGCGGCAACGCTGCCCACAGCGCATTTGCCGCACGGTAGGGGTGCCAGTCCAAACCGGTGGGTCGCGACCCATCAGTGGGCCGCGAGCGCCCCCTAGTGGACCCCGGAGCGGGCCACAGTCACGGTCTGCAACGTAACGTCCGTTCGGAACACGACACACACACACGACACACACACACAACACACACACACACGACACACACAATACACACACACGACACACACACAACACACACACAACACACACGATGCGTTGTTTGAACAAGTCGCTCGGTATAAATCTCATAAAACGTCTGAAATTCATAGCTCCACGCATGCCGCGCGTACAAACAGCAAATGCGATAATAAATATTTAGCCCGTTTGTCAAATCCACTGCTAGATGGACGCTAAGACGCGCCTCCAACGGCCCCAATAGCTTGTCCATACGTCACCACGATGGCCCAGATAATACACGGTGGTCCACATGTATTGTGACCCCTCCTGCCTAATCGTGAGGAACGGTAGCAAAGCGGTCGGCGCGCCATGGTACGAATCTGTCGACCTGAGTTCGAATCCCCATCACAGACAACACCACTAATAATGTTCTGCTCCGGTCCTGGGCGTCCCCTAGGTCGACTCAGCCTCAAATGCGTACCGAGTGCAGTGTGCAAATAAGGTGACCGGGCGTGGTGCTGGTCACCCACCTCCTCGTGTGCCGTGTGACCTTAATAGGTGCTCGCTAACGGCACTTGACCCTACTGTCTGTTAAGACTACTCGGGGGATCTTTGTATCAATTGACTACGAATATTGTTTGTATATGTTCTCGTTCAATGTTTTAAATAACCTTTATTTCACGTAAATAGAGTTTACGTATGTATTTTTAAAAAATACATTGCTTGAATTAATCGCACGCAGACTAGTATTCAAACCAATATTCAGTTTCAGTGACTGAAAGGTGGGGTCACAAATCATATGGACCACCCTGCACACAGGATCCGCTCACGAGCAGCCGTGGAGTTGGCCTCGGGCGCTCTAACCACTGCACCACCGCTCCAAACAAAACCCGCCTCATCATTCACGCCTCTCTGCTCATCTTTGTCGACTGTCCTGGGGCCAGTTGTGGAAACTACACGTTCCCATGACGGGTAGAGGTTCGTCCATAGATGACGGATCGCAGTCATGGGTTGAATCCAACGGTGACCGGGAGTTGAACTTGGGTTGCTCGGGTTGAGGACCGCGAGAGCTCTGCGGTCTCTGCGTGCACACGGTGCGTGTGTCCGTGTGCCCGTGTGTGCGTGGATATGGGGAGCGGTGGCGCAGCGGTTAGCGTGACGCGCTACGAACCCAGCGACTAGAGTTCGAGTCCCGCTCACGGCCAACACGAGTGACGATTTTCTGAACAGTTCCTGGAAAACTCCTAGGTCGACTCAACCTCAAATGAGCAGTTCGTGTCATGTGGAAACATTGTTAATAGGGAGACAAAGGCGAACGCGGTGTTGGTCACCCACCCCCCGAGTGCCGTGTCTGCCTTCATAGGTGCTCGCAGCTGCACTTTACCCGACAGTCTGTAAAGTCTCAACGGGGGATCTTTAGCTTTGTGCGTACCTTGGAGGGGGGTCGTGAAGGACGCTGCTGGGCAGCTGGAGGCGGTCGCCCCTCCAACAACAACAGAGGGCGGAGGAGCGATGCTCACAACAACGAGCGGAGAGTCGGGCGGATAAAACTCGGCAAGTTGGCACATCGGGGAGCAAACGTGGTGCCTCTACGAGTCATCTTAGTCGGTCCATGGCACCTGAGTTTGTTATTCTATAGGCGAGCCGTCGACACTCCGCCGGATGGCCTGAAGGTGCACATGACCTGGCACAGGCGCCATGGGGACGTCAACGCCACTGTGGTGCACGGCAATAGTTGTTGTTGTTGTTTACTTGCTGTCCAGATTAACAGCCGCGCTGACTAAATTGCGCCTGGTGCCATGCGACGTGCTATAGCCCCACCCGCGGGGTACAGCCCTGCCTTGCACCCCGTGTCTGCAAGGACAGACTCCGACCCTCGCGCGACCATGGTACTCAGAACGCCTGTGACGATGAGTTCGTGATGAAGACTGCGCAAAGGATCATTGATAGTCGCTGGTTTGGGACCAACGCTAGGAATCCGCGGGTCGCGCTTGAGACACGCATTGTCTCCATCCAGCAGTGGAGAAATCGCGTCCCGTGAGAAGAGCCCGGAGAGGGGGATAGCAGTGCAGAGAGACACAGAGATTCACACACACACAGGCACACAGAGACGGAGAGAGTGAGACACAAAGAGAGACACTGAGAGAAAGAGGAGACACAGAGACAAATACACAGAGACATAGAAAAAGACAGACACACAGAGACACGGAGACATACAGAAACAGACACACACACAGACAGCCACACAGAAGCAGTGACATCTCGGGCTTGCAAGCTCACCGTTTACTTTCTGCTGTAATAATAAAACATCTATATGTCTAGTGTTGGACATAGGAGTCAGTGTTAGACATAGGAGCCAGTGTTAGACATAGGAGCCAGGGTTAGACATAGGAGCCAGGGTTAGAGACATGAGCCAGGGGTAGATATAGGATCCAGGGATGTTTAGCAGGAATCCCGCATCCAGAGCTTGAAAGCTCACGATGTACTTTTTGCCGTAATACTAAACATATACATCTGTGTCTCTCATATGGAGCAGTGGCACATTCACCTCCTGTGTGGCGACGAAACGATCATTATTGGTACTGGATTCGGACCGGGACTGTCTAATAGCAGTGCGGTAGTGCTTGTGTGCACAGTTGGGCTCCCACCCCTCGTGTGCCCTGCCGGCCTTCAGAGGCGCCGCTCGCTAACAGCACTTAACCCTACAGTCCGTTGAGGCTACACGGGGGACCTTTGTCTTTGCTGCGTGGTGGTAATCAGCGGTATTGACGGTGCGCGGTGGTGCCAATCAAACAAACACACAAGACAGCACGTCTACGGATGGACTCAGCCCGTCCTGGGAATGTGGAATTCCCACCGGCTCAACCGCTTTTGCGCGCTGTGTGCCCCCGCCCCCACAGCTCGACGGGCTTATTGTGTAAACTCCCGCTAGGCGCGTGGCTTCAGTGTAATGTTTAAGCGAATCTGCGCTCTAAGTATCTCCCGTGTCGTCACTGAACGTAACAACAGAGCGGTGCCACACAGGGAGCATCGCGGACCGTATTGGCAGGAGCGGCGGCGCAGCGGTTCGCGCTATGGCCCACCAACCTGAGATTAGTCACATTTTACTTGTTTGATTGTATCAGTTTTTTTTATTTAAGCTGGATGGAATCGTTGAGCTGTGTAGCTCTTTTTAACGGGAGAGGTAAGCAAGTTACAACAAATCAGGGGCAATTCGGTCAGCAGGGCAATTAACCGAGGCAGCAGCGTGTCTTTGGACTGTGGGAGGAAACCGGAGTACTCGGCGACATTCATTCCGCGAACTCCGCACGGAAAGGAGGCACCCGAGCCGCTATTCGAACCAGGGTCCTTGTCGCAGCGAGGCGGTGTTGTTACTAACCGAGAGTTCGGCATCAGTCCGCGGAGAATCACTCAACCAGCGAGGTGAAGTATGACACTTTTGGGTGCGGAGCGGAGCTCACCGTAGACTGCCGGGGAAAAGTTCTGCGCAAATGTGATAGTGATTTAAGGTTGAGTAGACCTAGGGGAGACCCAGCCGCTGGTAGTGAATGGGAGCTTTCACGTAAACAAATGACCGCATTAATTCAAAGAAACAATGGATACACGCATAAACACACACACACACAAATATATACACACGCGCATACACATACACACATATACGCACATACAAACAGAGTGGTCACACATCCAACATAACAAACACAAAGATCCCCCGTATAGAATTACAGTAGGGTCAAGTGCACTTAGCGAGCACCTATGAGCGTTGACACGGGACACGAGAAGGTGGGTGACCAGCACCACGCCCGACCGCCTTTGTCTCTCTAGTAGCTATGTATACACAAGACACCGGGTACTCATTTGAGGCTGAGTCGACCTCGGGGACGCTCAGGACTAGTTCGGAAAAACGTCACTGGTATTGGTGGCCGTGAGCGGGATTCAAACTCGGGTCTCCGTCGGATTTGTACCGCAGCGCGCTAACCGCTGCGCCACCGCTCCCCACACAAGATCCCCCCGTATAGCCTTACCAGACTTGTGGCAGTATGTGTTGTTAGCGAGCACCTGTTAAGGGCAGCGAGGTCTCACACGAATGAGCGTTGTGTCCAGAATCGCGCCTGTCCGCCTTCGTATTGCCATTTGAGGCTAAGTCATTCTAGGAGAGAGACACGAAGTTCAGGGACCGCTGGGCAATGTAAGTCGTCACAGCCGTGAGTGAAGCATGCGCCGTTACACACAGACGCATAAAGCACACAAACACACATTCATAAATTCACAAACATAAGCCCACAAAGACAAAGACCCCCTTTATTGGCTTTAACAGACTGTTGGGGCAAGTGGTGTTGCTGAGTAGCGCCTGTGAAGTCCCGCATGGCACACGAGGGGTGGGTAATTAAGTCCACGCCCGGCCGCCTTTGTCTCCCCACTGCTGATGTGTACGCGCCCCACCAGGTATTAATTTGAGGCTGAGTCAACCTAAGAGAGGAACAGAAGCGCTTAAAAATCTTCGTCAACCGGCATTGGTCTTGATCGGGAATTGAACTGAGGTTGCTGGGTTGGTAGGGGCAGCGCGCTAACCACTGCGCCACCGCTCCGCGCACACAAACGTGCGGAGGGAAGTTACACAAACACAAATAAACACAAATAAACACAAATACAAACACAAATAAGCACACAAACATAATCAGCAAACAATCCAGCAAGTGACATTTCGACCGTGAGAGTTGCTATTCTACATTCACTGAACTTCATCGATCCGCTGGTGAAGGACTATGATTGACTATACTTCACCACGACGGTCAGTGTTGGTAGGCGTAGGAGCGCATAACACTCGCCACGGATGTTAGCCGAGGCGGGAATCGAACCTAGGTGGCCAGATGTTGTCCGGACGGGGCGCTAATCGCTGCGCCACCGCTCCACAGAAGTTCAGTGTGTGAGTGTGTGTGAGAGCGTGTGTGTACATACACGCTGCGCTATCATACACAAAGACAAAGATCCCCCACATAGCCACAAAAGACTGGAGGGTCAAGTGCCGTTAGCGAGCAGTGCCTATGAAGGCCGACACAGCACACGAAAAGGTCGGTAGCCTGCACCACGCTCGGCCGCATTTGTCTCCCGAGTGACGATGTTTACGAATCTCAGGTAAGCACTTTTGGTTGAGTCGACCTAGAGGAGGCCCAGTACCGCTTGAGAATATCGTCACGAGAGTTCGTGGCCGCGAGCTCGGAATCGAACTCCGCTCGCCGGGGTGGCAGCGCAGCGCGCTAACCGCTGCACCACCGCTCCCCACACACAGCAATAACAGTCCGTTCACCACTAAGTGGCGGTGATACCTCCGTGAAGCACGTGCCAGGCTAGGTACACGTTGCGCCGAAGGATCGCTAGATACAAATGCACATACACACACACATAAACTGTATACGCGTCCAGTCATGAACACGACAGACACACACACACACAAATACATAAACACACAATCCCACAATTACGCGGAGAGATCCGTGCACTTGCATGCGGATACAAACGCACAAAGGCAAAGATCCCCCGTATAGCTGAAGCAAACTGTAGGGTCAAGTGCCGTTCGCGAGCAGCGTCTACAATGACCAACACGCTACTGGATGGGGTGGGTGACAAAGCACCACGCGCGGCCGCCTTTGTCTCCCTGGTGGCGAGGTTTACACACCGCAGCAGGTAGGGCACATATTTCTGGCTGAGTTGACCGAGATGGAGGATCTCTGGACCAGGTCAAATATCACTCGCAAAGGAAGTCAGTAAAAGTGGCACAGTGGGGTGAGTGGTGTGGCGCCTGTGAAACCGCCCGGGCAGGTGGAGTTCATCACTGTCATCGGGCGGGATAGGGGATCGAACTCAGAGCCCTATGCGCAACAGCAACGACGACCGCCGTGCGCCACTGAGCGGCGGTGACGTCACCCACGGCGCCTGTGCCAGGCCAGGTGCACTTTGAGGCCGTCACGCGAAGTGTCGAAGGCTCGCCGACAGGAGGTCACGCAGAAAGGCCCGGCTGCCATGGGCTGACTGGCTGGGATGACTGGCAGAGGCATCACCTACGTCTCCCGACTCTGCCAGTTTCATCCACCGAGCGCGCACACACAGACAAGGCAGATCTCCCAGTACAGCCTCAACAAACTGTTGGGGGCCGGTAATGTTAGCGAGTAAGCGCCTATGAAGGCCGGCACGGCAGACGGAACAAGCGGGAGTCCAGCGCCACGCACAGCCGCCTTTGTCTCCCTCCCCCAGTGGCGACGTTCACACGTCGCGCTTAATGCCGAGCGCACCCAGGGTGAGGGCCCAGATGCGGTTCCCCAAAAAATCGTCAGCGTGGTTGTGAGTGGGCCCCCGGCGCGCCTAACCGCTGCGCCACCGCTCCCGCCCGCCCCTGTACAGCACACGCCAGGCGTCACTCTGAAGAAGACACGCACACTGCACTTCAGTCTCCTAACAAATTTATTGATAACAAAAATAAATAGAGCGAAGGCCACAGGTATATAATAATATTCAAAAATTCCCTGGGTCACGTCATTAAATCCAATTGGCTGTGTACATATATACTTTACAAACACAATTGTATTATCTTATGTCCATCGATGTCTCCACGTTCCAACTAGACACGTAATTTTTTTTTCTCATAATATCGACGAATAATAATCATCATTATCACTTAACGGGTTGGTTCACCGCTTTATCAATGCTTTGTATTATTACGCGATTCCTCTGAATCCTCAGCCCGCTTCCTCCCCCTCCCCCCCCCCCAAAAAAAAATAGTTCCGCGCACTTTAAAGTCGCTTACACACACGCGCGTACGACTAGCGAGTTGACCGGATTATAGGACGCACTAATCCACCCGACCCTTTTCCCCCTCCCACCGGCAAACCCTGCGTCTTATAATCCGGTGTATGTTGGCATGTTAGCGAGATATGTCCGAAACTTTGCGGAGAGCAAGGGCGACTGCTTCGCTTTGGGGTGCGTCTTGTCAAGCGGAGGAGACGCTGGGAGCGGTGGCAGTCTGGTTACGAGTTAATGTCTCCAAACAGAACGTTGCGCAGCCGTCACTGCGCAGATATGTTTATGTACCGGTATGTGTACCCGTGTGTATCTGTGTACGTGCCCCTGTGTATCTGTTTATCTGCGTGCTTAGGTGCTCGCTAACAGCACGTGACCAAATAGTCTGTTAAAGGCTGCACACGCGGGATCTTTATATTGTGCACGTGTGTAGATGTATGTGTACATGCGCGTGTATATATATCTACGTGAGTATATTTTGTGCGCGTAAAACAATGTGTACGCTCGTGTGACAATGTGTACTTGTGTACAAGAGTGTGTGTGACAATATACGTATACGTGTGCGTGTGACTGTAGGTATATATGTGTAGCACACGTGTACATGTTGGATATACACAAACACATATACAAATATAGCCCGTATAGCCTTAACTATTGGGTAAAGTACTGCTAGCGTGCAGCGCCTATAAAGGCGGCCGGCACTGGATGGGGTGGATGGCCATC
Source organism: Mordacia mordax (assembly GCA_036362905.1). Taxonomy (NCBI): domain Eukaryota; kingdom Metazoa; phylum Chordata; class Hyperoartia; order Petromyzontiformes; family Petromyzontidae; genus Mordacia; species Mordacia mordax. The sequence goes on from JAZEWT010000012.1 coordinate 6,495,809, forward strand.
ACCACGCCCGGCCGCCTTTGTCTTTCCTGTGCTGAGGTTTATACACTGCACGAGGTACTCATTTGAGGTCGAATTCACTTACGGGAGACCCGGGACCGGTTCGGGTGATCTTTACGGCTGTTCTTAGTCATGGGCTGGATTCCAACTGGGACTGCCGGGGTTCCCTGCGCAAGGCGCTGACAGACACCCCCCCGCCCCGCATCCTTCACACATAGACACACAGACACGTGTTGTGTCGAAGGCGCATCGATTCGTAGGTTAACGCATAAGCGCTTGTGCATGCCATTGTGTACATTAATCGTTGTCACGTGCGTAATAAAAAAAATAATAGGTAATTTAAAATGCCTTGTTTCATGTTCAATACAAAAATGAACCAACTCTTTCAAAACCAGTGACCTCCTCGGTGAAGTATGGTCAAACTAGTAGCCAATCACAGGTACGTAAATGAAGCATTCTTCATCCAGCAGTGGATAGATAATAAGAGCTGTAAAATATTAACTTCACACCGATCAGGCATTATCTGAATTATTGATATCAGTATCGCTAATATTAATGTGGGGTATCGTCTATTTGCGATCTCAACACACTGGATGAACTCTATAAACTTAGCGGAGAGACGTGGATTTTTAAGCAGGAAACATTTATATTTGATCACATTTACACTTTGTAATGTGTTTAGTTTTTGCCTTGTTTGTAGATGTGTCTGGCTTATGTATAAAGAACATGGGTCCCTCGTATAGCCTTAGCAGACTGTAGGGTCAAGTGCCATTAGCGAGCACCTATGAAGGCCGCCACGGCACACGAGGAGGTGGGTGGCCAGCACCACTCACGGCCGCCTTTGTTTCCCAAGTGTCGGGCTACACTCCGCACAAAATACTTATTTGAGGCTGAATCGACCTAGGGGAGGCCCATTTTACCGGTTCATGGAATCGTCATCGGTATTGGCTGTGAGCGGGATTCCAACTTAGGTCGCCCGGGATTTGTTGCCAGGCGCGCTAACCGCTGCGCCACCGCTCCATACTGTGTCTTGTGTATCCGCAAAGACACAAATCCGCTCCCACTGTGTAACAAAGACAAAGATCCCCCATATAGCCTTTAGACTGTAGGGTCAAGTGCCGTTAGCGAGCACCTGTGACGTCGACACGGCACACACACACAGACGTATGAATACCGTTACTATACACGCGCGCACATGTACACGCGTGTGCACATGTGTGCATACACGTGTACACGCACATGTGCAGCACCGATATGTACAGTGTATGCGTTGACACACACACACACCAGCGAACATACGAATTCCCATTATTATTTTAAAAATGTAACGTATTTACAAGAGAACGTTAACATTCACCCAACACGTCGACACCGACATTCAGTACAAAGTTAAACTTTGTAGTTTCGCAAGATGTTTTTTTTAACTACGACTCAGAAACACTTTCACTTGTGTGCGTGTACCCGTGTGTGCGTGTGTGTACCCGTGTGTGTACGAGCGCGCGCGCGCGTCTGACAACAATATAATTATGTCTTAATTTGCGTGTATCGCAATTAAACCAATTTTTATTTAATAAACTTATTTATAACATTAACCAACCGCTCGCCAGCTCACGTCTGGGAAGCGTGCGTGCGCGTGTGTGTGTGCTCAGTGTCACAGTTGGCACGTTGTACATTCTACATGGTAACCTCGAAAATATAAATTCATTTAAAAACCAAACGATTCTAAAGCACATTTAAACAAATAGGAATTTACATTTTACGTAAATTTACAATGCCTGTCAAACGTCTCTTGTCACGACACAACGCATGTGATATATATACGACAATGACTGTGGTCATATACTTTAAATAATAATAGATGGTAATTTTATACAGCACTGAGAGTTGGTCCAACGAATAAATTACTCATGTTTCTCTCGTTTTAAAAACCTACCCGAAAAAAATAATTAACATACTCAGCTTATCCAGTAATCGCAATAAGAACAACGGTGTTATTACGCGGGTTATCACTGTTATATCACCGTCGTGGTTGTTATAACAAGTGTATAAAGCACGGGTATGCTATATGGCAACGCGTTAGGCCGGGCACGTTTCCACGGACCCGGGTGGGGAGAGGGGGCGGCGGTTGAGGTGAAGAGAACCGCGCTCACATTTTACTCAACACGAGCACTGAGCGGACACAACTGGGCTCTGTGGGTTCCCGTTGTGTCACGCTAGCCTTTACACAAACACACACACACGCGCGCGCGCACGAACACACACACACACACGCGCGCGGGGCGCGGACACCGAAACCACGAAGTCCAGAGCATTGTTAAAATCCATTGTTTTAAGACACTGGTGTGTGTGCGTGTGTCGGTGTGTGCGTGTCGATGTGTCTGTGGGGGGTTTGTGTGTGTGTTGCGTCCGGCTTTGTCTTCGTGTGTGGTTCTGCCGATGTGTGCCATTGTGTCAGCCTGCATCTGCCGTGTGTTCTGTGCATCTCTGTGCGTCTGTCTTCACACGTAAGGCGCGCGTGTGTGTACATGTCCGTGGGCACACGTTTATGTACCTTGTGCGCGTGCTCAAGAATCCGTACGCGTTTGACGTGTGTGCACGTATGCGTGTGCAAGCCGCGGTGCGTTACGCATGTACAGCAAGCAGCACGAAACGATTATGAACGTGCAACCGTGCACGTACGTGTACGTGCGTGTGCACGCGCGTATGACGGGTGCTGTCGTGCGTGTATATGCGTGTGATACGTGAACACGTGCGCATGTGTAAATGGCGTTATGACAGCACGCGCGCCTGCTGTGTGCGCGCACGCTGTTAGCTTTGTGTTAAGAACGTAATGGTTCGATCATTTGACATCCCGCAAAAAAAGGTTATTTTCTTAAAACATTAATTTAGATACACGTGTACACAAAGAGGACAGACAAATGTCCCCCGTATAACCTCAACAGACTGCATGGTCAAGTGCCGTTCGCGAGCACCGATGTAGGCCAGCAAGGCACACGGGGTGGTGGGTAACCAGCACCACGCCCGACCGCCTTTGTTCCATCATTTGATGCCGAGTCAACCTAGGGGAGGCTCAGGACCCGTTCGGAAAATGGCCACTGGTGTTGGCGGTGGCCGCGAGCGGGATTCCAACTCGGGTCACGGCCGGGTTCGTGGCGCAGCGTGCTAACCGCTGCGCCACCGCTCCCCGCACGTGCACACGCGCACATATACATTCATGCGCACACAGTACACACCGCATACACAACACGCGTGTGCGCGTGTACACAGTAGGGCACGCAGCGATACAGGCGCGCACGCACCGAGCAGTACGTGCGCGTATACAGTACCACAGAGTGCGCGCACACACTCAACGCACTGTCCGCAGCGTACGTGTGTGCGTGCACACGCATGTACGCAAGTGCACACCGCAATGTGCAACGCGTGTACACAGGTAAAGACAAAGCCCCGTATAGCCTTACCAGAGTGTAGGGTCAAGTGCCGTTAGCGAGTTGCATCTACGCAGCCGAAGGCGGCACACGAAGGGGGTGGTTGGCCAGCACCACGACCCGGCCGCCTTTGTCTCCCTCGCCGCAATGTTTACAGACCGCACTACTCATTTGAGGCCGAGTCGACCTAGGAGAGAGCCCAGCGAGCTAACCGTTGCGCCACAGTTCCCTCCACACATACACGCGCGCTCGTACACACACATTGTGTTGTCATGTGCGCATGTTCTGTTAAAGCGTGGAGTACACAAACGGTAGGAATGTGTACTCGTGAACGCGCAGGAATTTTGCCACTCCACTGCTGGATGAAGAAGGCCTACGTTGCACGACGAACGGGATCGTTTGACCATACTTCACCAAATCGGCCACTGTTCGAGTACTGTATACACAATCAACACGCGTTCGGATAGAGTCTCAATCGTAAGCGGCGTTGCGCCGATAGAACTCTGTGTTTTCTTGCCGCGGCCTCCCTAAGCGCTGCGCCACCGCTCTTTTGTACAGTACGTACACAATGTACTGCACGTACACAATGCGCGTACACAAACAAGACGGGCACGAACACGCGCACACGAGACGGTGAATAAAGCTTCTACCACTGGTACACACGGCGAGAAGGCACGCTCACCATCACACAATCGCCTACCTTAACTGCGGGATGTCAAATATTCACGGAGACGCACACGCGCGCACCAACATAATCATGGAAATTAAGCAGAAAGTAAAAAAAAGACAATTGTGTCCTTGCAGTGTTCAGAGCGATTGCCGGAGCAGCGGATGGAGTGCGATTGTGTCCGATGTGTCAACCTGCTTATGTTGACCGCGGAGAGGGGTTGCTTGCTGATGTTGCGTGGCTGCGGCGTGCGGCTATTGTGTTCGTTGTGTCCGTGTCGCTGTTGTGTCATCCGCGCGTGGCGCCGGTGTTGTGTGGCCGTTGTGTCTGTGGTTGCACTGATGGGCGCGCGTCGTGCTCGCGGTGCGACGTGTTGTGTTGCTGCTGACAACACAAGTAAATTGTGTTGAC
>JAZEWT010000012.1:6518243-6533127 GCA_036362905.1 Mordacia mordax
ACTCCACACAGAAAGGCACCCGAGCCGAGAGATTCGAACCCGGGACCTTCTTGCTGTGAGGCGACAGCGCTAACCACTGGGCCACCGCGCCGCCCGGTAAAGCAAAGTATTATTGTAAATGTTCACATAAGGAGCGGAAGCCACTGTTAATGCGATCACATCCGTGCGTGTGACGTAATCACGCTCGACGGCGCGAAGCCAGCAGCATTTACATACTGGGGGGAGGGGGGGGTTGAAGGTGATACAGAAGGTACCAACTACAAAACGGCGGGCGCATTTATCTTTAAAACAAATCAACTTCTGTGAATAGTATTGAACCGGATTTACTGATATTTGTTAATCGCATACGTGAGCTAACAACGATTTAATCTCTTACATTTACGAGACGTTGTTAATTTGCTTCTAAATATCCCAATGTTAAATGGTGTCTCTCCCCGTGCCGTGTGGAACTTCGCACGGTACTCCGGTTTCCTCCCATGGCAAAAGCAAACAAACCGCACTCACTTTTTGACAGGAAATATCTCAATGAACATAGGTACGGTGAACGTTGGCACCGGCTTACAACGCGACTGTCTTCACTCTCCACCCCCCCGCGGCGCTGGCTCCAGTTATTTATATATTATTGTCGGTCAGGCAGGAGATGGGATTCATCAGCATCGTCTCATTTACAAAGGAGACGCGGGTCAGAGCGTGACCAACACTGGGGAGTTCGGTGAGATGAGAGGGGAGAGGTAGGAGAGCGCGTGGAGGGGAGTGGAGTGAGAGGGGAGAGGTGGGAGAGCGCGTGGAGGGGAGTGGAGTGAGAGGGGAGAGGTAGGAGAGCGTGGAGTGGAGTGAGATGAGAGGGGAGAGGTAGGAGATCGTGGAGTGGAGTGAGATGAGAGGGGAGAGGTAGGATAGCGTGGAGTGGAGAGAGATGAGAGGGGAGAAAGCTGCCTCTCTGAGTGACTCGGAGTCTGAGTCACGTCTTAGTGGTGTTTAGGATCTTAACATCTCGATCATTGTTTAATTGCGAGAAATGGAGAATTTCCTCTCTCTTTTTTAATCTTTGTGCTGGAAAAAAGTGTTCGTAGGCTTGCTATGTTTTATCCGCACGGCTCTCCGCTCGTTGTGAGCGATGCTCCTCTGCTCTCCACTGATGTTGGAGGGCGACTGCCTCTAACAGCCCCGTAGCATCCATCACGATCCTCCTGCATCTTGACACCGCTGGTACTAGTCTAAAGCAAGTCCACTCAGCTCCAGGTCCTCCTGTGCCACATCGGTCCAACTCTTCTCTAGCCCGTGCCGCACCCGTTTAGCCCCCACTATCTGGCCAAACAGCAACTGCTTGGCCATGCGGTGGCTGAGCATGGGGGCTACATGACCCAGCCATCGCAGTCTCGTTAGCCGAAGGCGCTCACCAATGGGATGCTTTCCAAACATTTGGGAGCCCCTCTCACATAATCCCATCTGGCCAAACTCAGGATAGGTCGAAAGCACGCCGGCCCTAAAGATTCAAATGGGCGCAGATGTTCCTCAGGGGGGGTCCACGTTTCGTAAGCACAGAGAAGAGAATACACGATTGCTGCTGAGAAGACCCGAAGCATCGTGTGGAGCGACAGGTTAGGAAGCTTCCACACAACGTTACGCCGCCGACGATGAGATGACGCCGCCTGACTGAATCGGAGCGAGACCTCCGCTGTCAAACCGGAGCCGGTCATAAGTTTCCATGCATACGCAGTGGCCTTGGCATGGAAACTTCTCCACTCTCCCCACTACTGCCCCATCACTCGGAGAGAGCTGAAGGGGTGTCGAGTGTTTGGTGGCATACAATATCCAGGTCGGGGTTTGGTTTTGCTGCGGCTCAGAGTAAGACCCGTCCTCCTCGTGGCACACACCATTTTCAAACGCAGAGCCAACAACTCCTCCTCAGAGTGAGCGGCGATCATCACATCGCTGGGATGCATGACATGGTTGTCGAGTAGAGAGGCATCCCTTAGCCGCACCCGGGCATCAATCAGGCGGCCACTGTACCTGTAAAAGATTTAGATACACACACAAAAGCACATATCTCCCACATAGCCTGAACAAACTTAACAAACTGTAGGGTCAGGTGCTGTTAGCGAGCACCTATGAAGTACGGCACACCAGGGAGTGGGTGACCAGAACAACGCCCGGCCGCTTTTGTTTCTCTAGTTGTAATGTTTACACACCGCACTGGGTACTCATTTAAGGTTGAGTCGACCTAGGGGAGGCTCAGCACCCGTTCAGAAAATCGTCGCCGTTGTTGGCCGCGAGTGGGAATCAAACTTGGGTGTCCGGGTTTGCAGCCCAGCGCGCTAACCACTGTGCCACCGCTCCCCTTGCGACAATCAGTGTGTACTGTGTGTACTGCAAGCTGTCCTAAACTAATGACCACATCGAAAATCAAAGATACATTAAGACCCAAAGAGATAGATGGAGACCCATAGAGACACATAGAGATGCATAGACAGCCATCGAGAAATCTAGTGACCCAAAGAGATACATCGAGATACATAGAGATGCATAGCGACACAGATATAGAGAAATTCAGAGAAACAAATTTATACACAGAGTTTCATAGAGATGTATACAGACCCATGGAGATGGAAATCCATAGAGAGCCATTGAGACCCAAGGATACAGACTCAGAGACCCATAGAGATCCATAGAGACCCATAGGGTCTCATAGAGACTCATAGACACAATGAAGACCCACAGAAAACCCATTCATATAGACCCATAGAGGCCCACAGGTTCATTGACCTGCTCAGTCAATTGCTCCCGGTGCCCTGAGATATTACAACTTACCCCTCTCCGATCAACAACTGTCAAAACGAGTCGCATATCTCAACGATTCCTTTAAGCTTAAGTACAAACACATACAGACCGCATAGTAGTAATAATAACTTATTACATTTATATAGTGGAACCTTTCACCCAAAGGCCCCAAAGCACCGCAGGAAACAGAGGCGGAAGGATGGAGGTGGGAAGCCGGCGCCAATCTGCCAGACACTGCATCACTCTATATTAAGACGCCATCAGCCAAATTGATTCTTTTTTTTGTGTGGGAGGAAACCGGAGAACCCGGAGGAAACCTACGCAGAAGGAGTGGGGAAAAAAACTCACAAACTCGGCACAGAAAGCGCCCGAGGCTGGCATTGAACCGCCTCTGGCATCGCTTTCTCATCCCAGTGAGACGCGGTTGTTATCATTAGGCAGACTCCCTGCCGCCCAGCACAGGGACTGCGGCCCCAGACTTCCTGCTCTCTCTCCCGGGCGTGCTGCACCCGAGGAGACCTGACGCAGATCCCTGCCGCACGCCGAGTTGTCGCCGCGCTGCGGTTAATTCCTCAGCGCCGGGGGTTAAACATTAATGGGGACCTTGTCGCTGGTGGGGGTCACACTGTACCCCAGCGGACATTCCACCGACCGCGACTTCAACAGTGGCCCCTCTTCCCACCCCGATCCGGCTAACGCGCAAAAGTCGCGCGCGACTTTTGTTGCGGGCGACGTTTTATAAAAATCAATGATTGTAGCTTTATGCGTGTGTGCACCTCATGGCAATGTGTGTGTGTGGTTAAGGGAGCCTCTCTTGTTGGGCGTGTGTGTGTGCTGGGTGCGGTGTGTGAGGATGGGGGTGAGAGGGAGACGGAGCCGGAGCCGGTGTAGTCGGGGTGAAGGTGGTGAAGGTGGTCAGCGGCGCCGTGGTGGATGTGATCTCAACATCCACAGAGACCACAGGGGCTCTTTGAGGGTGTGGGGGGTGGCTGGCAACCCCCTCACCGTAAATTATCATCTCATCTCATTGTCAGAAACCGCGTAATCCTGTACAGGGTCGCGGTGAGCCGGAGCCTATCCCGGCAGACACAGGGCGCAAGGCAGGGATATACCCACGATGAGACGCCAGCCCATCACCGGGCACTAAGGGCAATTTAGTCTGCAAGCCAATTAACCTATGCAGCAGCATGTTTTTTTTGGACTGTGGAAGGAAACCGGAGCACCCGGCGAAAACCCACACGGACACGGGGAGAGAACATGCAAACTCCACACAGAAAGGCACCAGAGCCAAGATTCGAACCCGGGACCTTCTTGCTGTGAGGCGACAGCGCTACCCACTGGGCCACCGTGCCGCCCCCCTCACCGTAAATTCGTTACCAAAAAAAAAACAAGAGTCAGCGAAACATCTGAACCTGTGCCAGAGGCCCCAAGGGGACAGGCGTTGATGACGCCTGCTGGCAAAACCCTGTTTGGTGGAGACATGTTACCCACCTTCTCGGTTCCTTCAGAAACAACAAAGAGCTGCTAAATGTGGCCACATGGCATGGTCGATCGCTTGTTGTAGAGGAGAGGCTACCGCTCCTCTTTCCGGGAGCTGGATCGGTACCGCCTTGACCTCTGTGGTATACAGGAGGTCCAGCGAACTGGTTCTGGCTCCAGTCATCGTGAGGGGCAGGCAGTCCTCCGCTCGGAAGAGGAAACTGCAAAAGAACAGGGAGTAATAATAATAATAATAATTTAATTTCTAGAGCGCTTTTCACTTGAGGGTCACAAAGCGTTGCACAGAGCTGCGGAGAGAACGACACGTCAACAACAACGACATAAGAATGGTAAATTAGAAACAACAACAATTTTTTTTTGGGGGGGGGGTTTGTTACAAATCCAAGCTGTGGAGAGAACGGCATGTCAACAATAACATCGGGACAGTTCAACTGAAAATCAAATAGTAGCTATACATTAAAGAACATAATATAAGTGACGAAAACATAATTCTTCAACAAACGAGGAAGGAATAAATGTTCCCGAGCAGGCGCAGGTCGGCACAGAGCCATTAGCACAACACGACAATAGTGAGCCGCATCAACAGCCCTAGCCAGACGGAACAAGTGAGTCTTGAGATGAGATTTGAAAATGCTCAAGGACTCAGCTGATCAAATCTCTAAAGGAAGGGCATTCCAGAGTCTGGGAGCAGCGCGCAAGAAGGCTCTGTCACCCATCGAATGGAAGTTACACCTGGGCACATGATGCAAGCCTGTTTTGGAAGATCGATATTGTCGTGTTGAGGAGGGTGCCTGAAGTAAGTCACGGATGTATGTCGGAGCAGCGCCAGTGAGAGCCTTGTAGGTGAGGAGGGGGATCTTGAATTCAATTCTGTATTGAACCAGTAACCAGTTGAGACGCATCAGTACTGGGGATATGTGATCGTGGATGGGTGTGAAAGTGAAGACTCTAGCAGCCACATTCTGCACACGTTGGAGACGATTGATCAGGGTGCAGTGCATTGCAGTAATCGATTCGTGAGGAGATGAAGATGTGTATTAGCTTCTCAGCATCAGCAGGTGACAGAATGTTGCGCAGTCTGGCTATATTTCTGAGATGGAAATAGACTACCTTCATCACCTTGTTGATGTGAATCTTGAAGCTGAGTGAGGAATCAAGAATCACACCTAGACTCCGAACTGCCTTAGCAGAAGAAAAGTGGCGCTTCTTCTGAAGAACGGAATGAAGGGAATGTGGGAGCGTGACGGTGGGGTGTGCGAATCTGCGAGTCCCAGGCTACTCTGGGCCTGCCTTTGCATAGTTGGCAGACGAGGGATGGTGGTGGTGGCTTATGTCCCCACCGTAGAGGAACATCAGTGGAGGGATGCAGGCAAGGCCGGTGAGTCAGATGCTTTCTATGACCTCCTGTCCCAGGTGCTGGCTAATGTGGCCCCTGAGAATGCAGTCATCCTGCTGGATGACCTTAACACCTGCCTGGGTCATGATTCAGACAGCTGGGCTGCAGTGATTTGAAGGCACGGGCAAGATGAGCTTAACAACAACGATACGAGGCTGCTAGACTTCTGTGCAGCCCATGGGCTTGCAATCACCATCACGCGGTTCCGACACCTGCATATCCAGACAACATTATGGTTGTATGCAGGCTCCAAGCAAGATCATCTATTGGACTACATAATGGTGGAACAGCGGATGCGTGCCCATGTCCTTAACACCAGGATCATGCCGCAGGATGCGCTTGCCATTATTCCACAGCATCCACCGAGGAACTGCATTCAAACGTATGTGGTCTGGTCTCAGCTATCTGATGAACGCTATAAGCGAGAATTTAATCATGCTTTGTAGATGGAACTAGCGATGCACCCCCCTCCCGAGGGAAAATGGGTGACGTTCTGGGCTGGGGGGCATGCACTGGGTATACGGATCCAGACCTCCCCAGAAACCTTGGCTGATAGGAGGTATTCCAGCTAACCAAGGGAATATGCCAGGCCTTCTACCGGCTGCAGTATCCCACATTGTGAACCCGAGAATGAGAAGGCTTACCGCAGCCTTCACTCGGCGCTTCAGAGAGCCGTGGGACATTGCAAGGATGAGTGGCGGTCGCGGGCTTGGAGATGGAGTCTGCTTCAGTCGCCCATGAGCACAAATACCTTTTTTTATTTAACCATCATAAGACTCACTTGAAATGCCACACCCATTATTTTCCTTAAAGGAAGAAATGGCGATCCGATCTCCGACTCTCAGGAATAAGTTCGTAAGTTTGCTGAGCATTTCTGTGAGGTCTTGTGGAAGGGGAACCCCCTCAGCTCAGGTAACACCATGGGACATCATGGGGACGACCCTGCTTGGGCTGGGGTGCCTCAGATATTGGAAGAAGTAGCCACACCCAGCAAGTGGCTGGAGGAGATGCCACCTGTAGAGTAAGCACGTAAAGCGATCGAGAGCTTGAGAGCAGGAAAATCACCGGGCAGAGATGATCTCTTAAGCGAAATGCTGAACGAAGATGGCGTCTGCCTGCAGACTGCTCTATATGACATCATTACAACCGTCTGGGGCACAGGACCGGGGTTCTGCAAGAGTGGAAGAATGCCCCTCATTAAGTAGAGGGAACACACCGACTGGAATAACCACATGGGCTTCTCACTCAGCCAGACACGCCAAGGAGAGGCTCGCAGAACTGCAATGTGATTTCAGGCCAGAGCAGTCCTGCACAGATCTGTCCGGATGCTACAACAGAGGTGTAAGGAATTCCAATGGGACCTGCATGTCTGCTTCATTGACCTGGTCAATCCCTACGAAACCATCAATAGCCCAGGGCTGTGGGTGGTTTTTCGTGCCTTCGGGATCCCTGACTCTCTGCTCACAAGCGTTAAGAACCTTCGTGACGGTGATCAAGCTATGTGGTCTGGAGTCAGAGCCATTCCCTGTTCACCTTGGAGTACAGAAGGGATGCCCTCTGGCTCCTGTATTGTTTAACATATTTTTAACCACGTAGTTGGAGAGGCTTTGCATGGATGTGCCAGTGGAATTTCCATCTGGTATATGTACAATGGGAGTCGGATCGATGCCCCGGTGTTGTCAAACGATGGCTCTCTATTGGTCAACCATGTTACATATATAAGATTACAAAAGGTTTGACCGTATCTGGAGATTATGCAGGTGTTAAGATCTTAACACTTGCATAATTGCCAGGCAATTATGTATACTGGCAAAAAGTACCCATAGCATGTTACATATGCTGATAATTTGGTAAATTGTCACTCACTCTTCGGAGGAGTTGGGGGCTCTGCTGTTGAAACTGGAGCATGCCACAAACAAGTTGGGTCTTATCAGTCCCACAAAAACCAACTCGGGCATTTAATGCCAACGAACACTCCACCCCCTCAGCTCTCAATGAGTGATGGCGCAGTTGTGGAGAGAGTGACGTTTCCATACCTGGGCAGTGTGTTTATGGCCGGTACAGAATCAGTCCGGCCGCATTATCTTTTCATTGGCTTCATAACGCTGGGTGGAAGCTGCCTGGCCTGTCACTCCACGCGAATATTTGGCTCTTTTCAGCTGCAACCATGTCCTCTCTACTCTATGCTTGCGAAAAACATTGATCTACTTGGTGCAAGATCTGCGCCGATTTGAAACTTTCAGGCTGTCCTGCCTATGATCCCTCCAGGGTTTAACCAGGTGGAATTGTGTAAGGAGCTCACAAATTCTAAGAAACATCTGGATGCAGTCCCATTGTTGAGCTCCTCCAGCAGGTAAGGCTGTGGTGACTGGGTCATGTAGTCTGCATCCTTAGCCACCGCATGCCCAAGCAACTTCTGCTTGACCGGATAGAGGGGGCTAAACGGGCACGGAACGGCATGGAGAAGAGATGGACGGATGTGGCACAAGTGGGTAGACTGGTACCGGCGGTGTCAAGATCGACCTCTGTAGAGGAGGATCGTGAAGGACGCTACGGGCCAGTTGGAGACACAGCAATGTGACACAGTAGAGATCACAGGTGGCACCTGGGACGGTCATCTCAGACAGCCCATATATCTCCTGGGTCTGCCCCGTGATCTCCTGTCAGCGAGACTTCGACACTTCGTGTGGACTCAAGGTGCACCTGACCTGGTACATGCTTCGTGGTGACGTCACCACCATTTCATAGCAAATGACGCCTATTATTGTGGTGTTAATACTTGACGTGAAAGTGTGTTTGACTATTGTGTGTGTGTAGTCGTGTATATGTCGTATATATTGTGTGTGTTTATACGAGCGCGTGTGACCCCGTAAATTATGCTCAAGCACGTATCACCAACATGTGTGTTCTTGTGATTGTGTGTGTTCTTGTGATTGTATGTGTGTGTGTTCTTGTGATTGTGTCTCCCTTATTGTGATTGTGTGTGTATATGCCTATGCGTGTGTTCGTGTGTGTCCGCTTGTGTGTCTGTGTGTGCCTGTGTGTTTGTGTATTCTGAGAGGGGAGCGGTGGTGCAGCGGTTAGCGTGCTCCGCTACGAACCAGGCCATCCAAGTTCGATGCCAGCCCACGGCCACCAACAGCGACAGCGAAAATCAGAACTGCCCTTGGCCACCCGTAGGTTTATTCAGCCTTAAATGAATACCAAGGTGCAGTGTTTAAACATCAGTAATGGAAAGACAAAGGCGGACAGGCGTGGTGCTGGCTACCCACCCCTCGTGTGCCACCTTAACAGGTGCTCGCTTCAAGCACTTGCCCCCAGTGGCCCGTTGAGGCTATACGGGCAGCTTTGTCTGTGTTGTTGTGTGTGTTCGTCTGTTTCCTTAAGTTATGCCCAAGCACGTGTGATCCGTGTGTGTGAGTGTGTATGTGTTTGTGTGTGTAAGTCAATAAGTGTGTGTGTGGAGAGTGGAGGGAGCGGTGGCGCAGCGGTTAGCGCGCCGCGCTTCACACCCGGCGACCCGAGTTCGATTTCCTCTCACGGCCAACACCAGTGTCGATTTTCTGAAGCGGATACCTGGTCCTCGCCTATGTCGACTCAGCCTCAAATGAGTACTTAGCTCGGTGTGTAAATATCGCCATTTAGGAAACAACGGCGGCCGGTCGTGGTGCTGGTCACCCACCTCATGTGCGTGTCCATCTTAGTAGGTGATCGCTATCAGCACTTGGCTCTACAGTCTGTTAAGGCTACACGGGGGATCTTTGTCTTTGTATCTGCGTGCCTATGCCTTTGTGTGTCTATAACACTTGACCCAAGAGAGTGTAAAGCTACACGGGGAACCTTTGTGTATGTGTTTGTAAGTGCGTGCGTCCGTGTGTGTGTACCCGTGTGTGTACCCGTGTGTGTACACGCGTGTGTACCGCAACTGGGGGAGCAGTAGCGCTGCGCTACGAATCCCAGCGACTCGAGTTCCATTCCCACTCACAGGCAACGCACGTGACGATTATCTGAACCGAGCCTTCGCCTAGGTCAACTGAACCTCAAATCAGTACTTGTTGCGGTATGTAAACATCGCCACTGGAAAGACAAAGGCGGTCGGGCGTGGTGCTGGCCACCCACCCTCGCGTTCGCCCTACCGGCCTTCATGGGCGCAACTCGCAAACAGCACTCGTCCCAACAGTCGGTTAAGGCTATACGGGGAATCTTTGTCTTGATATACTTTAACACCTGGGTCTGTCTCATGACCTCCTACTAAAGAACCTTCAGCAACACTTCACACGGTCTAGAAGTGCACCTAGCCTGGCACCATCGCTGCAGTAATGCCGTCCCTTAGCGGCGAGAAGCGGCTGGTGCTCTGTGTGTGCGCGGGTTCTCTTAAGTTATGCCTGAGCACGTGTTGTGTGTGTGTACAGGGTACAAGTCAATAAGCGTGTTTGTGTGTAGGGAGCGGTGGCGCCACGGTTAGCGCATTGCGCTAAAGCACCCCCAGGCCCAGGGCCACTTCCCAGTTCGATTCCCGCTCACGACAAAACAAACGCGGATGACGATTTTGTGAACCGGTTATTATTATTATTATTTACCAGCCGCCCTTATGCAGGGCGACTTAAACTAGTGTCTGATGCTCGTTGTGAAAATCAGCAACCCCCCCCCCCTCGTGTGCCGTGCTGGTCTTTACAGATGCTCGCCAACAGCCCCAACGGTATGTTCTGGCTATGCGAGGTTATCTGTACACGTGTACGGTGATCCTATTGAAAAAGGGTGACCGAGTTGGTTGTCGCAAAAAACCGGGCCCTCTGTGCCTCCCTCCTTAGTATGAGGCCGGGTTTGACCACAAGAAGATTGGTCACCATCGCTGAGGAGAGGCTTTGCAGAACCCCAATCTGGCTTCAGGCCGAGACGGTTCTGCACAGTCGCCATATTCTCTGTCTGGCTGCTGCGACAGAGGTCCAGGGAATTTCAACAGAACCTGCTTTTATTCACCAGGTTACTCTTTACCATCAAAACGGTCATCATTCTTTCGGGATCCCTGACTCTCTGCTCACAATCATTAAGGGTCTTCATGAGCGTGGGCAAGCCCGGGTAAAACTCCGTGGTCGGGAGTCATAGCCATTCTCTGTTCACCTTGGGGTGCGACAGGGATGCTCTCTGGCTGAACCATTATTTAATTATTTTCGACCACGAAGTTCGAGAGGTTTTCCATGGATGTACCGGTGGAATTTCCGTCTGGTACAGGGACAATGGCAGGCTGATCGATGCCCGGGTGCGGTCAAGGGAGGGCTCCCTATTGGCTAACCATGTTATCTATGCCCATGATTTGGTGATTAATGTTCATTCTGAGGAGTTGGGGGCTCTGCCGTTGAACCTGGAGCATGCCACAAAAAGGTGGGATCTTACCATAGTCCCGCCAAAACCAAGCACCTGTCTGGGTATTTAGTGCCACCGAATGCTCCACCTCTTCGGCTCTCCATGAGTGATGGGGCAGTTGTGGAGAGAGTGGAGAAGTTTACATACCTCAGCAGCGTGCATATGGCTGGTTCCAGTTTGACAGCAGAGATCTCGCTCCGAATCAGTCGGGCAGCATTATCGTTTCATCTTATCTCATTGTCAGAAACCGCTCAGTCCTGTACAGGGTCGTGGCGAGCTGGAGCCTATCCCGGCAGACACAGAGCGTAAAGCAGGGATATACCCACGATAGGCCGCCAGTCCATCAGCGGGCACTGCGGGCAATTTAGTCTGCAAGCCAATGAACCTATGCAGCAGCATGTTTTTGGACTGTGGGAGGAAACCGGAGTGCCCAGCGAAAACCCACGCGAACACGGGGAGAGAACATGCAAACTCCACACAGAAAGTTTCGAACCCGGGACCTTTATGCTGTGAGGCGACAGCACTACCCACTGGGCTACTGTGCCCCCCATAATCGTTTTATCGGTTACGTAACGCTGCGTGGAAGCTGCTTGGCCTGTCGCTCCACACGCAGCTTCGGGCCTTCTCAGCTGCAGTCATGCCCTCTCTTCTCTGTGTTTGCGAAACGTGGACCTCCCTGGTGGAAAATCTGCACCGTCTTGAAACTTTTCGGCTGGCCTGCCGACGATCCATCCTTGGTTTAACCAGGTTGGATTGTGTGAGGAGCTCACAAATACTCGAAAGATCTGGAGTTTCATTGGTGCGCTCCTGCAGCAGGCGAGGCTGCGATGGCTGGGTCATGTAGCCCGCATGCCCAGCAACCGCATGCCCAAGCAGTTACTCTTTGGCCGGATAGAGGGGGCTGAACGGGCATGGCACGAGCCAGAGAAGAGATGAACCGATGTGGCACAGGAGGACCTGGAGCTGAGTGGACTTGCTGCAGACTGGTACCAGCGGTGTTATGATCGACCTCTGTGGAGGAGGATCGTGAAGGACGCTACGGGGCAGTTGGGGGCAGTCGCCCTCCAACAACAACGGAGGGCGGAGTAGTGACGCTCACAACAACGAGCGGAGCGCCGAGCGGCTAAAACACAGCAAGTTGGCACAGTGGGGAGCATAGGTGGTGCATCTGCCAGTCATCTCATTCAGGCAACCCATAACTGGGTCTGTCCAGTGACCTATCAGCGAGCCTTCGACATTTCACGTGGCTTCAAGGTGCACATGACCTGGCACAGGCGTCGTGGTGACGTCACCGCCATTTAGTGGCGAATGGCGCTTGTTGTTGTATGTAGTGTGTGTAGTGAGTGTGTATGTAGTGTATTATAAGTGTTTGTGTGTAGTTTGTGTGTAGTGAGTGTGTATGTAGTGTATTGTGAGTGTTTGTAGTGTATAGTGAGTGTGTATGTAGTGTGTCGTGTGTGTGTAGTGTGTAGTGAGTGTGTATGTAGTGTGTGTAGTGAGTGTGTATGTAGTGTGTGTAGTGTGTAGTGAGTGTATATGTAGTGTATAATGAGTGTTTTTAGTGTATAGTGAGTGTGTAGTGTGTGTAGTGAGTGTGTGTGTAGTGTGTGTGTATGTAGTGTGTGTAGTGTATGTACTGCATAATGAGTGTATGAAGTGTGTGTGTATGTAGTGTGTAGTGTGTGTAGTGTGTGTGTATGTAGTGTGTCGTGTGTGTAGTGAGTGTGTATGTAGTGTGTGTATGTAGTGTGTGTAGTGTATGTACTGCATAATGAGTGTATGAAGTGTGTGTGTATGTAGTGTGTCGTGTGTGTAGTGAGTGTGTATGTAGTGTGTCGTGTGTGTAGTGTGTAGTGAGTGTGTGTGTCGTGTGTGTCGTGTGTGTAGTGTGTAGTGAGTGTGTGTGTCGTGTGTGTAGTGAGAATGTGTATGTGCGTGTGTCTGTATGTGTACGTTAAGTTATGCGAGGTCACGTGTGCTTGCATTGCTGAACGCGCATGCGCATCGCTTCTTCCTCAGTTTAGACAGATCCTGCCAATCGGTTACAAGAGGAGCCTGACAGCAGAACCCCCTTCACAACCCCCTTCACAATGCCCTGAGCAACACAACGCACTAACACAACGTACCACACACGGCACAACAACAATAACCAATACGTGGTGGTGACGTCACCATCGCGCTTGTGCCAGGCCGGGTACACCTTGAGGCCACGTGAAGTGCTAAAGACTGGCTGAAGGGGCAGTCCCAGGAGTAACGGGGTTGCTTGACTGAGATGACACCGTCTGTGCTCCCTGCTCGTGTTTTAACCGCCAGGTGCTCCGTTGTTGTGAGCGTCGCTCCTCTACTCTCCACTGTAGTTGGAGGACAACTGCCTCCAACTCCCCAGTATCGTCCTTGACACCCCTGGTTCCAGTCTTCACCGGTCCACTCAGCTCCTCGTCCTCTTGTGCCACATCGGTCCATCTCTGCTAACGCCGGTGCCGCGCCCGTTTAGCCTCCTCTATCTGGCTATACAGACGCTGCTTGGACATGCGGTGACTGAGCATGTGGGCTACATGACCCAGCCACCGCAGCCTCGCCTGCAGAAGGTGCCCACCAATGCGACTCTGTCCAGATCTTTTAAGAATGTGTGAGCTCCTCACCCAATCCAACCTGATTAAACTCAGGATGGATGGTCGACAGGCCAGTCGGAATGTTTCACATCGGCGCAGATGTTCCGTCAGAGGCGCCCTCGTTTCGCAGCTGACAGGACCAAAATCTTCGTGTGTAGCGACTGGCCAGGTAGCTTCCACACAGCGTCACGCAGCCGATGAAAGGATAATGCCGCTCGACTGATTCGGAGCAAGACCCCCGCTATCAAACCGGAGCCGGCCATAAGAACACTGACTGGATAAAACATTTCTCCACTCTTCTCTACATCTCATGGAGAGTTGAGGGGGTGCATCGTTCGATGGCACACTCCAGATTCCAACTCATGGCCTCCAACTCCTCTTCAGAGGCAATCACCATACATAACACGGTTGGGCGAATCGGAAGGGATCCCTTGACCATACCCGGGCATCAATCAGTCTCCCATCGCACCTGTACGAGATTGAGATCCCACAGGTTTAATTACGGAAAGCTTCTCGAACGATGTGGTTGAAGAAGATGCTAAATAATGTAAAATCCAGAGGACATCTCCACTGCACTCTACGGTGGACAGAGAATGGCTTGTATCCCTAGCCACGTAGGTTTACCCTGGCTCATCCACCATCATGAAGGTCGTTCATGATTCTTAGCAGAGTCAGGAACTCGAAAAGCATGACGAACAACTCACAGCCCTGGCCTACCGATGGTATCGCACGCCTTGACCAGGTCAATAAAGCAGAGATGCAGGTCCTGTGGGAATTCGCTACATGTCTGCAGTAGCAGCCAGACATAGAGCAAGTCGTCTGTGCAGGACCGCCCAGGCCTGAACCCACATTGGGGTCCCGCAAGTCTCTCCTCATGGTGCTTGCCAAGTGGGGCAATGCAGAATAATCCTGGGGTGGACCTTCCTGGCCTCACGCTGAGGAGGGAGATGCCCCAGTAGTTGCCACCAGGCCATTGTTCCAATCTTGCAGAACCCATCGCGTGGCGCAGACAATTGTAAACGATGTCACGTCGGGCATTCGGACAGAAACGAGAGGTTTCAGATTCTGGACCGCCCTTGAGACCTCGGCAACCACGCCTCCTCCAGCCACTCACAGAGAGCGGGCACTTCCTCCAATATGACTCGGATTGTATTTACGCTGGAAGGAAACGTTGAGCAATGTAACGCTATTGAAAAGTTCTCCAGTAGGGACGGGTAAGCAAGTTACATCT
>JAZEWT010000012.1:6539328-6556339 GCA_036362905.1 Mordacia mordax
GGAGATAAAGGAGATGGAGGAGGAGGAAGAGGAGGAGGAGAAGGAGGAAGAGGAGGAGGAGGAAGAGGAGGAGGAGGAAGAGGAGGAAGAGGAGGAGGCAGAGGAAGAGGAGGAGGAAGAGGAGGAAGAGGAGAAGGGGGAAGAGGAGGAAGAGGAGGACATAAAGGAGATGGAGGAGGAGGAAGAGGAGGAGGAGGAAGAGGAGGAGGAGGAGGAGGAAGCTCCGACACTCAGTCACGCGATTGTCCCGACAGAGCAGCTGTGGTGCTCGAGCCTCAGAATTCAAACCCCGCACAGAGAGTCACCCGAAACCGGAATCGAACCGGAGCTCCTCTTCTCACTGCACAGCCGACCCCCCTCCCCCGACTCGCGGGGGCCAAAGGCTGCCTCCTCCAATTATGAATCCGCAGGTTCGGTGAAAAAAAAATGGTCTGACCCCGGAGATGAACCGCATTTAATCCGGCGTCGCGATGCGCGTACAGAGACAGTGTTACTGAGTCTGTTATTAAGCTTGTTTGTAATGGCATCGCGTCGAGACGGGGCGACGATCCGTGATGGGGATCTCAGGCAGGTGCTCCGATTCTCGGTTTGATTTGGCGCACGCCACTCGCTCACACTCGCTCACTCTCGCTCACTCACTCCCTCGCTCGCTCAAACACATTCACCCTCTCACTTGGGCATTCACTCACAGTCACCCGATAACTCACACTCATTCGCCAACGCACTCACTGACACTCACGACCCGCTCACACTCACCAGCTCACTCACTCACACTCAAGCTCACTCGCCCGCTCGCTCGCTCGCCCGCCCGCTCGCTCGCCCGCCCGCTCGCTCGCCCGCCCGCTCGCTCGCACGCCCGCTCGCTCGGCCGCCCGCCCGCTCGCCCGCCCGCCCGCCCGCTCGCCCGCCCGCCCGCTCGCCCATTCATCTGCGTCACTCATTCACAACAACAACCGCGATTCGCCACTAAGTGGCGGTGACGTCACCACGGCGCTTGTGCCAGGCCAGGTGCATTTTTGAGGCCGTCACGCGAAGTGTCGATGGCTCGCTCACAGGCGGTCACCGGAGAGACCCAGGTGCCAGGGGCTGACTGATTGAGGTGACTCGCAGAGGCACGACCTGTGCTCCTCACTTTGCTAACTCGCTGAGTTTTATCCGCCTGCCGCTCCGCTCGTTATTGTGAGCGTCGCTCCTCCCCCCTCAGGGTGCACCTAGCCTGGTACTGCCCAGTAGCGTACTTCACGAACTAACTACACAGAGGCCAAGAGAAGCCACGCGTGTGTGCAATTATACCCAAAGGTAAAGATTCCCGTATAGCCTCAAAGACTGACGGGTCAAGTGCAGTTAGTGAGTCGCACCTATGAAGGGCAGGACCGCAGACTCAGTGGTGAGTGGTCAGCACCACGCTCGGCCGCCTTTGTCTCTCTAGTGGCAATGTTTACACACAAGGTACTCATTTGAGGCTGAGTTGACCTGGGGGGGCCGAGGACCGGTTCGGAAAATCGTCACTGGCATTGGCCAAGAGCGGGATTTGAACTTGGGGAGCCAGGGTTGTCGTGCATCACGTTAACCGCTGTGCCACCGCTCCTCACACGTACCTATGTCTACACACACACACCCATGTCTACAAACACACACCTATGTCTACACACACACACCTATGTCTACACACACACCTATATTTACACACACGCACCTATGTCTACACACACACCTATGTCTACACACACCCCTATATTTACACGCACACGCCTATGTCTACACACACACCTATATTTACACACACACACCTATATCTACACACACGCACCTATGTCTACACACACCTATATTTACACACACACACCTTTGTCTACACATGCACCTATGTCTAAACACACACACACACACACACCTATATCTACACACACACAACTATGTCTACACACACACACCTATATTTACACATACGCGCCTATGTGTACACACACACCTATGTCTACATACGCAGCTATGTCTACACACACACACACCTATATTTACACACACACACCTATGTCTACACACACACCCATATTTACACGCACGCACCTATGTGTACACACACCTATGTCTACACACGCACCTACATCTACACACACCTATATTTACACACACACACACACACCTATGTCTACACACACACACCTATATTTACACACACACACCTTTGACTACACTCACGCACCTATATCTACACATACACCTATATTTACACACACACACCTTTGACTACACACACACACCTATGTCTACACACACACCTATATTTACACACACACACCTATGTATACACACACACACCTATATTTACACGCACACACCTATGTCTACACACACACCTATGTCTACACACACACACCATTATTTACACATACACACACCTATGTCTACACACACCTATGTCTACACACACACCTATATCTACACACACACCTATGTGTACATACACACCTATATCTACACACACACCCCTATATTTTCACACACACGCCTATATCTACACACACAGACCGATGTCTACGCACACACCTATATCTAAACACACACACCTATATCTACACACACACACACACACCTATATTTACACACACACGCCTATATCTACACACACACACCTATATCTACACACACACCTATATTTACACACACACCTTATTTACACACACACCTATATCTACACACACACACCTGTATTTTCACACACACGCCTATATCTACACACACAGACCGATGTCTACGCACACACCTATATCTAAACACACACCTATATCTACACACACACACACACACACCTATATTTACACACACACGCCTATATCTACACACACACCTATATCTACACACACGCCTATATCTACACACACACCTTATTTACACACACACCTATATCTACACACACACACCTGTATTTTCACACACACGCCTATATCTACACACACAGACCGATGTCTACGCACACACCTATATCTACACACACACACCTATATCTACACACACACCTATATTTACACACACACACACCTATATCTACACACACCTATATCTACACACACACCTATATCTACACACACACACCTATATCTACACACACACCTATATCTACACACACATCTATATCTACACACACACCTATATCTACACACACATCTATATCTACACACACACACACACGCCCCTATGTCCACACACACACACACACACCTATGTCTACACACGCACCTATGTCTACATACACACACACACACACCTATGTCGACACACACACACCTATGTCTACATACACACACACACCTATGTCTACATACTCACACACACGCGCCTGTCTACACACACACAGCTATGTCTACACACACTTATATCTACACACGCATCTATGTCTACACACACACGCACACACGCCCCTATGTCCACACACACACAGCTATGTCTACACACACACACAGCTATGTCTACACACACGCACTTATGACTATTTCCACACCTATGTCTGCACACTCACACACATACCTATGGCTTCTCCTCCATCGCTTTAGCAATGTTCTACCCTCTTACCTCTCGTTCACCCCTGCCTACGTTGAAGATCGACGCACACACACACACACGGCGCTGCCCATTTGTATACAGGGGAGGAGTGAATGGTTCGTGTTTGCCCGCACTAAGGTTAATCGGTAACATCGGCGCCTCACAGAAAGTCCTGCCCGACGCGGTTCGATTCCCACCTCGGGCGCCTTTCTCGATTGAGTATCTGTGCTCTCGCTCGCTCTCTCCCTCTCCACCTGTTCGGCGCGGGTCTCATTCGGGGGCTTCTCCGGCTTCCTCCCGCAACAACAACCCCCCCCCCACGCTCATTCATTGATTGGCTGGTGACATCGCAATATGAAGCACGCAGTGTCTGGCAAATGTGGCGCCGTCTGACCGCGTGACTCTGCCTCCTCTTTACTGCTATGGGGCCGTGACTCTGCCTCCTCTTTACTGCTATGGGGCCGTGACTCTGCCTCCTCTTTACTGCTATGGGGCCGTGACTCTGCCTCCTCTTTACTGCTGTGGGGCCGTGACTCTCCCTCCTGTCGTCTCTACAGATTCCTCGCTACACCTCCGTGTCTCGTCCATCACGAGGCGTGCAGTTTTCTCGGCGATTTGTAAATTGTATTATTGTTAATGATTTATGCAACACCGAGGCGTTGATAATAATAATCGATCGTTCAGATCGCTTGTCACCCGAGGATCACAAAGCGCTTCACAGAGCTGCGGGGAGAACGGCTCGTCAACAAGAGTGGCACCTGAACGGAAAACCAACAGCGAAAACAATTTTTTGGGAGTTTTTTTTAAATACATAATCGTTGCACAACAACTATTAAAATATGATCAGACTTTCAACTATAATTTAAAAATGCAAAATTATCAATGTATACAAGACATATATTGAGAAATGGTTTAATTTAACATTTATCATATGATCTCATCTCATCTCATTGTCAGAAACCGCTTAATCCCGTACAGGATCGCAGTGAGCCGGAGCCTATACCAGCAGACACAGGGCGCAAGGCAGGAATATACCCACGATGGGACGCCAGTCCATCACCGAGCACTGAGGACAATTTAGCCAGCAAGCCAATTACCCTATGCAGCAGCATGTTTTTTGGACCGTGGGAGGAAACCGGAGTGCGCGGACACGAGGAGAGCATGCAAACTCCACACAGAAAGGCACCCGAGCCGAGATTCGAACCCGGGAGCTTCCTGCTGTGAGGCGACAGCGCTATCCCAGTGGGTAGCGCTGTCACTTCACAGCAAGAAGGTCCATGGTTCGAATTTCGGCGCGGGTGCCTTTCTGTGTGGGAGTTTGCATGTTCTCCCCGTGTCCGCGTGGGTTTTCGCCGGGCACTCCGGTTTCCTCCCACAGTCCAAAAACATGCTGCTGCATAGTGTAATTGGCTTGCTGGCTAAATTGTCCTCAGTGCTCGGTGATGGAATGGCTTCCCATCGTGGGTATATCCCTGCCTTGTGCCGTGTGTCTGCCGTTTTTTGGAGTTTTTTTTACAAATCCGAACTGTGGACAGAACGCACGCTCACAACACCAGGACAGCCCAACCGAAAGATGAAAAGTTGCAACAAACTATAGAAGGATTAAAAATTAGGTGATAAAAAACAAATCTGCTCTAAACACGGATGGAATAAATGTTCCCGAGCAACCGCAGTTTGGAGCAATGTCATCATCCCGGCACGAGAACACTAAGCCACATTAATCAACCTAGAGAGCTGCGCATCCCTGAACAGCGGGAGAAATGAATACGAGTCACTGTATAGAGATGGGAATCACAGTGTTCGAGATGGGAGTCTCAGTATTAGAGATAGGAGTCACAGTGTTAGAGGTAGAAATCTCAGTGTTAGTGATAAGAGTCACGAGTCCTAGCCAGAGGACTTGAAAGCCTTACAAAACAAGTAAGTCTTAAGATGAGATTTGAAAATGCCCAAGGAGTCAGCTGATCAAATCTCCAAAGCAAGGGCATTCCAGAGACTGGGAGCAGCGCGCGAGAAGGCTCTGTCAACCATCGAATGGAGGTGCGACCTGGGTACATGCATCAAGTCTATATTGGAGAATGGAAGTAGTCGTGTTGAGGAGGGTGCCTGAAGTAGGTCACAGATGTATGTCGGAGCAGCGCCAGTGAGAGCCTTGGAGGTGAGAAGGAGGATCTTGAATCCAATTCTGTATATAACAGGTAACCAGTGGAGAGACATCAGTACTGAGGAAATGTGATCGTGGATGAGTGTGCGAGTGAGGACTCTAGCAGCCGCATTTTGCATACGTTGGAGACGATTGATCAGGTAGGCAGGGGTGCCAGGGAGCAGTGCTTTGCAGTAATCGATTCGTGAGGAGATGAAGATGTGTATTAGCTTCTCAGCATCAGCAGCTGACAGGATGTTGAGCAGTCTAGCTATATTTCTGAGATGAAATAAGCTACCTTCGTCACTTTGTTGATGTGTGTCTTGAAGGTGAATGAGGAATTAAGAGTCACACCTAGACTCCGGACTGCCGTAGCTACTTCAATGGTCTGGTCGTCAAGCATCTATTGGATAGGTTCAGCCTTGGACAATTGGTGCTAGGGTCCGACAAGCAAAACCTATGTTTTGTCGCCATTTAGTTTTAAAAAATTTGAATTGAGCCAGGGCGGCGCGGTGGCCCAGTGGTTAGCGCTGACGCCTCACAACAAGAAGGTCCCGGGTTCGAATCTCTCGGCTCGGGTGCCTTTCTGTGTGGAGTTTGCATGCTCTCCCCGTGTCCGCGTGGGTTTTCGCCGGGTACTCCGGTTTCCTCCCACAGTCCAAAAGTATGCTCCTGGATAGGTTGATTGGCTCGCAGACTAAAATTGTCCCGCAATGCCCGGCGATGGACTGGCGTCCCGTCGTCGGGTGTATTCCTGCCTTACGCCCTGTGTTTCTGGGATAGGCTCCGGCTCACCGTGACCCTATGTAGGATTAAGCGGTTTCAGATAATGAGATGAGATGAGATGAATTGAGCCAGACCTTCACAGTTGACAGTGAAGGATGACATGCAAAGACCAGACGCATTGATGGATGACTTTGCATGGATATAGATTTGGTTGAATAGGCATAGCAATGATAGCTGAGATTGAGGCTGCGCAGGATATGGCCAAGAGGTTGTAGGTAGATGCTGAAAAGGAGTGGCCCGAGAAGTGAACTCCGAGGTGCTCCAGACAAAACAGGATGGATCTCTGAGTTTTTTTTCCTCTGAGGCTGACCAACTGCTTCCGGTTGGACAGGTAGGAGTTCAGCCAATGCAGGGCACTGCCACAGACCCCTGTACCCTCCAGTCGCTCAAGTAAGATCGGGTGGTCAACGGTATCAAAGACAGTGCTCAGGTCCAGGAGGACAACAATACTTGGCACGCCTTCATCAGCAGCGATGAGTAGGTCATCAACTACTTTTACCAGAGCAGTTTCAGTACTATGGCCGAATCTGAATCCAGGTTGTAAAGGATCGAGGAGGTTATTGTAAAGAATGTGTTTCTGGAGTAGTGGTGCTACGGCACGTTCAAGGACCTCAAGGATGAATTGATAGATTTGAGATGGGGTGATAATTATCAGGGATGTTTCAATTGAGGCCAGTTTTTTTTAAAGCAGGGGAGGAACTGTGACACATTTGAATAGTGGTGGAACGATGCCAGAGCGAAGTGAGTTATTAAACAGATGAGTGACGAATGTGGGAAGGAATTTGAAATTTGCCTGGATGATCTTGTATGGGAAAGGATCCAGGGAGCAGTTTTTGGGCCGAGATTTGGTAACTAAGGAAGAGACCTCGGATTCCGTTAATTCGGAAAATTCCAGGAGTTTTGAGGTCAAGGAAGGTAGAGGAGCATTTCTAGAGGTATTGGTTGGTGATTGAGACTCGATAGAGATACGATGGGCTACAGTTTTTTCTGAGAAAAACTGAATCAACTGATCCGCCTGATCTTTATTAGTGAAGGGAGGTGAGAGCAAGTGACTGGTATGACGATGGAGCTGATTAATGGTCGAAAAAAGAATATTGGGCTTGTCACAGGTATCAGCCAGAATACTGCACAATCAAGTGCCTTACAGTAGCAGATGAGCTGTTCCTTAACGATTTGACCATGAACGGTGAGGTCAGATTTTCTCCGAGTCCGTTCAGCCCTGCGTGCATTCGCCTTGAGATCCCAGAGATCAGCAGTATACCAGGGGGATGGTTTTCTGTCTGAGACATAGCATGATTTTAATGGGGCCAAATCATCCCGTATGCTTGACAGCATGTTGTTGTAAGTTTCTGCTGTCGCAGCAGAGGCAGGGTGAGCCTAGGTAGAGAGTGAAGCACTATTGATTGCTGCGGTGAATATATCTGGAGTGAGGGCGATAAGGTTTCGAAATAGGATATGGCGCTTGGTGATGGAAATGGGAGGCGATACTTGAAGATCAAACCACACAGTGGAATGATCAGACAAACCAGGAGCAGTGATGGACAGGTTGGTTACCAATATGCCCCATGAGCAAATCAAATCGAGAGTATGGCCGCATCTGTAAGTGGCAGATGTCAGTGTTGAGCGAAGCCAAGTGAGGTCAGAGTGGCCATGAGATCCCTTGCAAGAGGGTTCTTTATAGAGTCAACGTGGATGTTGAAATTGCCAAGAATCAGGATCCTTTCAGAACTGGGGCACCGCTTAGAAAGCAGGCAGTTCAATGATTAAAGAAGTGGAGGCTCAAGTTGGGCGGTAGAGCAGCACCAACTTCACAGATTGAGCCGACCTCCAATCCAGAAATATTTGCTCGAATGAATTGAAGATCGGCGATGGAATCAGTCTTCAGATGTCTGCAGACACACGGTGGAGAACTGCTAAGCCGCCACCACGGCCATTTGAACGAGCCTTCTGATGGAATGCAAAGTCTTGCAGAGGTCCTGATTCAATGTGAGACAATCATCTTGACGATGCCAGGTTTCTGTGAGGCAGAGTAGGTCCAGACTGTTGTCGGAAATCAGCTCAGCAATTAATGGGGCTTTTTAGTGTTCAGAGAGTGCACATTGAGCGGAGAAAAGTGGGTTTCTGTTGCGTGCAATGTGCGTTAACTAACCAGCGGTATTTTTTATCAAGCAACGTCGAGCTGCAATCGGTCTAACTTGTTGTTTCCTCGGTAGACGATATGTAGGGCTTAATATGGAGATGGGGGTACGGAAATCAATTGTTCGCAGGTTAATGGGCTTTTTGTTGCCGGCGCCCCCATGGATGTAACAAGTGCGTCAAAGTATTATCATTTGGCCAGAAGGTTGGCGTTACAATGGACTTATGGAGGATTCAAGCTCTTTAGAGCCACGGATGTGTCGGTGATCATGTCGAACAGCGGCTGGAGCCCAACTCTGACGACTAGGGGTGCAAGGAGGTGACACACCCATGATGCGACACCAACACATCACGGGATACCTCCCCTGGAGTAATTTACTCAACAGGCCAATCAACCTAGAGAGCTGTGCATCCCTGAATGGCAGGAGGAATGGATAAGAGTCACAGTGTTAGAGATGGGAGTCACAGTGTTCGACATGGGAATTACAGTGTTCGAGAAGAGAGTCACATTGTTAGAGATGGGAATCGAAGAGTTAGAGATGACAGTGTTAGAGATAGGAGTCACAGTGTTAAATATAGGAGTCAGTGTTAGACAAAGGAGTCACAGTGTTAGAGATAAGAAACACCGAGTCTAAGATAGACGTCTCAGTGTTAGAGATATGAGCCACAATGTTAGAGATAGGAGTCAGTGTTAGAGAAAGGAGGCACAGTGTTAAGAGATGGAAGTTACAGTTTTAGAAATGGAAGTAACAGTGTTAGAGATGGGAGTCATGGCGTTCGAGATGGGAGTCTCAATGTTAGACCACTACGAGTAAAACAGAGTTATGTTTTATTTCAGCTCTACATGCCTCCGTTTGATGGGTGATGGAGCCTTCTCGCTCAACGCCGCTCCAGACTCTGGAAAAACTCCCTCTCATCGAAGATTCGTTCAGCTGAGTCCCTGAAAATCATTTTAAAATCTCGTCTCAAGACTCACTTGTTCCGTGAGCCATTGAAGTCCTCTGGCTGGGACTGTTGATGCGGCTCACTGTTGTCGTGCTGGGATGATGGCTCGCTGCCCATCTGCGCCTGCTCAGAACCACTTTTTCCTTTCTTCGTTTGTTTAATAATTCCTATCTCTTATTTTCTGTCATTCTCTAAATTATAGCCATGATTTGACTTTCAGATGAATTGTTCTGATGCAGTTGTTGTTGTCGACACGCCGTTCTCTCCACAGTTCTGTGCAGCGCTTTGTGACCCTCGGGTGAAAGAGCTCTCCAAAATAGCAATTATTATTATATCATCATCATTTTCAATACTCGTTTAATCCTGTACAGGGTCGTGGGGGGCCAGAGCCTATCCAGGAGGACAGAGGGGCAAGGCGGGACTATACCCAGGATGTGACGCCAGTACATCGCAGAGCACACTTTTTGGGGCAATTTACTCAGCAGGCCAATTGACTCAATTAGCATCATGTCTTTGGACGGCGGGGAGGAAACCGGAGTACCCGGCAAAAAACCCACGCGTACACGGGGTTAGCGAACTGGCGAGAACCGAACCTGGGACCTTCTTGCTGTGAGGCGACAGCGCTACCCACTGCGCTACCGCCTCGCTTCCACCTTCATAGGCTCGCTAACGGCACTTGACCCTACAGTCGGTTAAGGCTACACGGGGGATCTTTGTCTTCGCTTTGCCGTGTGTCACTGCGCTGCACCACCGCGTGGAGCGGTGGTGCAGCGGTTAGCGCGATGAACCCGGCGGCAACCCGAGTTCAATCCCCGCTCACGGCCACCGGCACAGGTCGACGATTTTCCGATCAAGTCCTCAGCCTCCCCTAGGTCGACTCAGCCTTATAGTCGCTGCTCGCGAGCAGCACTTGACCCTGCAGTCTGGTCGTGGCTACACGGGGGATCTTTGTCTTTGTGTGCGAGTGTGGAGTCGTGAGACAGGAATGTTCTGTCCAGGTTCCCTTTGGGCAAATACTCTGATCGCACTCGTGCGGACGGAGGAGCACTGCTGAAACACAAAGGGCAGCAGCACGGCTGTTAAAGAGCAGCAGTCTGCGTATCGCAAAGGGCAGCGTGTCCGTGTGTGTCCGTGTGCGCGTTCAACGACAGCAGGCTCTGTGCTTGTTATAAAGGGCAGTGGTGCAATTTTACAGAGGGCAGTCGTGTGTTATGGAGGCCAGCAGTGTGTTGTAGAGGGCAGTAGCAGCGGTTACAAATCGCAGTCGTGTGAAGGGCAGCGGTGTTATGCAGTGCAGTCGCGCATTATTAAGGGCAGCCGTGTTTTACAGGGCAGCCGCGTGATAATGGGCAGCAGGATTATGAAGCAGGTCTTTGGACGATGTCATGAAACTAGAGTACCCGGCGAATACCCACGCGAGTACGAAAGAGAGGGAGCCTCAAACTCCACACAGACAGGCGGTGGCAGAGACAGGAATCGAACCTGGTTGGTTGTTGCTTTGGGGCCGTGCAGATGAGACGAAGCCGCAGACGCGAGCCGCGTTCAGTCAGAGATCGATGGGGGAGGGAGGCGCCAACATCTCCGACACAATTCTCTCCCCGTGGCACCGCGCCGCCTGTGGTGGTGGAGGTGGTGGTAGTGGTGGAGATGGTGGTAGAGGTGGTGAAGGTGGTGAAGGTGGTGGTGGTGGGGGAGGTCGTGGTGGTGGAGGTGGTGGTGGTAGTGTTGGTGGTTGTGTGGTGGGTGGTTGTGCGGTTGAGTTGTTGATGGTAGTGGTGTTGATGCTTCTGTGGTGGGTGGTTGTGTGATTGAGTTGGTGAAGGAGGTCTTTCTGGAGGTGGTGATGGTCGTGATGGTGGTGGAGGTTATGGAGGACGTGGAGGTAATGGTCGAGGTGCTATTCGTGCATGAACGAGTGTGGTACGGACTGGAGATGTGGTACAGGAGGACCTGGAGCTGTGGAGATGATGCAGACTGGAACCAGCGGTGCCAAGACCTCTGTGGAGGAGGGTCGTGAAGGACACTACGGGGCAGCTGGAGGAAGTAAGCAACGCTTACAACAATGAGCGGAGTGCTGGACGGATAAAACACAGCGAGTTGGCAGAGTAGGGAGTACAGGTGGTGCCTCAGCCAGTCATCTCAGTCAGGCAAGCCATAGATAGAAAGATTTGTATGATTACAGTAGAAAGCACCCAGTGCGTTTGCGAGCTCTGGGTGTAGGATTCCTTTTGCTGCAACACTGACTCCTGTCTCTATAATTGATCGACCCTGGGACATCAGACGACTGTGTCGACTGCTGAGAGTGAGACAGAGAGGAACTCGCTCACCAGTTCCTCGCATGCCAGCGACCGCGCCCGCTGTTTCGGTTCCTGCGCGGCATCTTCAGGAAACTGGGTGGCGCCGTTCCACGGCAGCGCCATCGTGTGCGGCTGCTGTTCATCCCGAGCCACCGCGGGTGACCGCAACAGCATCGCGAACTTTGTCCTCGCTCAGGCGAGGCTAGCGATCTACAAGACCCGCAAGGAGCTGCTGCAGGGTGACGCGGGTGGAACCTCCGCGTTAGCGATGACTCAAGGCCTCATCAAGGTGCGGCTCCGCATGGAGCCACCTTCTATAATAATACCGGGGAGGCAGCCACTGTCCTAGAGCGCTGGGGCAGCGCTCTGTGCACAGACACTCAGGGGATCCTCCGTTTCACACTTTAAATTTGTCTTCTTTTCTGCAGTCTTACCGCCGCTCTCTAAGACCCCATCTTTCTCTCTCACATTATCTGTAATTTGAATGCGTGCGCGTCATGAATTGTATTGAAGGAGATGTGGGTCACGGTTTGTGTAAAGGGTTGTACAGAGTGTTTATTGTTTTCCTTGTATATTTTGTTTTGAAAAGTTGCTCGGAAGAGGAATAAAATCAGATGTGAATGTTTATCATTGACTCATACCTCCATCACTGTGACTCCTGTCTTTAACACCGACTCCTATCTCTAACACCGACTCCTATCTCGAACACTGTCTCCTATCTCTAACACCGGCTCCTATCTCTAACACTGTCTCCTATCTCTAACACTGGCTCCTATCTCGAACACTGTCTCCTATCTCTAACACCGGCTCCTATCTCGAACACTGTCTCCTATCTCTAACACTGGCTCCTATCTCGAACACTGTCTCCTATTTCTGAACTGACACCAACCTAGCAAAGCATGATGTCAAAGGATACAAAAACAAACTCACACCAACAATCTATGCTAAAATGCAATCCGTGTACACTGACCCCCGCACGCGTACACACGTGGATACTGACTCCGACACGTGTACGCACATATGGGAGTGAGTGTACATACGTGGCTGGACACACGCACGTGTGTACACACACATGCTAGAGGTGTGAGAGAGACTGGGATGCAGGATATTCTGTGTCGTAGAAGCACAACAATTGACATTCGGTGAATTTAATACCTGAGCGCCTCAGAAAACATTGTGTTTGTGGCATAAATAACAACGCATACACACGCATCATCACCTAGTAGAGACAGAGATCGCCTGTGTAGCCTCACGCAGACTGCAGGGTCAAGTGCCCTTAGCGAGTAGCGCCTATGAAGCCGCACTTTGCACAAGTTGGAGACGATTGATCAGGTAGGCAGGGGTGCCAGGGAGCAGTGCATTGCAGTCATCGATTCGTGAGGAGATGAAGATGTGTATTAGAGTCTCAGCATCAGCGGGTAACAGGATGTTGCGCAGTCTGGCTATATTTCGGAGCTGGAAATAGGCTACCTTCGTCACAAGAGTCCCACCTCGACTCCGGTCTGCCTTGCAACTTCAATGATCTGGTCGTCAAGCATCAATTGGATAGGTTTAGCTTTGGATAATTGGTGCGGGGTTCTGACAAGCAAAAGTTCTGTTTTGTCATCATTTAGTTTTAAGAAATTTAAATTGAGCCAGGCCTTCACAGTTCACAGTGAGGACGACATGCAAAGACTAGGCCGGCTTTGCGTGGATATTATCAATTCCCACTTAATCCTGTTCAGGGTCGCTGGGGGGGGGGGCGGAGCCTATCCCGGTCAACACAGGGCACAAGGCGGGTGAATACCTAGAATGTGACGCCAGTACATCACAGGGCATACTTTCTTCCGGGTAATTTACTCAGCGGGCCAATTAACCTAGGCAGCGGCAAGCCTTTGGACTATGGGAAGAAACCGGAGTACACGGCTAAAACCCATGCTGGTTAATTGGTCTGCTGAGTAAATTGCCCCCAGTGCCTTGCGATGTACTGGTGTTACGTCCTGGGTACAACCCTCCTTGCACCCTCTTTCTGCCTGGATAGGCTCCGGCCCCCTTCCCGCGACCGCACGCAGGATTAATCTGGTACTGAAAATCATGATCATGGTTCCGGGCGTTACCTAAGTCAACTAAGCCTCCCATTGAGTCCCGCGTGCGGACTGTGAAGGTCACAACTGGGAGACAAAGGCGGCCGGGCGAATACTAATGAGGAACTGTGCCACCAGTGGTGCGGTGGTTACTAATGAGGAACTGTGCCACCGGTGGTGCGGTGGTGAAGCACGTGTGTTGGCCGTCACAGAGAAGACAGTGAACCATTTCTGTAACATCTCACAAACACGATTCCTCGCAAAGTGATTTCACTATTTCCTTGGAAAAGCGACTCATGCTGCGCCCTCTCCCGTGATGTTATTAGCCAATGAGTTATTGAGTGTGTTTTTCTTCTTCTCGTTTTGTGGATAAAACCCGAGAAGCCGGTGGAAGCCCGTGCAGATCATGCGGAGAACACACCAACTCAGCCTGGCAGGGCATTCTCTCTGTGAGGATGTTACAGCCGCAGATACAGCCGGTCTCTCACCGTGAGGACACCTTGTCTGTGTCCTGCAAGCTGCGGAGGTTGCGAATTCTCTCCCCGTGGCTGCGTGTGTTGTCTCTGTGTACTCCCGTTTTCTCCCGCAGTCAAACGCAACGCGGCTGTCCGGGTTAATTTGCCTGCTGACTAAATTACCCACGGTGTCCTGCTATGGACCAGTGTCCCACTCCGGGTATAGCTCAAGTTATCTACCAACTTGCTTACCCCTGCCCGCCGGGCAGCTGTTAAACATATCCACGTGTGCAGAGTTTCAAGACTCCAAAGGTGTCCTTTCAGCGTCTCCGCGTCACCTGGAGCTGCCGCTCTCTCCTTCGTCTCGCCTCCCACGAGAACTCGTGATGATGCCTGCATCTTGAGGCATAACCGGACAAAGAGCAGAGGAGGGAGTAGGAGGAGGAACGCTCGATGCGACTGAACGGACTCACAAAACGACAAGGCAACCAAACTACCCCGCCTCCAACGCAACCCCGCTCGAGCGAGCCTTCGCATCGCTTCCAGAGACTCACTCAGCGGTGACAGCATGCGGACTCCACGCTGGCTGCCGAGATAGCAGTGGAATCGTTTACAAAAACCGCACTACTCTGCCACCGAGATACACACTCGGGACACCCCCATTACCTCGCCAACCTGCTCACACTTCCTATTGCAATGCGCTCACACACTAACACACCAAACAACAACAACCGCCATTCGCGGCGAAGTGGCCGTGACGTCACCATGGTGCCTGTGCCAGGCCATATGCACCTTGAAGTTACGTGAAGTGTTGAAGGCTCGCCAGCAAGAGGTCACGGGACAGACCCAGGTGCTATGAGTTTTCTGACTGAGATGACTGGCAGATGCACCAACTATGCTCCCGACTCTGCCAACTGGCTGTGTTTTAGCCGCCCGACGCTCCGCCAGTTGTTGTGAGCGTCGGTCCTCTACCTTCGTTGTTGTTGGAGGGTGGCTGCCTCCAACTGTCCCGTAGCCTCCTTCACGATCCTCCTCCACAGAGGTCGATTTTGACACCGCTGGTACTAGTCTCCAGCAAGTCCACTCAGTTCCAGGTCCTCTTGTGCTATATCGGGCTATATCTTCTCCAGTCCATGCCACGCCACGCCGGTTTAGCCCCCTCTGTCCGGCCAAAGAGTAACTGCTTGGGCATGCGGTGGATGGACACGCGAGCTACATAACCCAGCCACCGCTGCCGGATCTCTCGAGAATTTGTGAGCTCCTCGCACAACACAAACCCAGGATGGATTGTCGGCAGGCCAACCGGAAAGTTTCAAGATGGCGTATATGTTCCGCCAAGGGGTCCACGTTTCGGAAGCATAGGGAAGAGAGAGCATGACCGCAGCTGAGAATATCCGAAGCTTCTTGTAAAGCGACAGCTTCCACATAGCGTTACGTAGCCAATGAATCAATAATGTCGACTGACTGATGCGGAGCGAGACCTCCGCTGCTAAACCAGAACCGGTCAAAAGCACACTGCCTAGGTTTGAAAACTTCTCCATTGTCTTCACAACTGCCCCATCACTCATGGAGGAGAGCTGAGGGGGTGGAGTATTCGGTGGCACAAAATACCCGGACAAGGTGTTTGCTTTTGTTGGGAATGATGGTAAGACCCCACATTGTGTCGCATGCTCCAGATTCAATAGCAGAGCCCCCAACTTCTCCTCGGAATAAGGGGCAATCAGCAAATCATCGGCATAAATAACATGGTTGGCCAATAGGGAGCCATACCTTGACCCGCAACCGGGCATTGATCAGCCTTCCACTGTACCTGTACCAGATGGCAATTCCTCTGGAGCATCCTTGGAAAGCCTCTTGAACTACGTGGCCAAGAAGATGTCAGAGTCACCCCAAGGTTCACTCCAAGGTGAACAGGGAATGGCTCTGAATGCTAACCACGTAGCTTTACCTGGGCTAGTCTACTATTATGAAGGTCTTTAATGACAGTGAACAGAGTGTAAGAGATCGCAAACGCACGAGGAACAACCCATAGCCCTGGCCTACTTGACCAGGTCAATGAAGCAGCGATGCAGGTTCTGTCCGAATTCCCTACACCTCTGCTAATTCCCAGGGATAGAAATGATTACCAGGGACAGAATATGGCGTCTGTGCAAGACCGTCCAGGACTGAAACCACATTGGGGTTCTGCGAGCATCTCCTCAGCGTTGCTGGCAAGGCGATGTTGAATGATCCGTGCTAGGACCTTACCGGCCAGACTGAGGAGTGAGATGCCCCTATAGTTTTTACAATCGGTGTTGTCCCCCGTCTTAAAGAGGGGACCGCTGACGCATCCTTCCATTCCCACAGGACCCATCCTGTTCTCTGGACCGTTTAAATGACGTCATATAGGGCAGTCTGCAGACAAGTACCACTTCCATCAGCATTTCGCATGGAAGATCATCTATGCCCGGTGCTCTTCTTGGTCTCAGCTTCTGGATCGCCTTACGTACTTCCTCTATAGATGTCACCTCCTCCTCTGCCAGCTCGGGTTTCTGGTGGCTTCTGGCTAGCTCAGGTCTATGCACCCAGTACAGCCACGCCAGTTGTAGCAGTTGTATGAGCCACAGCCCTGAACCTCACCCATTTCCATCCAGCATCGGGGGGGGG
>JAZEWT010000012.1:6645117-6659105 GCA_036362905.1 Mordacia mordax
AGGGGGTGGGAGAAGGGGTGAGAGGGGGGTGAGGGGAGGGGGGGTGTGAGAGGGAGGGGGTTGAGAGGGAGGGGCCGGGTGGGAGCGAGGGGGTATAGCAGGGGTGGAAGATGGGTGCAATTGGGGAGGGGGGGGAGACCCCGCGGGCTGATTGAGCCGCAACCAGGAAGCCCGGCTAGGAGGGGTCAGGTTTGACCCCGGGTCAGCGCTTGCTGCACTGAGGACCCATCCCAAGCTCCTGATGTCCCCAGCTCAGGTCACGCATCCCGAGAGCGTCGTCACTAGCGCCAAACAATCCACGGTTCATCCAGCACAGGGTCCCCGGGAGCCGGAGCCTATCCCGGCAGACACAGGGTGCAAGGTAAGGTTGTGCCCAGTTGGGACGCCAGTCCATCGCAGGGAACCGGGGGAGGGAGACTTAGTTAGCAGGACATTTACCATAGGCGGCAGAAATAGCAGCGCGTCTGTACACTGTGGGAGGAAAACGGAATCTCCGTTGGGTGCATGAGTGAGTGTGTGTTGATGAGTGGATAGATAGGTGAGCGAGTTGCTGAGTGGGTGAATGGCAGCAGCATGTCTTTGGACTGTGGGAGTAAACCAGAGTACCCCGTGCAAACACACGCAGACCCTGGCAGAACACGCAAACTCCCGGCACCCTAGCCGGGAATTGAACCTAGATGGTCTTGCTGTGAGGCAGCAGCGCGACTCACACACTCACACAGCCACTATGCCGCGCCTTGCTGTTATCTGTGATGATGGTGCTGCTGATCATGGAGACGAGTGTAAGTGTACACGTGTCTGTGTGTGTTAAGGAGTACCTAGTTAGTGCAATGTGTAAACATTTCCACTCGGGAGACAAAGGCGGCCGGGCGTGGTGCTGGTCACCCACCCTCTTGTGTGCCGTGTCGACCTTCATAGGTGCTCGCTAACGGCACTTGACCCTACAGTCCGTTAAGGCTATATGGGGGATCTTTGTTTTGTGTTAAGGAGCTCCTACGGCTGGTGCGGTTGTGGTAGCTGGGTCATGTAGCCCGCATGCCCAGCCATCGCATGCCCAAGCAGCTTCTGCTTGGCCGGATAGAGGGGGCTAAACGCGTGCGGCACGGGCTAGAGAAGAGATGGACTGATGTGGCACAGGAGGACCTGGAGCTGAGTGGACTTGCTGAAGACTGGTACCAACGGTGTCAAGATCGACCTCTGTGAAGGCGGTTCGTGAAGGACACGACTTACTAGGCAACTGGAGACAGTCGCTGCCCAGTAACAACGGCGGGGATATGAACAAGACTCACAACAACGAACGAAGCGTCCGGCGGCTATAACTCAGCGATTTGGAACGGCTGGGAGCACAGGTAGTGCCTCGGTTAGTGATCTCGTCCAGTCAACCCTTGCTGTGAGGCGTCAGCGCTAACCACTGCTCCACCGCGCCGCTCTAACACGTAACCTCACAATGTAAATAAACAAACTCATAGTACCAATTCACGCAAAGATGAAACCACCGAACCACAGTCATAAGGAGAAACACACAACGATGAGGCTTCACGATGGTGACGATGATCGTGATGATGATGGCCGGGTGATGGATCAAGAGACAACGACACGAGGCACATTCGAAAGAGCAACTCGTCGTGTCCGCCAACAGTGCAATAAACCAAATGAAGTAGTGGTGGTGATGGTGATGTTGGTGGTGATAGCCATGATGTTAATCTATATATGATAGGACAAGGCATGTGTTAGGTCACCGATGATTTCCTGGCCTCGCACTGGTTGATAGCGTTTTTGTCGTCACAGCCGGCCTAATAGTTGGCGTACAAGGCATCTTGTATTTATTTAATGTATTTATTCTGGACATTGTTTTATTATGTTATTAATACCCTAGTCGTGTAACAATGCAACCCTGCAGAGGATCTCGCCAATCAGCTATAGGCTGTTCTCTCGGCTCGGAGCTGATCGCACCATAATCGCTGTCATGCAGAGACTCAGACGGAGACTCAAAGG
Source organism: Mordacia mordax (assembly GCA_036362905.1). Lineage (NCBI taxonomy): Eukaryota > Metazoa > Chordata > Hyperoartia > Petromyzontiformes > Petromyzontidae > Mordacia > Mordacia mordax. Next base: position 6,647,113 of record JAZEWT010000012.1, read on the forward strand.
GCCTCATACAGACTCGGAGAGTCACAGACTCACACAAACACAGACTCGCGTAGACTCTCACAGAGACACAGAGACTCACACACTCACAGAGGCTCACAGTCTCAGACTCACACATATTCATACAGAGACTCGTACAGAGACACATACACACAGAAACTAACACAGAGACTGACACGCTCATAGAGACACTGAGTCTCACATAGAGACACAACACAGAGACTCACTGGCCAATCATCTTTAGGCTCTTCTCCAGACTCTGAGCTGATCGCTTCATCATCACCATCATACAGACTCACACAGAGACTCAAAGACAGAGACGCACGTAGAGCCTCAAAGACACACAAAGACTCACACAGAGATACAGAGATGCACACAGACTCAGAGACGCAGGCGAGGACACAGAGAATCATTGGCCAATTAGCTGCAAGCTGTTCTCTCGGCTCAGACCTGATTGCATCATCATTGCCGGCTAGCGGTGTTTGTGAGAATATAAACCCGGCAGAGGAGGCCTCAGTGCACCGATGACGTTGATGATGACGCAAGGCACGCGGTCCTTCGAATAAAACCAATAGCGACATCCTCCCCGCTACTTTCCAGCCAATCATAGCTCCCCGTGCGGGTACACGGAGCTAATCGCAACTCTGGGAAGAAATGGAAAGGCCTGCAATCAAAACGTGAAATATGAACGAGAGAGTGTGAGTGTGTGTGTGAAGGCAGCGGAACGAGGCTCACAGCAATGAGCGGAGCGCCAGGCAGCTGAAACGCAGCACGTTGGCAGAGCAGGGAGCACAGGTGGTCTCGATCAGGCAGTCCATTGCACCTGTCCCGCGACCTCCTATCGGCGAGCCATCGACACTTAGCGTGGCCTCAACGTGCACGTGGCCTGGCACAGGCGCCGTGGAGTCGTTGCCTCCGTGTGATGGTGAATGGCGGTTGTTGTTGTGTATGTTTCTGTGCTTCTTGACAAACATCAAACAAACAGAAGGTAATGTTAATAAATGTGAGCGCATTTGCTCAGGTTCGTGCACGTTTGATGATTTTTTTAAATATTTGATGAAATCAAAGTGAGGTATTAATCATGGAGAGTCATGCAGGAGGCGGCCTCGATTCTGTGAAGATTAAACACGAGAGTGGGTCGCGAATTCAAGTCAAATGCACCTCTCCAGGATCTCTACATTCACGGGGCACACGAGACCTTCACATTGATCGTGAAGAGGTAACCTCGTCGAGGTTTTATTTTCCTTCGGACTGCACCGAGGAATTATACACTTGTAATCGCTGTTTCCCGTCTCTAACACTGTGACTCGTATCTCTAACACTGTGACTCCCATCCCTAACACTGGATCCTATCTCTAAACACAGACTCCTATCTCTAACACTCCTATCTCTAACAATGGCTCCTATCTTGAACATTGACTCTTATCTCTAACACTTACTCCTATCTTTAACAGTGGCTCCTATCTCTAACACTGACTCCTATCTCTAACACTAGTTCCCATATTTAACACTGGCTCTTATCTCTAACACTGACTCCTATCTCTAACATTTGCTCCTATCTTTAACACTGACTCCTATCTCTAATACTGGCTCCTATCTTCAGCATTGACTCCTATCTCTAACACTGACTCCTATCTCTAACACTGGCTCCCATATTTAACACTGGCTGTTATCTCTTACACTGACTCCTATCTCTAACACTGGCTCCTATCTTTAACATTGACTCCTATCTCTAACACTGAATCATATTTATAACATTAGCTCCTATCTCGAACACTGTGACTACTATTCATAAAACTGTGACTCCTATCTTTAACACTGATTCATATGTCTAACACTGACCCCTAAATCTGACACTGACTCCTATCTCTCACACTGGATCAGATTTTTAAAACTGATTCCTATCTCTAACACTGTGACTCCTATCTCTAACACTGACTTATATTTCTAATATAAGCTCCTATCTCGAACACTGTGACTCCTGTCCATAACACTGTGACTCCTATCTTTAACACTGATTCCTATATCTAACACTGACCCCTAAATCTGACACTGACCCCTGTCTCTCGTACTGACTCCTATCTTTAACACTGATTCCTCTAACACCGACCCCTAAATCTGACACTGGCTCCTATCTCTAACACTGGCTCCTATCTCTAACACTGGCTCCTATATCTAACACTGATTCCTATCACTACCCCTACCAGGTTGTCCGTGCAATGATAACATCTACTCCTCCTCCTCACAGAGAGAAGCTGCCCAAGGCAGTTCGATTCCCACCTCGGGCGCTTTTCCGTCTGGGGTTATGTGTTCGCTGCCCCCTCTTCTTCCTGGGTTTCCTCCGGGCTCTCCGTTTTCCTCCCACAACTAAAAAAAAACTCATTAATGAATTGGCCGATAGCATCATTCTGTACAGGGCGCAGTGTCTGGCAGGTGTTGGCACCGGCGGACTGCATGGCTGCCTTCCCCTCGCCTCTCTGTGGTTTCCTCGCTACTCCCCTGTATCCGTGCCTCGTCTGTAGACGGGCGTTGGATTTGTGCAGCGCGTTACAAATTGCTTTATTATCCCAGGATGCGGCATAAGTCGCTTGGCCGAGTATAACTGATTCGCTCGGAGTTCGAAACGATGACTAATCACAGAGAGAGAGCTGAGCCGCCGCCGTGCTGTGTATTGCTCAGCGGTCTCAACACGGCAACGGAAACTTTGAACAATTTCTGTAATTACTAAGAAATATTATTCCTCGCATAATGATTTCATTTCTCTCGCTAAAGCGACTTACACCATACCCTGTATAGCCCTGCGTGTGCAGGTGTGTATCTATGTACGTGTATATATCTGTGTACCTGTAGGTGTGTTGGTGTGTCTGGGTGTATCTGTACCTATGTATGTATGTAGGTGTGTGTATGATAGGTGGTACAGCGGTTAGGGCGCTGGCCCACAAACCTGGCGATCCGCGTTCGATTCCCGCTCACGGCCAACACCAAGTGACGATTTTATGAACCGATCCCGGGCCTCCCCTAGGTCGACTCAGCCTCAAAAGAGTACCTGGTGCAATGTGTAAATATTGCCAATAGGGAGACAGAGTCGGCCGGGCGTGGTGCTGGTCACCCACCTCCTCGTGTGCCGTGTCGACCTTCATAGGTTCTACTCACTAACGGCACTTGACCCTACAATCTGTTCAGGCTATGTGGGCGATCGTTGTCTTTGTTTGGAGGCTACTAGACTTATGTGCAGCTTCTGTGCAGCACATAAGCTCGTAATCACCAATAAGCTTTTCCTTCATCGACAAATCTACACGTCATGTATGCATGTCGGGGCCAATCAAGAACATCTGCCGGACGGTGAGTGGCGGAACAGCGGATGCAGGTCGACGTCTGTGACACTAGGACATACCGTGTAGCTGATTTGTCCTCTTACCATTGGCTTGTAGTCCGTAAGGTCCACCTAGGACCCCAGCAGTGGCTTGGTCTCGGCTAGCTGCTGAAAGCTACAAGTGAGAATTTCGTCATCGCCAGCAGTTTTAGCTGACATCGCCCCCCCTTCCTCCTGATGCCAAGGAGAAATGGGGAGGTTCGTGAAGCACGCAGGAGGAATGGCTGCACTGGGAACACGATCCATCCAAGGCTCTCCAGAGACCATGACTGACAGAGGAGGTGTTCCAGCTAACCGAGGAAAGATGGCAGGCCCACTCCCACCGTCTGCAAACATTGACTTGCACCGCGGCGCCCATTATGTGCCCTGAATGAGAAAATTGTGATCTCATCTCCTACCCCCAGGAACAAGTTCGCAGGTTTTCAGAGCATTTTTGTAAGGTCTTGAGGGTGGACAAACCCCTTGGCTTCGATAACAGCATCACACAACAAGGGGGAGATCCTGCTGGCGCTGTGGTGCCTCAGATTTAGAAATATGTAGCCACCCCCTGTGAGTGACTGGCAGAGGTGCCATCTGTAAAGAAAGAACGTAAGGGGATCCAGAGCCTGAGATAAGGAAAAGCACAGGGCAGAGATGAGCTCGGATCAAAGCGCTCTTGAAGTGCAATTATTATTATTATTAATATCTATTCAGCGAAAAGCTAAAGGAAGGCGATGTCTGTCTGCAGTCTGCCATATATGTGACATCATTACAACCGTGTGGAGCACAGGAACGGTCCCACAGGAATGGAAGGATGCCCTAGTGGGCCCTCTCTTTAAAAAAGGGGACCGCACCGATAAAAATAACTACAGGGGTATCTCGCTTCTCGGTGTGCGGGATAGGTCGTGGCAATGGTGATTCAACATCGCCTTGTCAGGCACGCTGAGGAGAGGCTTGCGGAACTCCAATCAGGTTTCAAGCTGGGGCGGTCCTGCACAGGCGCCATATATGTTCAGCCTGGCTACCCCAGCAGATGTGTAGGGAATTCCAAGAGGACTACATCTCCGAATTATTGACCTGATCAAAGCCTATGATACAATCAATAGGCCAGGGCTGTGGATGGTTCTTCGTGCTTTCGGGGTCCCTGACTCGCTGCTCAAAGTCATTATGGACCTTCATGAGGGTGGGCATGCCCGGGTAAAGCTCCGTGTTCGAGACTCAGAGCCATTCCCTTTTCACCTTGGGGTGCCACAGGGATGGCGTCTGGCTCCAGCAATATTTAACATGTCTTTAAACCACATATAATTCGAGATGCATTCTATAAATGTACCAGTGGAATTTCCATCTGGGAGGCTGATCGAGGGCGGCTCGGTGGCCCAGTGGTTAGCGCTGTCGCCTCACAGCAAGAAGGTCCCGGGTTCGAATCTCTCGGCTCAGGTGCCTTTCTGTGTGGAGTTTGCATGCTCTCCCCGTGTCCGCGTGGGTTTTCGCCGGGCACTCCGGTTTCCTTCCACAGGCCAAAAGCATGCTGCTGCATAGGTTAATTGGCTCGCAGGCATGGACTGGCGTCCCGTCGTCGGGTGTATTCCTGCCTTACGCCCTGTGTTTCCGGGATAGGCTCCGGCTCACCGTGACCCTATATAGGATTAAGCGGTTTCAGATAATGAGATGAGATGAGAGGCTGATCGATTTCCAGGCGATTTCTATGGATGGCCCTCTATGGGCCAACCATTTTATGTATGCCGACGATCTGGCAATTGGCACTCAATCAAAGGAGTTGGAGGCTCTGCTTTTGAACGTGGAGCATGCGTGCAAAAAAAAAACACCCAAAACATTTTTGTTGTTGCTGATTTGCTGTTCTTAGGTCGTTATTATTGTTGACACGCCGTTCTCTCCGCAGCTTTGTGCAGCGCTTTGTGACCTTCGGGAGAAAAGCGCTCTAGAAGTGCAATTATTATTATGCCACCAAAACCACGCACCTACCTGCGCATTTTATGCCATCGAACACTGCACCCCCTCAGCTCTCCATTAGTGATGGAGCAGTTGTAGAGAGTGTGCATAAAGTTTCATATCTGGGAAGTGTGCTTATAGCCGGTGCCGGTTCAGCAGTGGCGATCTCACTGGGAAGCGGTTGGGTGGCATTATATTTGTATCGGCTGTATAATGCTGTGTGGAAACTGCAGGCCTGTCGTTTCACGTTAAGTTTCGGGTCTCCACGACTGTAATCATGCCCTCTCTTCTGTATCTTGCGAAACATGGGACCCCCTGGCAGAACATCTGCAACGGTTTGAAACTTTTCCCCTTAGTCTGCCGACGATCCATCCTGGCTTTCACCAGGTTGCATTGTGTGAGGAGCTCACACATTATCGACAAATCTGTGCAAAGAACCATGGATGAGCTCCTCCGGCAGGCGAGTGTAAGGGTTGTATGGCGGTCCTTTCTGCCCTGATTAGGACACCTGTCTAATAATTTACTTACCCGCGCACAGGTGTATAATCAGCCACTCACCTGTGCACAGGTTCCCAATCAGGGCAGTTACGGCGCCGATATAAACCGGCCCACGCCCTAGGAGCGGGCTGAAACTTTCCTCTTTCGCCGCGTACTGCTGCCGCGCTATCGTCTGGCCGCGTACTGCTGTCTCGCTATCTCCGCGCTATCGCCCGGCCGCGTACTGCTCCGCGCCCGCGCACAGCTGTCTCGCTATCTCTGTCAGCATACCGCCGCCGCGCTATCGTCCGGCCACTTACTGCTCCGCGTTATCGTCCGTCCGCGTACTGCTGTCGCGTCGCGTTCCTAATACAGAGAGCTGTTTGTACTACTGTTGCTGTCAGCCTCCTACTGTCGTCGCCGCACAACAGGGTCCCCTCGTTCGTCGCGCTGCCGACCCTCACAGGCGAGACTGAGGTGGCTGGGTCATATAGCCGCCGCATGCCCAAGCAGCTTCTGTTTGATTGAATAGAGGGGGTTGAACAGGCGCAGTTCGGATAGAAGAAAAGATGCACTGTGGCACAGAAGGACCTGGAGTTGAGTGGACTTGCTGAAGGCTGCTACCAGTGGCATCAAGATCGATCTCTGCGGAGGAAATTCGTGAAGAATGCTCCAGAGCAGTTACAGGGAGTCGCGTTCCAGCAACAGCGGACGGCAGAGGAGTGACGCTCACAATAACGAGCAGAGAGGTGGGTGGCTAAAACGCAACGAGTTGGCACGGTAGTGAGCACAGGTGGTTCATGTGCCAGCCACCTCAGTCAGGCAACCCATAGCACCTGGGTCTGCCCCGTGACATCGTGTTGGCTAGCCTTCGACACTTCATGTGGCCTCAAGGTGCTTTTGGCCTGACACAAAGCGCCCTGAGGATGTAACCGCAATTTAATAGTGAATGTCTGTTATGTGACCGAGTTGAGGCAACCGGCTTCATTTCCTTCACAAGCGCAAATGCTATTTGCACCGCGCCGAGACTTTAAAGTCTTAGTTCAGCTTTATTCCCCACTTGTGTGAAGCCCATTGTCACCACAATGTCCTGTAGGATATGTTACCTCGACGAAGACTCCCTACTCATAGATGATTAGTATTGATATTTCAAAAGAATATTTCAAAAGGCGGAGGGGGACAGCATGGGGGAGGAGGACAAGGAGGAGATGGAGGAAAATAGGGTGGGCAGGAGGAGGAGGAGTATAAGGGGAGGAGGAGGAAAGCGATCTCCGTCCCGTGATGCGGCTGCTGCTGCTGCCAGTAGTACGCGTCACCATCTCGTCACGACCACGTGACCGCACGCTGACGAGACCGCATGAAGCACAAGTACACAAACGACAATACTAACGCACGTGTGAGTACACGCGAGCAAGTTTAAATCACAGAGTGCAGCAGGTCACAGCTCATTTGCTAATGAGTGGTCCCTTTGATTCTCTGAGAGTTTTCCAGGATCAACCCCCTGCTCGGCATGTTTACAGACTTGTGAGACCAACTTAACAAAACAACATCACTTGAGTGGCGTTCAAAGTGAAGATTTAAAGACACAGTCTGCTGTGGATGTCCACGCGGCCGGCGTGGAGGGACTGGGAATTCAGAAGCTACTCTTTAGCGTCACTCTTGTAAACTCGAGTCAACAATAACACATTACTATGCTCTTCAGGGAAAATGCTAATTCGCGATTTGCACATCATTGTTATTCTTCTTATTTATTGCCCGCAATCTGCTTTGAAACAATAAAGGTTAGCGCTATGCGCGGACTCTGGCTTCCGTCTCATAATGGGTGCCGTCGCTGTTCCTGTACATATGTGCAAAGCCTCCCATTGTTGGCAGTTCCTATGGGGGGGACTCCTGGCTATGGGCTCGCCTTGTTTTCTAAACTACTCTGGGCGGTGGCAGTGCTGCAGAGCGGTAACACTCCTCGCGCCTCACGGCAAGAAGGACCCGGGTTCGATTGCAGGCTTGGGTGCGTGTTTTCGTCCCGTGCGCTCGTGTAGTTTTGCCGGGTACACGGGTTTCTCTCCCACAGGTCGAATACGCGCTGCTGATACTGTCTAGGTTAATTACCCCGCTGACGAAATTGCCCCCGGTGCCTTGCGATAGACTGGTGTCCGCATCGGTAGCATAACCTTGCCTAGCGGCCTGTGTCTGCCGGGATAGGCTCCGGCCCCCCGTGACCCTTTTTAAGGATAAAGGATCTCGTCTCTGCACCGCGAACCCTGTAAGTTGAGCACCGCTCTTGATCATCACTCCCGGCCTCATTTGTATCCCCAGTGAAGGGGGCCGGAGGAGTGGGCGTGGAGAGGGAGGAAGGACAGAGGAGGGAGATAGGCGGGAGAGGAGGAAGGAGGACTAGGACGAAGAGGAGGGAGGAGGAGGAGAAGGTGGAGGAGGGAGGCAGGAAGGAAAAAAATGAGGGAGGGAGTAGGGAGGAGGACGAGCGAGGAGGACAGAGGAGGGAGGAAGGATAAGGGAGAGAGTAGGGAGGAGGAGGTGGAGGAGGGCGGAGGGAGAGGGGGGAGCAGGAGAGGGCATGAAGGGAGGGAAGCGACTCGTATTGACGCTCGGACTGTGGTTCTGCCCCGATGCTACTACGAGCATCAGCTCCTCGTCATTGGGAAGCAAAGCCGCAAATGGACGCAGAGCCTTGCTGGGTGCGGACTGGAGCGGGTTCGTCACGGCTCGCTGTGTGATGACCATCGCTCTCAACAGCTGCTCCTTCGGAGCTGCGTCGAGCGTTCCTCCTCCTCTCTCCTTCGCGACGTTTCGCCTCCCACGCTGGAGGCATCCCCGGGCGTGAATGTGCCCCCCTGTGTTCCTCTGATGCCGCACGCGAATCCATCGCTCGGCATTAAAATATCAACTCGTGAAAAATCCGAACCGGTTCAAACCTAAACATTCGCTCCATTATAAACTTGACATAGAATTGACTTCGTGTCAACATTTCCGCATGAGTTTTTGAATGGATGCACTTTGCCTTTTAATTGTTGGTGCGAATTTTATTTCACGTGCCCAATGCCACTGTGACACTTTTGCTCTTCCTTGTCTATCATTAAGTTGTGCTGTGGAATCTTCAGTGGCTGCAATTCTGTACAGTTTACTCCAATATTAAGGATTCGTCCTACTTTCCAAAGACACGCTGCTGCCTAGGTTAATTGTCCTGCTGAATAATTTGCTCCCTGTACACTTGATGGACTGGGGCCCGTCCAGGGTATAGCCCAAATTATATACTCGCTTTCCCCACCCCACTAGACAACTGTTAAAGTTAGGCAGTTTTTTTATTTAAATTGGAGTATGCAAGTTACAAAATCGTTGGGTACCAGGAGCAATTTAGTCAGTCCGATGTGTCTAGGCGGCATATCTATGGACTGTGGGAGGAAACCAGAGTGTCCGGCGAAAACCCACGCAGATGCAGGAAGAGAACGCGCAAACTCCACCCAGAAAGGCATCCACGCCTGGAATCGAACCGAGGCTCTGCTTGCTGTGAACGGTTCCGACCAGCAGCTTCAATACAAACTGACTTGACTGAGATACGTATGGGGAGAGCTTGCCCTTGCCATGGGATTGTTGAATTTCCACCAGGGAGCTCATGTTTGGGAAGAAGACAGGAGATATGCACCCGTGTTGGATTGTAGGAATGTTTAACTTTGAAGCCTGCTTTGCGATTTTCCTTCACACGAGAAACTCTCTAATATGCTCTAATGAGTGCTAACAACGCGCGCCAACGTACCTCTTTATGTTCATATTTATATATAAATTATATATATATATTTTTTAATGCAAATGCGAATTGACAAACATTAGGGGAGAGTGTTATATTTCACGGCACTGATAATTTGCAAACGATAACACGAGCTGGTAAAATGGAACAGCTAAGGTTATTAAAATATGAATACTGAATTAATAGACAATCGGGCAGGTTCCCAAACAGCACAAAAACGAATTCCCTAAAAAACACCGCACAAAACTGTAATTAAAAAAATAATAACAGCAACAACGACAACGAGCTGCGCGAGATTTTCACCGCAGGCTGCTAAATATTATAAAAAAAAGGTTAACACGGAGAGAATATTTAACGTTCGAATATAAATATTAACCTTCTGGGCACATTTGATTATTGTTACGTGATATATACGTGTTGAAGATTGGACATAAATGCGCGTGTTGATCAGATGGTGCTGTGGGGAGCGGTGGTGCAGCGGTTGGCGCTGCGAAACCTTACGATTGCCACGAACACCAGTGGCGATTTTCTGAACCGGTCCTGGGCCTCCCCTGGGTCGGCTCGGCCTCAAACGAGTACCCATTGCCGTGTGTAAAGATTTGAACTAGGGAGACAAAGGCGGTCGGGCATAGTCCAGGCCACACACCATGTATGCCGCCTGCTTCTCGCGAACAGCACTTGACCCTGCTGTCAGTTAAGGCTACACGGGACATCTTTGTCTTTGTATCACGCTGAGTTAAACGGAAGAAGTTACGCTTCCAGGAAAACGGCGCCTCTATATTTACACATATTCACAAATATAGAGGCAAAGATGCCCCGTATAGCCTTCACGGGACTCTTGGGGCAAGTGTTGTTAACGAGTAGCGCCTGTAAAGATCGGTACACTTTCACGACGGCCGCCTTTGTCTCCCCGGTGGAGATGTGTACACAGCGCACCAGGTACTACTTATTTAAAGCTGAGTGGATCCACGGGAGGTCCACAATCCGTTTAAATATTAGCTGCTGTCATTGATCGCGAGCCGGGAATCGAACTTGGGTCGGCGGGTTCGTAGGCGCAGCACGCTAACCGCTGCGCCACCGNNTGGCGGGGTCGATAGCGCTGCCACTTCACAGCGAGAAGAACCCAGGTTCGACTCCCGGCTCGGAAGCCGCTTCTCTGTGTGGAGTTCGCGTCTGTCTCATATCCTTTCTCCCCGTGTCCACGTGGGTTTTCCCCGGGTACTCAAGTTTCCTCCCACAGTCCAAAGACACGCTGCTGCTGTCGCCGCCGCCGTCGCCTAGAGTAACTTGCCTTTTGAATGAATCACCTTCAGGGCCCGTAAGAGGTATAGCATTGCTTTGCGCCCTGTGTCTGCAGGGATAGGCTTCGGCTCACTGCAATCCTATACATGGTCGCGGCGGGGGCAGATCCTATCCCAGCCGGCAGAGGGCGCAAAGCAGGGCTATACCTCTTCCAGGCCCTGAAGGTGATTCATTCAAAAGGCAAACTCCACAGAGGCGCGGCGGCATCTGAGCCAGGAATCGAAACCGGGCGCTTCTTGCTGTGAGACGACAGCGCTACCCACGCGTTTTCTTTAATATTGAAGAGCGCGAGTGAATGGGAAAGATGTGAGGAGGAGGATGAGGAGGAGGTGGAGAAGGAGGATGATGAGGAGGATGATAGGAAGAGAAGACAGATGATGATGAGGAGGAGGATGATAGGAGGAGGATGAGGAGGAGGAGGAGGATGAGGAGGAGGAGCAGGAGGAGGAAGGCAGCGATGTAGTTGCACGGCGGCAAAATTTGCCAGACACTGAGTTCCATGATATCATCATAATATATAAAATTATATATACATTTAATTCCATTGTTGTTATTATTATTATATTTCGATAGTTTCGGTCAAGCAAGTGACGGCTGTATTGCTTTAATTTGCGAGAGGAAACCGGACAATTGGGAGAAAATCCGCGCAGTACAGGGAGAGAGCGCACAAAGTCCGCACAGAAAACCACCATAGGTGGAAATCGAACTGCTTATGACACTGCATGGATACCACAGTAAGGGTAGTGATAGGGGCAATGTTAGAGATAGAGCCTGTGTTAGAGATAGGAGTCAGTGTTTGAGATAGGAGTCAGTGCTAGAAATAGGGCTCAGTGTTAGAGATAGGAGTCAGTGTAGAGATAGGAGACAGTGTTCGAGATAGGAGCCAGTGTGAGAGATAGGAGTCAGTATTAGAAATGGGAGGCTGTTAGAGATCGTGTTAGAGATAGGAGACAGTGTTAGATATAGGAGACAGTGTTAGAGACAAATGTCAGTATTAAAGATGGGAGACTGTTAGAGATAGGAGATAGTGTTAGAGATAGGAGACAGTGTTAGAGGACCAGCTCTATACTCTCCGCAGGGTGCTTGAGGGTTTATGGGAGTTTGCCCAACCAGTCCACATGTGCTTTGTGGATCTGGAGAAGGCATTCGACCGTG
>JAZEWT010000012.1:6678807-6689659 GCA_036362905.1 Mordacia mordax
AGTGAGTGTGCTGGTGAGTATGAACTGGTGAGTGTGGGTGTACTGGTAAGTGAGTGTGCTGGTGAGTATGAACTGGTGAGTGTGGGTGTACTGGTTAGTGAGTGTGCTGGTGAGTATGAACTGGTGAGTGTGGGTGTACTGGTAAGTGAGTGTGCTGGTATGCTGTTGAGTGCGAGTACTGGCGAGTGTGCGCACGCTGGTGAGTGTGTGCTGGTGAGTATGCTGGTGAGTGCGTGCTGGTGAGCACGTTTGTGTGCTGGTTGTGGGGAAGAGGTTAGCGCGCTGGGCTACAAGCCGGGCGACCCGAGTTCGAATCCCTCTCACGGCCAACACCAGTGACTATTTTCCGAACCGGTCCTGGGCCTCCCCTAAGTCGACTTAGCCTCAAATGAGTACCTGGTGCAATGTGAAAATATTGCCACTAGGGAGACAAAGGCGGCCGGACATGGTGCTGGTCACCCACCCTTTCGTGTGCCGTGTCGACCTTCATAGATGCTCGCTAACGGCACTTTGACCCTACAGTCTCTTAAGGCTATATGGGGGATCTTTGTCTTTGTGCTGGTGAGTGTTGTGCTCTGAGATGTGGTGTGTGAGGGTCAGGGTAAGAGGGTGGGGTAGCCTATGTGGGGGGGTGAGTGTGGTGGTGCCGATCGGTAACGCTGTGGTGGCTGCGCCTACAGCCTCCACAGCAGCCCGGGGGGATCTGGACGGGTGCAGGGGCCTGGTAACCCCGCCACCTTAAAACGATTTACCACAAAACAAGGCAGGAAAGTAAAACTCAGGCTTATTCCCGAGGATCCCAGGGGACAGGCATTCATGACGTCTCCTAGCCAAACCCCATTTGGCGGAGCCAGGAGATTGAATGCCCACCCCTGGGGTGTCTCGAGACGCAACAAGAAACACTGTGGCCTGTGGCCACGTGAAATATTCGAATGCTCGTTGCGGAAGAGAAGTTGCTATTCCTATGTCTGGAGCTGGACCGGTACCACATGGACCTCTGTGGTATACAGACGATCCGGTGGACTAGATCTGGCCCCATTCATCATTAGGGGCGAACAGTCTATCGCTCGGGACAAGAAACTCCCAAATAACAGGGAGTGGCTCTTCTTCTGATAAAACAATGAAGGCAGCGTGGAAGTGTGGTGATGAGGTGTGGGAACCTATGACCCCCAGGCTGCTGTAGGATTGCTTCCCTATAAACAGGAGGTGAGAAATGGTGTTGGTGGCTTATGCTCCCACTTAAGGTTAACATCAGAAAAGGGATGCAGGCAAGGCCAATGAGTCAGATGCCCTGCATGACCTCCTTTCCCAGTTGCTGGATAAAGTGCCCCCTCAGGATATAATCATCCTGCTAGGTGGCATTAATGTGCACGTGGCTCATGGTGCAGATAGCTGGCCTGGAGTAATTAGAAGGCATGAGCCAGTTCAGCTCAAGAACTATGCCAGGAGGCTGCTGGACTTCTGTACATCCCATGGGCTCATACTCACCAATAGGCTGTTCCATCATCAGTGCCGCCAAACAACATCATGGATGCTTGCCTGGCCCAAGCAAAAACGTTTGTAGGACCATATAGTTGTGGAACAGTGGTTGTGGGTCCATGTTCTTGACATCAAGATCTGCCATAGACGCTGACCCTCACTCTGACCATAGCTTGCCATCTGTAAGATGCGCCCACTATTCTTCCATGATAGTGGTTGAGGTATACCTTGGACCCAATTCAAACCCACAGTGGCCTGGTCTCGGCTAGCTGATGAAAGCGCAAAGTGAGAAATTCATCATCGCTTGCAGATGGGGCTCATAATGTCTCCGCCCCTCCTGATACCGAGGAGAAATGGGTGAGGTTCAGGGCTTTGGCTCATGCAGCGGGAAATGTTCTACATGATACATGGTCCAGACTTCTCAAGAGACCCTGGCTAACAGAAGAGGTGTCCCAGCTAGCAGACAGAAAACAGCAGACCCACTCCCACTATCTACAACATCCTACGCCCAAGAATGAGAAGGGGCTTTACCGCATCCTTCGCTTGGAGGTTCGGAGAGCTCTGCAGCATTGCAGGAATAAGTGTTATCACAGGCTGCTGAGAATATCGAGTTTGCCTCAATAACCCCGTGGTCACAAATCACTTTTTAATTCCATTAGAAAAGTGACTTGCAACACCACACCGACTACGTTCCTTCAAGGAGGAAATGATGATCTGATCTCCAACCCCCAGGAACAATTTAGAGGCTTACTGAGCATTTCTGTGATGTCTTGGGGAGCGGAACTTTCTTAACCCAGATAACACCATGGGACAACATGTTGGTGACCCTACTGTGGCTGCAGTGCATTCGATATTGGAAGAAGTAGCAATCGCCTGTTAGTGGCTGGTGGGAGTGCCCTCTGTAAAGGAAATACATAAGGTGAGGCAAAGCCTGCAACCAGGAAAAGTGCCAAGCATAGATGATCTCCCAACTGAATAGCTAAGAGAAGGTAGTGTCTGTCTGCAAACTGCCTTGTATGATACCATTACAACTGTCTGCAGCACAGGACGGATTCTGCAGGATTGCAAATATGCCCTAGTGGTCCTCGCCTTGAATAAAATGGAACACATCGAATGTAACAACTACAGCGGCATATCACTTATCAGTGTACATGGAAAGGTCCTAGCAAGGATTAGTCAACATCACCTTGACAAGGCACGCTGAGAAGAGATTTGCAAAACTCCGATGTGGTTTCAGACTGGGACTGTCTTGCACAGACACCATATTTTCCGTCCTGTTGCTACAGAAGAGGTGTATAGAATTCCAACAGGACCTGCATCTCTGCTTTATTGACCTGGTGAAGGCTCACAACCCCATCAGTAGGCCAGGGCTATGAGTCTGTGCTCATAATCAATAAGGACCTTAATGTGATGTGCAGACCCAGGTAAATATACGTGTTCAGAGGGTCAAAGTCATCCTCTGTGCTGATATAAGTTTTCACGGCTCGATACATGATGATAGTTTCCAAAAGCTGTTCTTTCGGGATAACCGCGTTATTGAAGAAAACATCATCTTCTAAGCATGAAGAACGATCGACACGGATATCCCAAAAGAATAGCTATTTGGAAGCAATCAGAGTCATTCTCTGTTCACCTTGGTGGGCGAAAGGGATACCCTTTGGCTTCTACATTATTAATTAGTTGGAAATGTTTCCAACTAATTAAGTGGAGTTTCCATCTGGTATAGGTACAATGTAGGCTGATCGATACCCAGGTGTGGTCAATGCATGGCTCCTTATTGGCCACCCATGTTATGTATGCTATTTGGCAATTACCGCTCATTCTACGGAGTAGTTAGAGCCGCTGCTTGTTGAACTGGAGTGTGTCACAAAGACGTGGGGTCTTATTACCATCAGCCCTAACTAAAACTAGGCGCTTGCTTGGGTATTATATGCTACCGAACACTACACCCCCTCAGTTCTCCGTGAGTGATAGGGCAGTTTTGGAGAGAGTAGAGAAGTGTACGTATTTCCGGTTTCGGTTTGGAAGTAGAGGTCTTACACCGAATCAGTTGAGTTGCATTATTTTTTCAACCATAAGCTTCGGGTCATTGCAGCTGCAATCTTGTCCTCATACGCGTATTCTCTACGCGTATGAAATGTGGACCCCCCTCCCCCCTCTGGCAGACCATCTGCACCGATTTAAAACATTCCGGCTGGCCTGGCTATGAGCTATCCTGAAATAAGGTTGGATTTAGGTTGGATTGTGTAAGCCCCACTAAAATCAAGCACCTGTCTGGGCATTTTTTGCCACAGAATACTCCATCCCCTCAGCTCTCCATTAGTTATGGAGCAGTTGCGGAGAGAATGGAAACGTTTTTGTACCTAGTCAGTCTGCTAATGGACGGTTCTTGCTCAGTAACGGAGGTCTCACTCCGCATCAGTAGAACGGCATTATCTTTTCATCAGCTCCATAACAATGTGAAAGCTGCAAGACGTGGACCCCAACTGGCAGAACATCTGCGCCAGGTCAAAACTTTCCGGCTGACCTGCCTCCGATTCATCAAGGGTACAACCAGGTTGGATTGTATGAGGAGGACACTCATCTCATCTCATTGTCTGAAACCGCTTAGTCCTTTACAGGGTCATGGTGAAGCCGGAGCCTATCCCGGCAGACACAGGGCGCAAGGCAAGGATATACCGACGATGGGACGCCAGTCCATCGCCGGGCACTGCAGGGCAATTTAGCCTGCGAGTCAATCAACCTATGTAGCAGCATGCTTTTTGGACTGTGGGAGGAAACCGGAGTGCCCGGCGAAAACCCACGCGGACACGGGGAGAGCATGCAAACTCCACACAGAAAGGCACTCGAGCCGAGAGATTCGAACCCGGGACCTTCTTGCTGTGAGGCGACAGCGCTAACCACTGGGCTACCGCGCCGCGCATGAGGAGGACACCATTTCTCAAAAGATCTGGCACAGTCCCATTGGTGAGCAACTGTAAGGGTTCGTTTAATAATCGCTCATGGCCAATCCCAGCGACGATTTTCTGAACCGGTTCTGTGCCTCCTCTAGGTCGCCTCAACCTCAAATGAGTACCTGGTACGGTGTGTAAACATTGCCACTAGGGAGACAAAGGCGACCATGCGTGGTACTGGCCACTAGAAGCACCCATGGCCACAATACTTGACCAGACAGAAGGCAATACGGGAGATCTTTGTGTGTGAGCGTGAGAGTGTGTGAGATTGTTATTATTATTATTTTGTGAATGTGTCCTTCCGTGTGTACGTGGGTAGTGTCGCAGCGCTACTCACCCAGCGACCCGAGTTCGCTTCCTGCTCACGGCCAATGCCTCTAGTGACGATTATTTGGAACTTCCCTCCGTTGATTCAGCCTCCAATTAGTGTATGGTGCTACGGAATGTAAACATTATGACTGGCGTAGCGCAGCCCGAAAGTTGCTCTTTATCGGGATAGCCGTGGTGTGCGTACCTCCTCTCTATTGATCTAGGTTTGTCACAGCTCTTTGTGTGACGAGAATTGCTCTTAAGGGCTGCTCTGTTCAGACAGCCAAGTACAAACAAGCATTGTCTTAAAGATGTGAGTGGTTCAGGTCACTCCTCAATACACGGAACGATTACGTTCCTTTAAGTAAATCCCGTGAAGTTAATTTCCGTTAATCGAATTTAATTTTCTGACCGCGCGTGTGGTGGAGTTATTAGCATATTGTACTTCCGTATATCAAACTTCAGTGCCTCGCTACTCATTTACGTTATAGCGATTTTATGTATGTACAGTGTGCGTAGATCGGGGGATGAACTGTCTTAGGCGCTGTCAATCACGGAACGAACCACTGCTTTGGGTGGAAACATCACTGCCCGCCGAGTCATCAGCCACATAGACAAAGATCCCCCGTATAGCCTAAACAGACTTTAAGGGTCAAGTGCTGTTGGCGAGTAGCACCCATGAAGACCGGCACCTGGTACTCATTTGAGGCTGAATCGACCTAGGGTAGGCTCAGGAGGAGTCCGGAAAATCGCCACAGGTGTTGGCCGTGAGAGGGAATCGAACTCGGGTCGTAGGCGGGTTAGTTGTGCAGCTAGTCCCCGCACGCTGCAGACTCAACCCTAGTTACTGATCAACGTGAGTGCGAAAGTCTGGTTTCTTAATCAGCTTCGGCGAGCTCTGGGCCTAATCCCGTGCTTTCCAACAGGGGAGAAAGCTCACAAACTCCACACAGCAAGGTGCCCTAGGTGCGAGTGGAATCGCCTCGGGCTGAAGCTCCTCTCTGTAGGGCTATTGATAGTAAACCAGCGTTAGATATAACAGCAGTGTTAGGTACACGAGCCAGTGTTGGAGACCGGAGTCAGTGTTAGAGATAGGAGTCAATGTTATTGGTTGTAACCGAACCACCTTGGACAGGACCTTCTCTCTGTGAGCAGGAGGTGCAGATTTTACCGCTGCTTAATGATAATAATAATTGCACTACTAAAGCGCTTTTCACCCGAGGGTCACAAAGCGCTGCACGCAACTGTGGAGAGAACTGCACGTCAACCACAACAACATCAGAACAGTTCAATTGAAAGTCAAATAATGACTATAATTTAGAGAAGGACGTAAAACAAGGAAACGAATAATTGTTCAACAAACGAAGGAAGGAATAAGCAGGTAGAGGTCAACAGCGGTCCATCATCCCAACACGACAACAGTGAGCCGCATCAACAGTCCTAGTCAAAGGACTTGAAAGCCTTACGGAACAAGTGAGTCTTGAGACGAGATTTGAAGATGATTCCCAGGGACTCAGGTGATGGAATCTCCAATGGAAGAGAGTTCCAGTGTCTGGGAGTAACGCAGAGCGAGAAGGCTCTGTCACCCATAGACACCGTGCGGTATTAGGCCGCCATTCTCAACCATCAGCGTGTCGCAAGCGTGACCGAGTTGGCCCATGGAGACCAGACCCACGTGCGCCAAGTGAGCCCTACGGCTGAGAGGTTGAGATCTCTTGCTATCAGACACTGACTTGACATGAGCAACGCGAGCCTCAGCGACCCCACAGTCTTACTTCGGTGTCTGAGGTCTCCGTGGACCGGATCGATACATTGTCGATCAACCGCTCTCCAACGTTCCCATGCCTGTCGGATTCGTGTGGCCATACTTCGTCACGCTGGTCATTGGGTCGCTGGTGTGGAGAGGGGCGAAAGTAGCTCTACTCATTCGACCAATCGCTCGATGGTCGGCGTGGCCGTGAATCGAACTCAGGTGGCCGGATTCCCAGCGCAGTTTGCTTAACCGCCGAGCCACCTGCTCGAGCGCTAGGTGTATTATTATCATTACAAAAAGTAAACCTTTCATCCAAACGTTTCGGGGCACCGGTCCCCTTCATGGGCTTTTCAACGCCGTGCTTCTCAAAACAAATAAACCGAAAATGAATTCAGCTCAACTTCAAACACGAGTCGCATTTAAATTGATGAAGGAACGAAAATGCGGCTGTGTTTACAGGGCCCGGCCAAAAAACGCGTGCGGTTCTGTCGCATGTTTGTGTCACAAAATGAAATGCCTTTTCTGAGCAAACATTTCGGAACACTTCCCGTGCCGCCAGCGCATGTATAATCACTATCGCGCAAGGCAGAGACCCATTTCCTCTCCAATAATTGGCAAAACTGCTCATGCAAAGCACAGGGTTAGGGGTTATGAGCTGGGAGGGGGGGTTTCAGTTACTCTGACAGCAACAGAATTTTTCGTGTTAGTCGAGTTCATTGCAAACAGCCTCCGTTTATCCAGGATTGACTGGGAGGGTGGGGGGGTCAGTTAGCGACCACCTATTAAGGCTGCCACGGTGCGGTTGTTGGTGGGTAGTGGCCAGAGCGAGGGTGGGGACGCGTGTCCAAGCGCCTTTGTCTGCCTCGCAGTGGTGTTTATGAGCCACCGCCACCACCAACAACAACAACCACCACCATTCACCACTAAGTAGTGGTGACGTCACCACGGCGCCTGTGGCATGGCATATGCACTTTGAAGCCACGTGAAGTGTCGAAGGCTCGCCGACAAGATCCAGATGTTAGGGGTTGCCTGGCTGAGATGACTGGCAGATGCACCACCTGTGGTATCTATTCTCCCAACGCCCTGTTTCAGCCGCCGGCGCTCCCTGTTTGTTGTGAGCGTCGCTCCTCTGTCTTCCGTTGTTGCTGGAGGGCGGCTGTCTGCAACTGCCCCGTAGCGTCCTTCACGATCCTCCTCCACAGAGGTCGATCTTGACACCGCTGGTACCAGTTTTTAACAGATCCACAGAGCTCCAGGTCCTCCTGTGCCACATTGGTCCATCTCTTCTCTAGCCCGTGCCGCGCCCGTTTAGCCCCCTCTATGCGGGAGACAGAATCTGTTTGGGCACGTGGTGGCTGGGCGTGTGGGCTACATGACCCAGCCATCGCAGCCTCGTCTGCCGGAGGAGCTCACTTTTGGGATCGTGTCCAAATTTTTCGAGATTTTCTGAGCGCCTCATACTAGCCAACTAGGTTAAACCCATGATGGATCGTGGGCAGGTGAGCCAGAACGTTTGTAAACAGAGCAGATGTTCCGCCAGGGGGGTCCACGTTTCGCAAGCATATAGAAGAGAAGGCATGACCGCAGCTGAGAAGACGTAGAGATTCATGTGAAGCAACAGTGCAGGTAGCTTCCACACAGCGTTACGTAGCTGATGAAAACATAATGCTGAAAGACTGATTCGGAGCAAAACCTCTGCTGCTAAGCGGAAACCAGCCATTAGCAAGCATACTGCCTAGGTATTGAAGCTTCTCCACCCTCTCCACAACTGCCCCATCGCTCATGCAGAACTGAGTAGGTATAGAACTTGATGACACAAAATACCCAGGTAGGTGCTTTGTTCTAGTAAGGCTGATGGTAAGTCCCCAACTCGTAGTGGCATGCTCCAGGTTCCACAGCAGAGCTCCCAACTTCTCAGAGTGGCGGCAATTACCATATCACCAGCATACACTGCATGGTTGGCCCATAGAAAGCCATCCCTTTAGCGTACACAGGCATCGATCAGCTTCCCACTGTACCTGCACCAGATGGAAATTCCACTGGTACATCCATGGAAAGCATCTCAAAAAAGTGGTCAAAAAGAGCTTACATAATGATAATAACTGCATTTCTAGAGTGCTTGCATATAATGTAGGAACGAGAGGGCATCCCTGTCGCACCCCAAAATGAACAAGGAATGGCTCAGACTTCCGACCACATAGCTTTATCAAAACTTGCCCACCATCATAAAGGTCCTTAATGATATTGAGCAGAGAATCAGTGATCCTGAAAGCATGAAGAACAGCCCACAGCCTTTGCCTACTGATGGTATCGTAGGCCTTGACCAGGTTAAAAAGCAGAGATGTAGGTCCTGTTGAAATTCCCTACACCTCTGCTGTAGCAGCCGAACAGAAAATACGGCGTCTGTGTAAGACTGCCCTGACCTGAAACCACATTGGAGTTCCACAGGCCCTCCTCAGCGTGTCTAGCAGGGAGATGTTAAATAAGCCTTGCCAGGACCTTTCCCGGCACACCGAGGAGCGAGATGCCCATCTAGTTGTTGCAATCAGCGCTTTCCTACTTCTTGAGGGGCACCACTAGGGTATCCTCCCATTCCCGCGGAAATGGTTCTGTGCTCCAGACGATTTTAATGATGTTACATCGGGCACCCTGCAGATGAACACCACCCTCCCTCAGCACCTCGCTTTGGAGATCACCTCTACCCGGTGCTTCTCCTGGTCTCAGACCTCAAAACGCCCTATGTACTTCCTCTATAGATGGCATCTCCGCAAGCAACTCACAGGGGGTGGCTACTTTTACCATTACTTGAGGCGCTGCAGCCCCAACAGGGTCATCCCCATATTGTTCCATAATGTTATCTGAAATAAATTGATCTCATCTCATTATCTGAAACCGCTTAATCCTATATAGGGTCACGGTGAAGCCGGAGCCTATCCCGGAAACACAGGGCGTAAGGCAGGAATACACCCGACGACGGGACGCCGGTCCATCGCCGGGCATTGCGGGACAATTTTTAGTCTGCGAGCCAATCAACCTATCCAGGAGCATGCTTTTGGACTGTGGGAGGAAACCGGAATACCCGGCGAAAACCCACGCGGACACGGGGAGAGCATGCAAACTCCACACAGAAAGGCACCCGAGCCGAGAGACTCGAACCCGGGACCTTCTTGCTGTGAGGCGTCAGCGCTAACCACTGGGCCACCGTGCCGCCCTCGAAATAAATTGATTCCCGTCCTCTAAGCCTCACGTAAATTCTCAGCAAACCTGCTAACTTGTTCCTATGGGTCAGAAATCGGGTCACCACGGAGAACAATGGGTGCGACACTGCAAGTCAGCCTTCTGATGGTATTAAAACGTTTAAGTTCTGAACCTGCCCTCCTGAGGAAGACTCCACCATCTTAGCAGCCCGCGACCACCATTCATCATTGCAACGCCGCACAGCTCTCCGAACCTCCGAGCGAAGGCTGCGGTAAACCTCCTCGTTTTCGGGCGTAGGGTGTTGCAGGCGGTGGGAGGGGGCCTACTGTTTTCTCTCAGCTAGTTTGAACACCTCCTCCGTCAGCCGGGGTTTCTGGGAATGTCTGGACCCTGTACCCAGTGTAGTTATTCCAACTACATGAGCCATAACCCTAAACCTCACTCATTTCCTCTCAGCATCAGGAGGAGGGGGAGACGATGTCAGCCCCAGCTATAAACTATGATGAAATTCTCGCTTACAGCTTTTATCAACTAGCCGAGACCAGGCCACAGTGAGTTTGAATGGGGTCCTTGGTGAACACCCAAAACTGCCGTGGAAGAATGGCAGGCGGATCATAGAGATAACAAGCCGATATTCAGGGTCAGATCAGTTCCTTGGTAGGTCCTGATGTCAAGGACATGGGCTCGCATCCACTGCTCCGCCACTACGTAGTCCGGCAGATATTCTTGCTTGGACCCCACATCCGTCCATGTTTTGTGGATGCGCTGATGACCGAACAACTACTGGTGTTCACGAGCCCATGGCCTGCACAAAAGTCTAGCAGCTCCTAGCGTTGTTGTAAAGCTGATCTGGCCAATGCATTCTAATCACTCCAGCACAGATGACAGCACCATGATCCACTCCGGCATTAAAGTCACCAAGCAGGATGACTCTATCCCAAGGGGCCACTTTTGCCAACACCTGGGACAAGAGGTCATAGAAGATATCTGACTTGTCAGCCTTGCCTGCATCCCTGCAATGATGCTGATATTCAGTGAGCGCCAAAAGCCACAACCGACATCCCTCACTTTCCATTCAGAGGGTGGTGAGCCCACAGTAGCTATGGACTCACAGGTTCACAAACCCCTCTGCCACTTCGTGGTGGAATGGTAATCAATT
>JAZEWT010000012.1:6689696-6700317 GCA_036362905.1 Mordacia mordax
GGGTTACCAGCCCCCTGCACCTGTCCAGAATCCCTTTGGACCCTTATTAAGGCTGTGAGCGCAGCCACCACAGCGTTACCGACAATGAGGAGGAGGGGTTTGATTTACCGACCACCACCACCACAACCGCCACGACCACCACCGACACCACCTTGGCTACACTTGGTGATACTCAATTTAGGTCAGGTTGATCTAGGGGAGTACGGCACGGTGCCGTGGTGACTTGCGCTGTCGGCTCACACCGAGACGGCCCCAGGTTCGAATCCCTGCTCGGGTGCCACCTTCTTGCGCGGAGTTTACAAGTTCTCGCTGCCCGTGTCCACGTGGGTTATCTCCGGGTACTCCGGTTTCTTCCCAACGTCAAAATACACGCCGCTGCCTAGGTTAATCGGCCTGCTGAGTAAATTGCCAGAAAAACGTGTGCCCTGTGATATACTAGCATCACATCCTGGGTATCCCTACGCCTTGCACCTTCTGTCGGTCGGGATAGGCTCCAGCCCTCCCACGACTCTGTAGAGGATTGAGCAGGTATTGACAAGGAATGAATTTCCTCCCGTAATAACCTCCACTCATGAGTGATTGAACGCATAGTGCAGTGGTTCAATTCCTGCCATGCGCGCCTTTCTTTGTGGAGTTTGGGTGTTCTCTCCCGCTGTTATGCGTGGGGTTTCCAGGTTCTCCAATTTCCTCCCACAATTAAGAAAACACTCATTGATTAATTGACCCACACACAAGCCAAACACCGCGTCCTATTGGACGCGGTGTTTGGATTGTTGGCTCCGTAGATTTCCTTGCTCCCATGAGAAGTTCTCTCTTAAAATGAATACCTTGAATATAAAATATAATGATTATGTTGGGCGGCGCGGTGGCCCAGTGGTTATCGCTGTCGCCTCACAGCAAGAAGGTCCCGGGTTCGAATCTCTCGGCTCGGGCGCCTTTCTGTGTGGAGATTGCATGCTCTCCCCGTGTCCGCGTGGGTTTTCGCCGGGCACTCCGGTTTCCTCCCACAGTCCAAAAAGCATGCTGCTGCATAGGTTGATTGGCTCGCAGGCTAAATTGCCCCGCAGTGCCCGGCGATGGACTGGCGTCCCATCGTCGGCATATCCTTGCCTTGCGCCCTGTGACTGCCGGGATAGGCTCCGGCTTCACCGTGACCCTGTATAGGACTAAGCGGTTTCAGACAATGAGATGAGATGAGATGATTATGTTACGCGCGTTATTAAATGTATTTATTTATTATGTCTCACCTGAATTCCTGACCATGTCTCCAGTCAGTCCTGATTTATTCCAGTTGGAAGGAAGCGTTGAGCTGTTTACTTCTTTTTAGCAGTTGTCCAGCGGGATGGGATAAGTTACAACATCTCCGCGCACGGGGGGGGGATTTAGTCAAGACAATTGCATGTTCTCCCCGTGTCCGCATGTGTTTTCGCCGGGTATTCCGGTTTCCTCCCACCGTCCAAAGACACGCTGTTGTCAAGGCTAATTGACTTGCTTAGCGTCACATCCTAGATATTCCCCCGCCTCGCGCCCTGTGTCGGATAACCCCCCCCTCCCCGCGAGCCTGTACAGGATTAAGCGGACAATGATAATGAATGAACAATTAAACTGGGCAGCAGCGGGGCATCTTTAAGCTGCAACCGAGAATCTAACTCGGGTGTTGCCGTTGACTTATTGTGGCGCAATGCACGACTGCGTCGGTACGACACCGCTCCCAGACTAACGCGAGTCTATTTACATTTATGAAATCACATTTGAGATGCGCCACAGTAACACGATGCACTGAAAAATATCACACACCTAATCACTGGCGAGGCACCACGTGTAATGGGCTGATCATTCAGCAGACTCTCCATAAATTCCTCACTCATTATCGTCTCCAAAATTAAAACTAGACGTGTAAATGGTATATGTGTTTTAAAAAAAAAAAACCTCCACGCTTTCATTGCCTCCAACTGAGACTTTTAAGTAGCGTACCTTTTTCATTAATTATACATTAAATTATATTTATCAAAAATACATAATTCAGTGTGTTTCTCTAATACGCATTCACTGAAACAAATTATGCACGGTTAATATTATTATTAAGACTGTGTAAGCGGGTTTTTTTTATGTCTTTTAAAACTATGTTTACGGCTGTGTAAATATTAACCCATGTGTCTATACACCTGGGTGATGCACTTGTTTATTCCTCTTGCAACGTTCAGGACAAATAGATGAAAACCCAGGTAGGCCGAAGAGTCAGTGTCCCACCCTCCGGCCTTGTCTAGATAGCCCAGCCGATAGGACTCACTCAAACTGGGCAAGGCATAGAAGAGAGGAGCCTGTGGCTACTGCAGGCTATTCTACAACATAGTTAAACATTGCTAGGGAGCACCTATTAAAAGTGCAACACAACGATTCTTTGCGCTATTTGCTAAGGCCTCAGGTTCAGCCAGACTAAGGTATATTTTGCAACTTATTTTAAGTGTTCACTAGTACACTTAAAATAAGTTGCCATCGTTGTCACATTTTTTATTGTAAAGTTTTATGTTAGTGCACTTGGCTCAGAGATACAGACGAAAGGATCTTCATGATTCTAGGGTCAATCGAAAGCAGAGGGCATTAGCTATCTCTCGTGGTGGCCTTGAGTCTGTCATGTTAATTCCACTCCTGTGACGGGAGTCAACCTCCTATTCAGAATGTTGTTGCCCCGTGCCCGTCATGTTAATTCTACATTCCTATGGCGGGAGCCAACTCCGCTGTTGAGAATGTTAGTATGCCGATAGAATGGAGCACATTGTCCAGGCATAATTAGCAACCTTGGTCGATCCACTGCCGGATGAAGGCCTCTCCCAAGTCACCAGCGAGCACTTGTACATGAGACGATCTCATCACTGCATATCAGCGACGATCATCTTCTTGGGCGCATTCGCTCCTTCCGCTGTTATTCCGTCACCGATCTCGTCCAATGGCTTTCATCCCTTCCAACGACGTAGCCCGCGCAAGTTTGACTTGACTGAACATTCAAACCTAAGTTTCGTGTTCATTCATTATCAGTACCCGCCTAATCTAGTAGAGTGTCGCTATACCCAGTATGGGACGTAAGTCCATTGCAGGGAAACGGGAGTATTTTATTCAGCAGGTCAACCATCATCGAGAGCAGCAGCAGCGTGTCTGTGAACTGTGGGAGGAAACCGAGGTGAGCGAGTAGGCGAGTTGGTTGGTGGGGGGCGGTGATTCAGTGGTTAACGCGCTAGGTTGCAAAACGAACGACCCGAGTATCAATCCGGTCTATTATTTGAACCGGCCCTGGGCCTCCAACAAGCCTACTCAGCCTAAAATGAATACCTAGTGCGGTATGTAAACATTGCCACTAGATAGAGAAATGCTTATTATGACAGCGGAAATACCCATTGAGCTTGCAAGCTCTAGATGCAGGATTCCTGCGACACAATATAACAAAGACGGCCGGGCGTGGTGCTGGTCACCCACCCCCTCGTGTGCCATATCGACCTGCATAGGTGCTCACTAACGGCACTTGAACCTACCTTCTGTTAAGGCTACACGGGGGATCTTTGTCTTTTGAGTTGGTGGATGGCAGCAGAGCGTTTTTGGAATACGGGAGGAACCGAAGTGCCCGGCGGAAACACACGCTTACACGGGGGAGAGAATGCGCAAACTCTACAGAGACAGGCGGCACCCGATGCGGGATTCGAACCCGGAACCTTTTGCTGCAAAGTGACAGCGTTATTCGTTGCGCTACTGTGCCGCCTGACATTGTCTTGTGTTTGTTTTGTGGGGGGGGGGGTTAACACGTTTTAGAGATGCAACAACATCTGCACTGAAATCGCGCGCATTACAACAACAACGGAAAGACAAGAGAATGACTGGGGCCAAGAAGGGGTCGTTCATTTTACACGAACCCAGCCGCAGAATAAAATTGCATGAAGATGAATGGAGACGGTGGTGACCGTCTCGGCCTCGCTGACATCATAGTTACTACGACGATCGATGAAGATTGAAATTGCAGGAAATTGGTGAAGAACTTAATGAAGGAGGCTGCAGAGGTGAACGAAAGCCTGATCTAACATTCAACGCGCTCGTCCACTGCGTGGCTTTCTGTTCGGAGTTTGCATGTTCTCCCCCGCGTACGTGTGGGTTTTCTCCGGTGTCTGTTGAAAGTGACGAGGGAAATTTTAGTAGTCGAAGTATAATTAATAACACTAGCAGCGTGCCCGCCCTAGAGATGATCTTGTTCTAAGCGTGTAATACGTTTATTCAAGGTCTCTTGTTTATGACGTTTTCCACCGAGGTGACTGTTTTGATGTCCATTTGAGACGGTCCATCTGAATATGTACTGGCTCTCTGAAGATTAAGAAGAATCAAAAAGTGGTAAGTGAATCTGAAATAAGACGCATAATCCTCGGTGTTCTGCAAAATACATTTGTGCTTATGAAAGCTTCAATACCGGTTTCCTCAGTGTGGACAAACCGAAACAAATACCTGCTGCATTACACATAAACCAGTGTACTTGTAAACAAAATGACGGGGTGCAAGGATCGTGTTGTGTTGATTAACAATTCAAAAATCTTTATTCACTTATTTTTGCAAACTAAACATGCTTTTCTTATTAATTTACCCAAGCGTGTTGGCCATGAAAACTCGTCAAATTACGACCCGGCAATCTGTAAATTGTCCAAATATGGATTCTCAGGTTATTTGGAGAATTTTCCAGGATTTATCCCCAGCCCATCGCCAGGAAGTGGTGTCTCCTCAAGATTCAACAGCACGTCTTCCGGGATCTTAATTCTGACTCGGAAAAGAAGATGCTGTTCCAATGAAAGCGACAGAGTTATTAAGCTGCTACGGCAACTCCTCGATTCCGAAATCAAATCGGACCCACAATTGCTGGCAGAAAATTTTCCTCTAAAAAAATTGACCGGGCCAAATTTTGAGGACGATTGGCCAAGCGGTTTGTCCGCTGAAGCGTTTCACACACACACACACACTTCTACACACACATACTGACACACTGCACGTGTCTTTCATATGAATTAATCATATATTTCGGGACAGCCGTAGCGAGCGTTCCAGATCAAAGTCAGTCACAATGGGCCACCCTAGGCAAAGCTGAAGAACAGCTTAAACATCAATGACTTAAACGTTATTTTAAAACAACAAAATATAACACTCAAGTCGATTGTATATCTCTCATCTCATTATCTGAAACCGCTTAATCCTATATAGGGTCACGGTGAGCCGGAGCCTATCCCGGAAACACAGAGCGTAAGGCAGGAATACACCCGTCGACGGGACGCCAGTCCATCGCCGGGCATTGCGGTACAATTTTAGTCTGCGAGCCAATCAACCTATCCAGGAGCATGCTTTTGGACTGTGGGAGGAAACCGGAGTACCCGGCGAAAACCCACGCGGACACGGGGAGAGCATGCAAACTCCACACAGAAAGGCACCCGAGCCGAGATTCGAACCCGGGACCTTCTTGCTGTGAGGCGTCAGCGCTAACCACTGGGCCACTGCGCCGCCCTCGATTGTATATGTTAAACTTAGTTCTGAGGAGAGCGGTGGTGCAGCGGTTAGCGCGCTGGGCTACAAACTTGACTACCCGAATTCGATTCCCGCTCACGGCCAACGCCAGCGACGATTTTCTGAACCGGTCTTGAGCCTCCCCTAGGTGGACTCAGCCTCAAATGAGTAGTTAGTGCAGTGTGTAAATATTGCCACTCGGGAAAAAGGCGATTGGGCGTAGTGCTGGCCATCCACTCCCTCCTGTGCCGTGCTGACCCTGATGGAGGTTCACTAACGGCACTTGACCCTACAGTCTGTTGGGGGTATACGAGGGATCTTTGCCTTTGTGCGATGAGACTCACTCTTGGTGGCTCAACGGAAGCAATGAACTATCTGAACATCACTGGAACGCGCTCCTGCACTGCAGATATTTACCACAACTCCCTGCAGCTCGACCATTCAGAAGACCGTTGAGCTATGTAGCTCTTTTTAACAGTTGTCCGTCGGAGAAGGGTGAGCAAATTCAAACATTTCAAAGCACGGGGGGGGGGGAGGCAACTTGGGCCAATTAACCTAGGCTGCACGCATTTGGATTGTGGGAGAAAACCGGAGTATCCGGCGAAATACTCACACGGACACGTGGAGAGCGAGAAAGAACAAGCAAACTGCGGCACAGAGATGCACCTGGGCCGAGAGTCAAACCGGGTCCTTCTTGCTGTGAGGCAGCAGCAGCCACCCACTGCGCCATCGATCAGAAGCCTGACGACTGACGATGCCTCCAACTTGCGAGACGAAACGTCGCAGAAGGCAAGAGCCGAAGCGCTCGACGCGGCTCTCACGAAAGAGCAGCTCGTCATTGTGGCACCAAATAGTAAAGGTTATCATTTTATCCGGCAGTGCGTTGCTGTGGTTACACTGCCCCCTGTTGATATTTAACGGATTACCTGCTGACGCTACTGCGTCGGCAGTGGCAGCAGAAGGAAACACGTGTAACAGGCGACGTTTCAGGCAATGACCCTTCCGTATAAGCACGTTAGCGTTGCTACCCGTGCCGGTTTCCCCAGGATCATTTCTCCGTTTTCGAGGAAGCAGCGGCTGTTATCCCGGAGTGAAATCTGTGCGTTTTCCCGGAACAAGTAATTTACTTCAGGTTCGCGTTTTTGCAGCCTACACAGACACACGGACACACAGGCGCACGCTGACACAAACACAGACCCATCAACAACAACCGTCATTCGTCTGCTAAGTGGCAGTGATGAAATGCCAGATGCAATTTAAGGACACGTGAAATGTCGAAGACTCTCCGACAGGAGGTCACCAGACACGTCCAGGTGTTATGGAGCTACCTGACTGGGATGACTGGCAGATGCTTCACCTCTGCTTTATACTCTGCCAGCGCTCTGCTCGTTGTTGTGAGCGTCGCTCCTCGGCCCTCCGCTGTTATTGGAGGGCGATTGCCCAGTAGCGTCCTTCACGATCCTCCTCCACAGGAGCCCTGAAGACAGGCACCACTTGTGCCACGATAGTCCATCTCTTCACTAGCCCGTGCCTTTATCTGGAGATACAGTGGCAACGAGGGCATGCGGTCGCTGAGCATAGGGGCTACATGACCCAGCCATAACAAGCCTCGCCTGCCGGACGAGCTCACCAATCGGGTTTTGTCCAGATCTTTCGAGAATTTGTGAGCTCCTTACACAAGCCAACCTAAATCCAACCTTATTTCAGGATAGCTCATAGCCAGGCCAGCCGGAATGTTTTAAATCGGTGCAGATGGTCTGCCAGAGGGGGGAGGGGGGTCCACATTTCATACGCGTAGAGAATACGCGTATGAGGACAAGATTGCAGCTGCAATGACCCGAAGCTTATGGTTGAAAAAATAATGCAACTCAACTGATTCGGTGTAAGACCTCTACTTCCAAACCGAAACCGGAAATACATACACTTCTCTACTCTCTCCAAAACTGCCCTATAACTCACGGAGAACTGAGGGGGTGGAGTGTTCGGTAGCATATAATACCCAAGCAAGCGCCTAGTTTTAGTTAGGGCTGATGGTAATAAGACTCCATCTCTATGTGGAATGCTCAAGGTTCAACAGCAGAGGCTCTAACTACTCTCCTCCTCAGAGTGAGTGGCAATTGAGAGATCGTCCGCATAGATAACATGGTTGGCCAGTAAAGAGCCATCTCTTGCCCCACACCTGGCCATCGATCAGCCTCCCATTATACCTGTACTAGATGGAATTTCCTCTGGAACATCCATAGGAAGCCTCTCCAACTACGTAGTCAAAACAGATGTTAAATAATGTAGGAGCCACAGGGCATTCCTGTCGCACCCCAAGGTGAACAGGGAATGGCTCTGACTCCCGACCTCGGAGCTTTACTCGGGCTTGCCAACCATCATGAAGATCTCTTTGATTGTGAGCAGTGAGTCCAGGGACCCCGGACGCACGAAAACCCCACAGGCTTGGCCCACTGATGGTATGGTAGACCTTGCCCGGGTCAATGAAGTACAGATGCAGGTCCTGTTGCAATTCCCTACATCTCTGCTGTAGCAACCGGACAAATATGGCAGCAATGCCCCGGCCTGATTACACACACAGACCCACACATTGACCCACAGACAGAACCAATAAGAGAAGACAAATATTCCTCCTGAAACCTTAACAGACCGTAGGTTCAAGTGCCGTTAGCGAGCACCCACAAACCCACGCACACAGACACACACACACACAGACTCACGCACACAGACACACAGACTCACGCACACAGATACACACACCCACACAGACTCACGCACACAGACACACACACAGACTCACGCACAGACACACACACCCACACAGACTCACGCACACAGACACACACACAGACTCACGCACACAGACACACACACACACAGACTCAGGCACACAGACACACACACAGACTCATGCACACAGACATACATAGACAGACAAAGTCACTCATTGAAAGCCCGCATTTCTCCCAGTCTCACAGGGAACGCGATGCATGTTACATTCGACACGGCTATCCCCAATAGAGCAGCGCTGGAGAGCGATTCTTACTTTCAGAGTCCCCTCTCTCTCACCCTGTTTACCCCACGCACGAAATGTCCCGGGCGGGGGGACGGAGCCTATCCCAGCAGACACAGGGCGCAATTCCGGGCTACACCCAGGACATGACGACAGTACATCGCAGGGCCATTTTTTGGGGAGGGAAATTTATTCAGCAAACTATTTTACCTGGGCAGCAGCGTGTCTTTGGACGGTGGGAGGAAACAGGAGTACCCGGAGAAAACCCACGTGGACACGGGAAGAGAGGAGAGGGAGAACTCGCAAACTCCACAGAGAAAGGCACCCGAACCGCGAACCGAGCCCGGGTCTTTGTTGTTGTGAGGCGACAGCGCTACTCACAACCCACACATTCACACCCACACATTCACAACCCACACATTCACAACCCACACATTCAGAACTCGTACATTCACAACCCGTACATTCACAACCCACACATTCACAACTCGTACATTCACAACCCGTATATTCACAACTCGTACATTCACAACCCACACGTTCACAACTCGTACATTCACAACCCACACATTCACAACCAACACATTCACAACTCGTACATTCACAACTCGTACATTCACAACCAACACATTCACAACTCGTACATTCACAACCCACACATTCACAACTCGTACATTCACAACCCACACATTCACAACCCACACATTCACAACCCACACATTCACAACTCGTACATTCACAACTCGTACATTCACAACCCACACATTCACAACCCACACATTCACAACTCGTACATTCACAACCCACACATTCACAACCCACACATTCACAACCCGTACATTCACAACCCGTACATTCACAACTCGTACATTCACAACCCACACATTCACAACTCGTACATTCACAACCCACACATTCACAACCCACACATTCACAACCCGTACAGTCACAACGCACACATTCACAACCCACACATTCACAACTCGTACATTCATAACCCACACATTCACAACTTGTACATTCACAACCCACACATTCACAACCCACACATTCACAACCCGTACATTCACAACCCGTACATTCACAACTCGTACATTCACAACCAACACATTCATAACTCGTACATTCACAACTCGTAGATTCACAACCCACACATTCACAACTCGTACATTCACAACCCACACATTCACAACCCACACATTCACAACCCACACATTCACAACTCGTACATTCACAACCCACACATTCACAACCCACACATTCACAACTCGTACATTCACAACTCCTACATTCACAACCCACACATTCACAACCCACACATTCACACCCACAAATTCACAACCCACACATTCACAACCCACACATTCACAACCCACACATTCACAACTCGTACATTCACAACCCACACATTCACAACCCGTACATTCACAACCCACACATTCACAACTCGTACATTCACAACTCGTACATTGACAACCCGTACATTCACAACCCACACATTCACAACTCGTACATTCACAACCCACACATTCACAACCCACACATTCACAACCAACACATTCACAACCCGTACAGTCACAACCCGTACATTCACAACCCGCACATTAACAAACCGTACATTCACAACCCACACATTCACAACTCGTGCATTCACAACTCGTACATTCACAACCCACACATTCACATCCCACACATTCACAACCCACACATTCACAACCCACACATTCACAACCCACACATTCACAACTCGTACATTCACAACCCACACATTCACAACCCGTACATTCACAACCCACACATTCACAACTCGTACATTCACAACCCACACATTCACAACCCGTAGATTCACAACCCGTACATTCACAACCCACACATTCACAACCAATACGTTTGCAGAGTTAAGGAATAGGGGACAGGGGGGACAAAGCCACGTCGGGTTGGAACTTTCTGGAAGATCCACGTGAGAGGTGGACGGACAGTACGGGCTGCGGAGGCGGGTACTTTTACAGTAGAAGGGTGACGTCATTTAGAAGGCGCTAGAAGTGGCCACGGGGATATATAGGCGGGGGGGGGGGGGTGGGAGGG
>JAZEWT010000012.1:6769128-6785133 GCA_036362905.1 Mordacia mordax
GGCGGTGGCGCAGCGGTTAGCGCGCTGCGAATCCAGCCACCCCAACATGGAGATAGGAAAAACGCTCGCCACGGCTATCCCGAAAGAGCAACTCATTGAGAGCGATCCTCATCACACGTCGAGCCATGAAAACCCTACATCGACACACATTTATGTGCCTAACAGAGGGAATTGGTGGCACAGCGGTTTGCCCACTGTGTACGACGAACCCATCAATCCGAGTTTGATCCCCAGTTACAGCAAACAGCAGTAATGAAGGTTCCGTTCAGTATCAGTTACCGCTTAATCCTTTATAGAGTCGCGAGGGACCAGAGCCTACGCCGACAGACAGCGCAAGGCGGGGCTGTACCCAGGATATGACGCCAGTACATCGCAGATCACTTTCTGAAGGTTTTTTTGTATATTTACTGGTGTGCTTTCCCTACTCTAGCTTCTTTACCCCTCCCCGCTGGACAACTGTTAAAAAGAGCTATATACTTAATGGTTCTTTCCGGCTTGAATAAAAACCGACTGACGTAATTCGTCTGCATTAGAAGCGGCTCTATCAAGTTATATTTTATCGTACTGTATATGTGTTCACTATTTAATGAAAATCAAATCTCTACCAAGAGTTCTTGCGGATTTAACTTGTAACACAACCTTAGGCTGAAACTTCCCCCACCCGCTTGACCAAACTGAAGAGAACTGAGAATAAAACCTCAATAATGAATTGGCTGATACCATCAACACGTATCGAATGCAGCGTCTGGCAAGTTGGCACCTGCCTACCTCGTGGCTTGACACCCCCTCTCTCTTTGCATGAGATACATGAGATGCAAATTAGGGGACAGCCACAGACAAAGCAGGATAGGGGGTTATCGCAGTTCCGGGGTGTGAATAGGACAAGGAGATTCATGTTAATGTGATTCAGATGTAGAACCCACACAACAAAAGATGACTCGACGCATACATAGTACCCACATATATGTATAGGAGCAACAGGCACTACACACACATACTGCGCCTGAGGATGCCTCTAACGTGTGAGGCGAAACGTCGCGAGGAGAGAGAGGAAGCGAACGACGCGGCTGTCCCGAGAGAGCAGCTTTTCGAAGCAATCATCATGCATCGAGCCGTGAAAACCTACATCATTACAGCTGCTATCTATGTTTACACTCGCTCAGCCAATGAGAGCAGCGTGTTTGCACAGCGCTGTACGCTTGCCAACCAATCGGCGCTTGCCTTCTTCAGCGACCCCGTTTAGCGTTGATTCACTTAGCGCAATATTCCCAGGTAACGCATCCTGAGCACTGGCCGAGGTCAGCCTGTGCACGCGCGCGCTTCACTGTGCTCGTTGATCAGAATGAGATTATCATGTGCAAGTGTAATTTTTAACCAACGCTGGTGTCTTTTTTTTTTACTTTTGCATCATTCTGTTGTATTGTTTGAGTATAGCGATTTGAGCTCACGTGTTAGTGACGCTGTGTGTTAGATTTGGTGGAGTCACAAAGGGGCGTAACAAGCATGTTTTCCTATACCGAGCACTGTGGTGCGTGCTGGCTGTGTGATGATAGATTGACAGTGATACATTTCTCCCTTTCAAAGCGAGATAATGGATCTACGGGGAATCACAGCTGGTTAAATAGTGATGACAGCCGATGATTGATTTATTCAGTAACACCCCCCCGCCCTCTCCCCTAGACCGTATCACTTCTGTGAGTGGTGGATGACCTCATTTCGGGTCAAGACGTGCCCTGGGTCGTGACATCGCACGCACAGTTTAACTTCCACCCAGCTCACGTTTCGCTGTCACGCAGGACCCGTGCTAATACCCCCTTTTTTTTCCACTGGCACATCCGTGCCGTGCCAATGTGATGAGCTATGGCTCGTGGCGAGCGCGCATCCTACATCATGATGTAAAGTTTTCACAGCCAGTTTTGTGATGGCAACTGCTCTTTCGTCAGACCGCTCGCATTCATAGTTAGGCCTTAAGCTGGCAAAAATAACAATATTAAAATAATTTCAAACGCGCAAATTCTACGCCATGGACGAGATACACAGCGCGTTACAAATTGTATTTGTTACAAATCGCCACGTGGGATCAGAGCGCTCGCATCTCATGCACCGCTCGACAGGGTGCTTACGCGCAACCTGCCACGTAAATAATAATAACACAATCTATAACGTCAGGTCTTGGGCAAGGCACAGATACGGAGGCGCCAGACACTGCTTTCCCATCTGTTATGATGTTATCCGCCAATTAATTAACGAGTGTTTTTTTTTATTGTGGGAGGAAAGCGGAAATTTCAGAGGAAATCTACGTGGAACAGGGTAAGGGAGCACACAAACTCCACACGGAAAGGCGCCCGAGGTGAGAATCGAACCGCCTCGGGCAGGACTTCCTGGTACGAGGCGCGGATGTTACCGCTGCACAGACTCCGTGTCCCAAACGTCTGGGGAACACGGCCCCGGTTGGACAGCGGTTCCCACGGTGAGAGTCGCTGCCTCCGCGCCTCGGAACCCACGCTGGGACCAATATGGGAACAACACACGGAGGAATGCAGCGCGGACTTCGGCGCACAGCGACCACCGCGCGCAGCGACGACCGCGCGCAGCGACCACCGCGCGCAGCGACCAACAGGCGCAGCGACCACCGCGCACAGTGACTAGCGACCGCGCGCAGCGACCACCGCGCGCAGCCACCACCGCGCACAGCCACCACCGCGCGCAGCCACCACCGCACACAGCCACCACCGCGCGCAGCCACCACCGCGCACAGCGACCACCGCGCGCAGCCACCACCGCGCACAGCCACCACCGCGCGCAGCCACCACCGCACACAGCCACCACCGCGCGCAGCCACCACCGCGCGCAGCCACCACCGCACACAGCGACCACCACGCGCAGCCACCACCGCACACAGCGACCAACAGGCGCAGCGACCACCGCGCGCAGCCACCACCGCACGCAGCGACCACCGCGCGCAGCCACCACCGCACACAGCCACCACCGCGCGCAGCCACCACCGCGCACAGCGACCACCGCGCGCAGCCACCACCGCGCACAGCCACCACCACGCGCAGCCACCACCGCGCGCAGCGACCACCGCGCGCAGCGACCACCGCGCGCAGTGACTAGCGACCTCGCGCAGCCACCACCGCGCGCAGCGACCACCGCGCGCAGATACCACCGCGCGCAGCCACCACCGCGCACAGCCACCACCGCGCGCAGCCACCACCGCGCGCAGCGACCACCGCGCGCAGCCACCACCGCGCGCAGCGACCACCGCGCGCAGCCACCACCGCACACAGCCACCACCGCGCGCAGCCACCACCGCGCACAGCGACCACCGCGCGCAGCCACCACCGCGCACAGCCACCACCGCGCGCAGCCACCACCGCACACAGCCACCACCGCGCGCAGCCACCACCGCACACAGCGACCACCGCGCGCAGCCACCACCGCGTAACATTTTGGTTATCTACGACAGTGAGAATCGCTCGTAAGAGCTACTCTTTCGGGATAGCCGTGTCGAGCGCTCCTCTTCTCTGCTTCGAGACGTTTCGCCTCCCACGTAATAACAATTATTGCACTTCCAGAGCGCTTTTCACCTGAGGGTCACAAAGCGTTGCACAAAGCTGCGGAGAGAACGGCATGTCGGCAACAACAGCGACATAAGAAGAGCAAATGAGCAACAATAACGGTTTTTTGTTTGTTTGTTTGTTTGTTTTTGTTACAAATCTGAGCTGTGGAGGGAATGGCGTGTCAACAACTACAATAACAACATCAGGACAGTTCAACTGAAAGTCAAATTGCAGCAATACATTATAGAAGGACATAAAATAAGCGTTAAAAATAATTCTTCAGCAAAGAATGAAGGAATAAATGTTCCTGAGCAGGCGCAGGTCGGCAGCAAGCCATCATCCCAGCACGACTACAGTGAGCCGCATTAACAGTCCTAACCAGAGGACTTGAGAGCCTTACGGAACAGGTGAGTCCTGAGACGAGATTTCAAGATGCCCAGGGACTCAGCTGATAGAATCTCCAAAGGAATGGCATTTCAGAGTCTGGGAGCAGCGCGCGAGAAGGCTCTGTCAACCATCGAATGGAGGTGCGATCTGGGCACATGCAAGCCTGTACTGGAGGATCGAGGGCACCTGAAGTAGGACACGGATGTATGTCGGAGCAGCGCCAGTGAGAGCCTTGTAGGTGAGGAGAACGTACTTGAATTCAATCCTGTATTTAACCGGTAACCAGTGGAGAAATATCTGTACTGAGAATATCTGATCGTGGATGAGTGTGCGAGTGAGGACTCTAGCAGCCGCATTCTGCACACGTTGGAGACGATTGATCAGGTAGGCAGGGTTGCCAGAGAGCAGGGCGTTGCAGTAATCGATTCGTGAGGTGATGAAGATGTGTATTAGCTTCTCAGCATCAGAATATGACAGGAAGTTGCGCAGTCTGGCTATATTTCTGAGATGATAATAGGCTACATTCGTCACCTTGTTGATGTCTGTCTCAAAGCTGAGCGAGAAATCAAGAGTCACAGCGAGACTCCGGACTGCCTTAGCAACTTCAATGGTCTGGTCATCAAGCATAAATGGGATAGGTTCAACCTTGGACAATTTTTGCGGGGTTCTGACAAACAACACTTCTGTTTTGTCGCCCTTTAGTTATTTGAATTGAGCCAAGTCTTCAGAGTTGATCCGGGCCCTCACATTCCAGGAGTTTTGAGGTCAAGGTAGGTGGAGGAACATTTATTGAGATAGTGCTTGGTGGTTGAAGCTGGATAGAAATACAGTAGTCTTCAGTTTTTTTGAGAAAAACTGAATAAACTGATCCACTCGATCTTTATTCGTGAAGGGAGGTGAGAGAAAGTGACTGGTTGGACGAAGGAGCTGATTAATGGTCGAGAAAAGAATCTTGGGCTGGTCGCAGGTATCGGCCACAATGCTGGAAAGATGTCTGGTACGGGCACAGTCGAGTGCCTTCCGGTAGCGGAGGAGCTGTTCCTTAAAGATATGACCACGAACGTTACGTAAGGCCAGTTTTTCACCGTTCGGCCCGGCGTGCATTCGCCTTGAGATCGTGGAGTTCAGCAGTACACCACGGGGATGGTTTTACTCGTGAGACATAGCGTGATTTTAATGGGAAACGTTGGAGGCACCATCCGTAGTCTAACTGGTTTAGGTCACAGAAGTTATTTGCGGACATCGGGCCGTGAAATCCCAAGTCAATGCACAACACAGTGTGCGTCCTGGACAGAGTTGCTCAGGACGACACTGACTGGGGACATCGGTCACTCGAGGACAGCAGCAACAGTTTTACCTGTGTACAGAGGACGCGTCATTATTATAGAGACTAGCAGAGTGCCCGCCCTACGGGACATCGTGTGTGTTGTATTTGTATGAGCTGTGTCTTGTATGTGTGCTGTATGCGCGTGGGTGTTGTGTGTGTGTGTGCTGTTGTGTATTGCATGTGTGTTGTATGTGTTTTATACACGTGGTGTGTGTGTTGTATGTGCGTGTTTTATGTGTGAGTGTTGTATGTATGTGTTGTATGTATGTGTATTGTATGTAAACATGTGTATTGTATGTGTGCATGTGTCTTGTATGTGTGTTGTGTGTGTGCTGTGCGGTGAGCGGTAGGATGGTGCAGTGGTAACATTTGCATCTCACAGAAAGTCCTGACCCCGATGCAGTTCGTTTCCCGAGTCGGCCGCTTTTCTGAGTAGACTTTGTGAGTTCTCCCCCTGTTCTGCGTGCGTTTCTGCCCACGAAAAAATACTCATTCTTCATTGGCCGATAACATAATATGGTAAATGTCGGCGCCGTCTGACTTATCATTTCCCTCCCCTTCCCCACCTCTCTGCGGTTTGCTCGCGTGACTCGCCCATGAGCGGGCTTGCGATGTGCGTGGGTTACAAATCTAATCTATTATTATTATTATAATTTGTCAGTGTGTGTGTACAGCGACAATGGGAAGAAGGTCGGGTGAGGTCAAGGGATGGCTCTCTATTAACCAACCATGCTCTCTATGCCGAGATCTGATAATTGTCGCTCGCTGTGAGGATGAGTTGGGGCTCTGCTGTTGAACCTGGAGCATGCCACGAAGCAGTGGGGTCTGATCATCGGCCCCACCAAAACGAAATGCCAACGTGGATATGTTATGACCCTGAACACTCTAACCTGTCAGCTCTCCATAAGTGATGGGGTAGTTGTAGAGCAAAGGGAAACGTTTCCGAACCTCGGTAGTGTACTTATGGCCGGATCCGGTTTGGCAGCGGAGGTATCACTCTGAATCAGTCGGGTGGAATTATCTTTCCATCGCCTGAATAACTCTGTGCTGCGTAGCTTGTCACTCCACACGAAGCTTTGGGTCTTCTCAGCTTAATCATGTCCTGTCTTCTTGATGCTTGTGAGACGTGGACCATCATAGCAGAACATTTGACACTTTCCCGCTGGCCTGCTAGGAATCACCCTGGGTTTAATCAGGTCGGATTGTGTAAGGAACTCACACATTCTCGAAAGATTTGGACAAAGTCCCATTCGTGGGCTCCTCTGGCAGGCGAGGCTGCGTTGGCTGGGTCATGTCGCCCGTATGCTCAGCATGCGAGCGGAGCACCGGGCGATTTATACACAGAACGTTGGCAGAGTAGGGAGCACAAGTGATGCAGCTGCCAATCATCTCAGTCAGGCAATGGACAACACCGGATCTGTCCTGTGACCTGTCGACGAGCCTTCGACAGGTCACGTGGCCTCAGAGTGCACCTGACCCGGCACAAGGCCGTGGTGACGTCACCGCCACTAAGTGGCGAATGGCGGTTGTTGTTGTATATTTATGTGTGTGTATGCGTGTAGGGA
Source organism: Mordacia mordax (assembly GCA_036362905.1). Taxonomy (NCBI): domain Eukaryota; kingdom Metazoa; phylum Chordata; class Hyperoartia; order Petromyzontiformes; family Petromyzontidae; genus Mordacia; species Mordacia mordax. The sequence continues at coordinate 6,775,971 of JAZEWT010000012.1, forward strand.
GCGGTGGCTCAATGGTTAGCGCACTGGACTACAAACCCGGTCCGCCACAGTTTGAATCCCACTCACGGCCAACATCACTGTCGACTCAACCTGAAATCGCCTCGTGCCCTGCGATGGATGGGCATCCCATCATGGGCATAGCCCTGCCTTGCGATAAGAATTCGTCACTGAAATTGGTGTCTGTGGATCGACCTCGGCTCGTAACCAAATTTGCGGCGTGGTGCGCTAACCACTTCACCACCACTCCTTACTCGCATAGATCAAACAAAGATCCCTCGTATGGCCTTAAAAGAATGTAGGGTCTGGTGCTGTTATCGATGGGCACACGGGGGGGTGGGTGGCCAGCACCACATCCAGTCGCTTTTGTCTCGCGAGTGACAATGTTTACACACACCGCACCAGGTACTGAATCAAGCTGGAGGATGTCCAGGACTGGTGAAGAAAATCGTCACTGTCGTTAGCCGTCAGAGGGAATCGAACTCGGGTGGCCAGGTTTGTATCCAACCGCGCTAATCGTTGAGCCACCGCTCCCCGTTCTCAGACGCACCCTCGGGTGCACCACCATTATTCCTCCCCCCCGCTCCCTCAACACCACTCCTCCACGTTCTGTCCCGCTCCCAGACTCCATTGGTGACAGCAGACCTCACGCTCCCATCTTCTCTGCTCCCTCTTCAAAATCAGCCTCCCTTCACCCCTCCTCCAAGACCTCGAGGGTGGTAACGTTATCGTGGTGGACGGATCTGAGTGTTGCCATGAACCCCAGAGCTGTGCCACATGGAGTCCAGCACTCCTGCTAGGGTATCCCTTGCTGAACAGGTCTGGAGTCCAGCACTCCTGCTAGGGTCTCCCTTCGTGAACAGGTCTGGAGTCCAGCACTCCTGCTAGGGTCTCCCTTCGTGAACAGGTCTGGAGTCAAGCACTCCTGCTGGGGTCTCCCTTGCTGAACAGGTCTGGAGTCCAGCACTCCTGCTAGGATCTCCCTTCGTGAACAGGTCTGGAGTCCAGCACTCCTGTTAGGGTCTCCCTTGCTGAACAGGTCTGGAGTCAAGCACTCCTGCTAGGGTCTCCCTTGCTGAACAGGTCTGGAGTCCAGCACTCCTGCTAGGATCTCCCTTCGTGAACAGGTCTGGAGTCCAGCACACCTGCTAGGATCTCCCTTCGTGAACAGGTCTGGAGTCCAGCACACCTGCTAGGATCTCCCTTCGTGAACAGGTCTGGAGTCCAGCGCTCCTGCTAGGATCTCCCTTGCTGAACAGGTCTGGAGTCCAGCACTCCTGCTATGGTCTCCCTTCGTGAACAGGTCTGGAGTCCAGCACTCTTGTTAGGGTCTCCCTTCGTGAACAGGTCTGGAGTCCAGCACTCCTGCTAGGATATCCCTTCGTGAACAGGTCTGGAGTCCAGCACTCCTATTAGGGTCTCCCTTGCTGAACAGGTCTGGAGTCCAGCACTCCTGTTAGGATCTCTCTCCTTTGCTGAACAGGTCTGGAGTTCGGGTTTCCCTTGCTGAACAGGTCTGGAGTCCAGCACTCCTGCCAGTCTCCCTTGGTGGAAGGCTGCAGTCTGCTCCAATACCCGCATCACTGGGGAACGACCGGCCAACCTGTGTCGACCTCGTATTCCTGCATACCGACTCCGTACTGACAGTCGAACTCTCTCAATCTGGACGTTTACACCGGCAACACTACTCCCTCTGTCCCACCGTCTCCATCCCTCTCACCCTCCCACTCTCTCTCTCCTCTTTCGCACGTTCCCCCGTCTCTCCACACGTGCCTCTCCCTACTCGATTAGTATTCATTGATGATTAGTCTATATTGATGACTTGTATTGACGAATGCATGATATGCATTGATAAACAGTTTTCATTGATTAGCCCACTGATGAATATTCATAGTTGATTAGGATTAATTGGTTATTTGTATTCATTTATTAAAATGGCTTGCTGACAAGAAATCATTGATGATTGGTGTCGAGGGATGATTAATAATGAATGAATATTTATATATACATTCTGTTCATTATCGTTCATTCACTGTCAAACTCAGGTGCGCAAGTTAATCTGCGGGGGGCGCGGGGTGAGTCAAGGCACGTGGTTCGCTGGCCCCAGTCTGCCAGACATTGGCGGCCAATTAATTAAATAATGTTTCACGTTGTGGGAGGAAACCAGGGAACCCAGAAGGAAGCTGCGTAGAACAGTAAGGGCAGACTGGAAAGAGAGAACAAGAGGAGAGAACGCAGACAGATAATCTTGTATCGAGGAGGACTCTCTCTCTTTCCGTGGGGCGTGGATGATACCACTGCAACACCATTCCGCCCCAGTAAAGACTAAAGTAGATATTCCTGATAAATACATGCGACTGTTCATTGATAAGCAAATGTAATCGATACACAATGCGGTAGTCGGGGTGTCATTCCAGATTCTTACAACGTTCCAATTGGCTGTTCGTGCAACGTGATAGCTCTGCAAAGGATCTTGTTAATCAGCTGCAATATCATTGAGTAATCGCTGTCTCTCGGCCCTCAGCGGCCACAGGCCAGTATGTTTAGTATACGTTCACACTATATAGTGTACTCATGACGCCTGATGCTCCCGTTTTTCCATTTATATGGAACTCCCTGTATAATGGAGCAAGTGTTTGTATGTCTGTATGTCCAGACTGAGGTTGCCGATTACACAACTTCATGAGGACAAATTGTATCTGCACACCACCAAGGCTTTCACGTCTTATTTCAGTGTCACGTCCCCACTGACGGAAGACTCTTCTGAGACTTGAGCACTGTTTCAGTTTTAAATTCCCACTTTTATACAAGTACCGTCAATCCTCTTGAGCAATATTCCGCCTTCATCTCAACGTCAAGAGAACGTGCTACACGCTCGGACCAAGGTCGTTCGCAGGGCGGGTACTTTGCTAGTTTAAATAATATTAGGTACCAGAGCGAAACTTCAATTCGAACACAGGTTCTCAAACCGTGGGGGGAATCGAGCTCAGTAGCTTCTTGCTGTGAGGCAGCGCCGCTACTGACTGCGCACCACGCACTTGCGTTTTCTCGGACCCAGAATTAGTTTGGCATCTGGCGCAGGTATCTGAGAGATCAGATTTAATAATAATTTCTCTTCGAGAGTGCTTTTCACCCAAGGGTCACAAAGCGCTGCACAGAGCTGTGGAGAGAACGGCATGTCAGGAAATATGCGAGGTCGTCTCAGTCAGGCAGCCCATGGCACCTGGGTCTACCGAGTGACCTGCTGCCAAGAGCCTTCGACACTTTCATGTGGCCTCAAAGCGCACGTGGCCTGGCACAAGCGCCGAGGTGACTTCACCCACGTGCGTCACCACGTGGTGACGCAGTGAGTAGCGCTGCCACCTCACTGCAAGCAAGGCGCAGAGAGACTCGAGTGCCTCTCTGTTTCGAGCAGTTACTCCGGGTACTCCGGATGCCTCCTACAGTCCAAAGACATGCTGCGTAGATTAACTGTCCTGACGAAATTGGCCCTGGTGGCTTGCGGTGTTGTAACTTACTTACCCCTCCCCGCTGGATAACTGTTGAAAATGGCTACATAGCTCAACGTTTTCTAGCATCTTAAACAGGAACGGACCGAATAACCGACATTTAGTGACGAATGCTGGTTGTTGTTCGTTGTTGTTGATCAGATCTGTAACAGAAAATGGTGTGGTGCCAAGCCCCGCGCCGTGCCAGGCTAGGTGAACCCGGACACTTACACCCAGCGATCGGGCCGAGAGGAGGGGTCGCGATGTCGTGCGGTGAGGGGGACTCTTGTGCGTGATGATCTTCCGCGCGGTGCCAGGCTGGGTGCACGCTGACGCCCAGAGTTTGAGCCGAGAGAGAGGGCTCCATTGTGATTGGGCCGAGTGTGGCTCGTGTGTGATTGGCTCTGATGGTGGGTCACGGGGTGCTGTTGCTACGGGATGGTCGACCGGAGGGGGGTCATTGGAAGTTTATAAAGAATAAGGCAGCGGTGCTCGTGTGCGTTAACAAGCTCTGGTGCGGGCCGGTTTCGACCGGCTTGAGCCGGTTGGCCGGGGGTTGGGTTGGGCACGGGCTGGACGCGCCACTGGGGATTTAAGGCGCGACTGGCATTGGGTTGGAAAGAGTCGGTGAATGGCAGCTCGGCATGCTGACGGTATGACGATGTAGAACAGCGGACTGTTTAAGGAGAAGCGCCAGCTCGTCATCGGGATGGACGGGCGTGACAACGAGCAGTCTGTGGCGTTGGAAACCGGCTCGGTGTGATGCCCGACAATTGCTCTGCAAAGATGTTCGTTCGGGAGAGCCGTGTCGAGTGTCCCCCCCCCCCTCCCCCCTCTTTCATTAATGTCACGTCCCACCTTTGGAGGCATCCGACGTTTCGGGATGGACACGCTGCCGTGTCTCGCTTGGGTGCGTTCCCGCAGGCAGCTCCTCGGGCACCTCGAGTGGTGACGTCGTCGTGACTCGACTAACCGTACGCTCACGCACTGTATGTAATGTCAATGCTCATTGAGAATAGATTCGCAGACTGCGATAATGTAGATGCAACTTTAGTTATAATGCACCGATTCAATGCGTCCAATCTAGTCGAGTAGATTTGCTGTTTGGAGCTGCGGCAGTGATGCGTGGCTGCGGCCTCGAACGAGTCGTTGTGTGGGGAATCTAAGCGCATCGTCGGCAAGTTTGATCGTTTATTCACATTTGGTGTAAACGTAGGACCCAAGTTGTGTTGAATCGAGACTGATTGCTTTGGACGCGTTCACGGGGGGGGGGGGCACGTGGTGATGAGCGCTGACGCGATGTGCGCGTCGACTCGCTCGCGTTATCCTTCTGTTGTTCATCAATAAGGATCGGATAACCATGTGATGATGAGCAGATGTACTGATGGTTGTAGGAATTGGTGTCGAGCCCAGCAGTTATTATCGAAAATGTTTGATTATTTACGGTGGTTCCTTTCGAGGCGGTGACGCAGTTACAATATCGTGCTCCGTTGTACCTACAAAGCACGTGTTGTTGGGTGACATGACAGTATTATTTACTTTGTAATTTATTATTTACCGTTTTACCACCTGTAACCGCAAGCTTACCAGTAATTGCACTTAATGCTTCGTTATTACACAAAGTGAAGTTAGACGTCTCATCCTGTTCGTGGGGCGGCGCGGTGGCCCAGTGGTTAGCGCTGACGCCTCACAGCAAGAAGGTCCCGGGTTCGAATCTCTCGGCTCGGGTGCCTTTCTGTGTGGAGTTTGCATGCTCTCCCCGTGTCTGCGTGGGTTTTCGCCGGTTACTCCGGTTTCCTCCCACAGTCCAAAAGCATGCTCCTGGATAGGTTGATTGGCTCGCAGACTAAAAATTGTCCCGCAATGCCCGGCGATGGACTGGCGTCCCGTCGTCGGGTGTATTCCTGCCTTACGCCCTGTGTTTCCGGGATAGGCTCCGGCTCACCGTGACCCTATATAGGATTAAGCGGTTTCAGATAATGAGATGAGGAGATGAGATCCTGTTCGTGAGGGAGCGTGGGATTACTCTCTGTAGAGCTTTGCCCCGCTCTCGTTGACAAGGACAGACCAGTATTAATAACACTATTCAAAATGTTTGCAAAATCCCGTGCCTGGTCAGGACCGAGACACGGATACTGATCCTCGGAGCAAAGCACGGCGTGGGAAAACGCGTTGTTTGAGAAGGGTTTTTTCAATAAATGTCGATGTAGCGGTGGTTCTGGCTCTCACTGGCGCTGCTCCGACACACATCCGTGACCTACTTCAGCCACCCTTCTGAACACGACAACTTCGATCCTCCAATACGGGCTGCTTGCTGCACGTGCCCAGATCGCACCTCCATTCGATGGGTGACACGAGCCTTCTCACGCATTGCTCCCAGACTCTGGAATGCCCTTCCTTTGGAGATTCCATCAGCTGAGTCCCTGGGCATCTTAAAATCCCGTCTCAAGACTCACTTGTTCTGTAAGGCTTTCAATCCCTCTGGCTAGGACTACTGATGCGGCTCGCTGTCATGCTGGGATGATGGCTCGCTGCCGAACTGCACCTGCTCGGAAACACTTATTCCTTTGTTGATAAATTTTTATCGCTTATTTTACGTCCCATAATTTATTGCCACTATTTGACTTTTAGTTGAACTGTCCTGATGTTGTTGTTAACATGCCGTTCTCTCCACAGCTCAGAGTTGTATAAAAAAAGAAGTTTGTTGCTGATTTCCTGTGCTTGTGTCGTTATTGTTGCTGACATGTCGTTCTCTCCGCAGCTTTGTGCAGCGCTTTGTGACCCTCGGGTGAAAAGCGCTCTAGGAGTGCGATTATTTTTTTTAAACGTGCAGGGGAAGGCTGTTCCAGGTTCTGCGTGTGGGTATGGAAAAGCGCCGTTCGACATTTTTTTCATTTTGGAGTGAGGGATGCTGAGTGAGTGTTGTGAGGAGCTGCGGAGAGTGCGCGCACATTGCGATGAGTGGTGTGAGTCGGTAGGTTGGTGGATGAGTGAATTGATGGGCGAGTGCGTGAGTATGTGATCGCGGTGCGAGTAGGTTAGCAAGGTACTGGGGTATCCTGAGTGTATATCTCCGTGGCAGAGTGCGCTTTTGTAAATGATTGTCTGCATTGGTAGCCATTGTAAAGTGCAGTTGGTGCCGAGTGGATGTCTGGATTGAATGTTAAGGACTACTCGAGGGAGATTGCGTTGACGGCAGAGGAGTTTGTTGCATTGTCGTTTGCTGAGTGTTCTGTATGGCATTGCACTTGAGCGTTGCTGATGCAGCAAGCGAGGATGTGTGCAAGTGTCGTCGAAAGATTGGCGCGTGCCTGTGAGACTACGTGTGTTGTTAGCCAGCGCCAATCCTCCGGGATCAGTGTGCATGGAGTCTCAAAACGCGTGAGGATACTTGCAAACGTTGCGAAGGAGAGCGCTAGACACGGCTGTCCCGAAATAAAAACTTTGGAAAGCAATTGTCATGCATATAGCCGTGACTGACGAAATCACATCAGATGTGTAACTGACTATTCACTCCAAGCACACGTTTGGAGTACATATCTTATTCCAGGGCATATCATAACTCGAAGCCAGTGCTTTCACGGAGAGCTGTAGTGCTAAGTTTGGGAAAGCTTACTGTCAAAATTATAAAAATTCAGAGCGATATTCATATGACATTAATTGTGCAAACATAATTGAAAATATAGTGAGCGTATTTATGCAGGACTGCACGACATTATTTCGAGAAAAATTACGGTGGTAATGTAGGGAGATGTCTTAATTTGCATCTAATGTGATTGCAAATGCCTTCGGGAAGTTTCAATTCCCCTTCATTAATGTGTCCTTTCATCTCGCTTGATTTATCTGCTCACTTAGGGAATCATCCCGCATGTACCTCGTCTATCGCGCCGAGAGGCCTCGTAACGACTGTCGGAGGGACTGAGCGACAACCATTGGAAACCTAGGTTTGAGCCCTGTGTCTGGCTTTCTCTGTGATTCTCACGGGGTTCAACAATGGCCATGTCAGACTCACTGGAGTAACATGGATGAGAACCTAGGTTTGAGCACTGGGTTTGGGTGTCTGATGGGGTGGGTGGAAGGGTGAGAGTGTGGGTGGATAGGTGGGTGGGTGCAGGAGTGGGTGAAGGGGTGAATTGGTGGGTGGATGAAGGAGTGGGCAAATGGGTGAACAGGTGAGTGAATGAATGAGTGGTAGGGGTTAAAGTAACTTGAATGTTTTACCGGTACGGTCGTATCACAACTCCCCACCTGTGCCGCATCAAAATCCTCAACTCTGCACCAGACCACACCACCTTACTTTCATCTCTGGTCACGGGGCTTGTTTGACAATACTTAACCAAAAAGCACAGTACATGAGATGATACCGAGAGGTGTGCAGACAGAAGTGCACATGGAGAGACCGTCACGACTCTAAGGTGGGGGGGGGGTCTCGCGTTGACCACTAGGCGACGTTCTGTTTGCGCGGGGTTCATCAGGAACCCATCCACGTGGCAATCACTGCTTTAGGAGTATATTCTACCTTGTTTAAAATAAACGTTTAAAGAAAGCATTTTGCGAGTGAAAACAAAGCAACAGGGGTGACGTTCACAATAATAAATACGTAAGCTTTAGAATACATACTATGTATAATGCGCGGCTTACAATCATGCAGTGTTGAAGGTATTCATTTAAAGAAATATCGACTGAGACTTCCGAAGAAACCTGTAGACAGGAGACAGCCACGCGCTCATCCAGCATCAACGTACCAGTCCTAATAATCGTAATAATAATTGCATTTCTGAAGCACCTTTGACCTAAGGGTCACAAAATACTGCACATTGCTATGGAGAGAACGGCATGTCAAGAACAACATTGGAGTTGATCAATTGAGTAAAATAATGACGATAAATCAATGACGTACATGGAATAACTAATGAAATAATTGTTAAAATAAATAAAGGACGAAGGGCGGCACGGTGGCCCAGTGGTTAGCGCTGTCGCCGCACAGCAAGAAGGTCCCGGGTTCGAATCTCTCGGCTCGGGTGCCTTTCTGTGTGGAGTTTGCATGCTCTCCCCGTGTCCGCGTGGGTTTTCGCCGGGCACTCCGGTTTCCTCCCACAGTCCAAAAGCATGCTGCTGCTGCATAGGTTAATTGGCTCGCAGGCCAAATTGCCCCGCAGTGCCCGGCGATGGACTGGCGTCCAATCGTGGGTGTATCCCTGCCTTGCGCCCTGTGTCTGCCGGGATAGGCTCCGGCTCACCGTGACCCTGTATAGGACTAAGCGGTTTCAGACAATGAGATGAGAGATGAGATGAGAATAAAGGAAGAAGTGTTCTTGAGCAGGCACAAGTCAAGTGGAGCTTTATTGTCATCATGGTTATATATAGTACAGCACACAACAGAGACGAAATGATATCCTCCTTGGGCCATGTGGTGCAACACGGACACATACACAGACATGCACACTTTTTAAATGAAAGTACCATGCTAAAACTATCAAGAAACACTATACTACAATAACCATTATAAACATTGTAAAAGTGGTTGTAGACAGTGTGGATCTGTGCAAATAGAAAAAATGCAAGAGCTATCGAAAGAGCTCCTCGTACTTTTATGAAAGTGTCTCTGTATTGTCGTTTGAATTGTCTCGCAAAGTGCCTCTGCAAGTGGGGAGTGGGAAGGAATTAGTATAGGTCCT
>JAZEWT010000012.1:6805699-6816065 GCA_036362905.1 Mordacia mordax
CAGGGGAGAGTGGGGGGGTAGACACAGGGGAAAGTGGGGGGAGATACAGGGGAGAGGAGATTGGGGGGGAGATGCTGGGGAGAGTGGCACGTTGGCATGAGTGTCGCGAATTTAACGTGGAGGATAATACCAGGAAGGTCCGCCTGTGGGAAAACTGTGGCCCAGTCGCGGATGGAAAATGACTGCCGATCATGATGATGAAGACTGCAGAGAGAAAACTACACACGCCGTGAGCGTACGTGGTAAGCAAACCAGAGAGATGGGGGGAGACCGCCATGAAGACAGCCGGCGCCAACATTTGCCAGACCCTGCATCCCTATATATTATATCAGCTGTTTGAGGAAACCTAAGAATTCGGAGAAAATCCACAGAGAACAGGGGCAGAACATACAAATTCGGCACAGAAAGTGCTAAAGCTTCTCTCTGTGAGAAGGACTCAGGATGCTTTCAGTGTGGCAGGTGAAACGTCGCGCAGGAGAGGAGAAACGCTCGACATGGCTTTCCGTAAAGAGCAACTTTATATAGCACTTTTTTATCACAAATCGAGCCGTAACAAGCCTACACCCGTCTAATGCGGCGAGAATAAACGCGTTGAAGACGATTACGTCACGATAAAAAGCAAAAATGAACAATTGCTGGCGCTGTACATAATAATTACATAGGGACATCTAAACGGCCATCCAGTTGTACTCTTGGAAGTGGGCAGAGGTGAAAGCCAATCAGCTCTTATCCACGCAGGAACCGTTGAGCGATGTAGCTCTTTTTAATAGTTGTCCAGCATGGAGGGGTAAGCAAGGTACAAAATCTCAGCACCAGGAGGTAATTTAGTCAGACCACTTAACCTAGGCAATGTAGAAGGAAACCCTATTACCCAGCAAAAACTCACGCAGACACGGAGAGAACTCACAAACTCTACATAGAAGGGCACCCGAGCCGGGAATCGAAGCTGGTCCTTCTTGCCCTTGAACGATGCCCTTGAACGCTATGAGGAGAGAGCGCAGATGCAGGCTACATCGTCGCGATTCACGTCGCCTTCACGCAGCCAGCGCCCTTGGTGTGGCCACGCAACGCGGGCGCGTGTCGCTTACTCAGACACCGGGAGCATCATGAGCAATGCGGGCGCGTGTCGCTTACTCAGACACCGGGAGCATCATGAGCAACGCGGGCGCGTGTCGCTTACTCAGACTCCGGGAGCATCATGAGCAATGCGGGCGCGTGTCGCTTACTCAGACACCAGGAGCATCATGAGCAATGCGGGCGCGTGTCGCTAACTCAGACACCGGGAGCATCATGAGCAATGCGGGCGCGTGTCGCTTACTCAGACACCAGGAGCATCATGAGCAACGCGAGCGCGTGTCGCTTACTCAGACACCAGGAGCATCATGAGCAATGCGGGCGCGTGTCGCTTACTCAGACACCAGGAGCATCATGAGCAATGCGGGCGTGTGTCGCTAACTCAGACACCGGGAGCATCATGAGCAATGTGGGCGCGTGTCGCTAACTCAGACACGGGAGCATCATGAGCAATGTGGGCGCGTGTCGCTAACTCAGACACCGGGAGCATCATGAACAATTTGGGCGCGTGTCGCTAACTCAGACACCGGGAGCATCATGAACAATTTGGGCGCGTGTCGCTTACTCAGACACCGGGAGCATCATGAGCAACGCGGGCGCGTGTCGCTTATTTAGACACCGAGAGCATCATGAGCAACACGGGCGCGTGTCGCTTACTCAGACACCGAGAGCATCATGAGCAACGCGAGCGCGTGTCGCTTATTTAGACACCGGGAGCATCATGAGCAACGCGAGCGCATGTCGTTTACTCAGACACTGGGAGCATCATAATTATTTTTTTTAAATCTAGCATGTGCCTGAGTACAGAGCTAATGATGAATGTTGATGGCAGTTGTTGGCGATGACGTCCCGACTCCGTCATCAGAGGCGCGTCACGACGGGGAGGAGCCGTCCTCCGGAGCTCTGCAGGCGGCAGCAGCGCCTTGCGTTACGGGGTTGAACGGAACGGTGATGACGTGACCCCCGCACTCCTCCTCCCACTCGTCCTCCTCCTCACCTGCAAATCCCTCCTCCCTCATGCTGCCTCCTCGTACTCCGCCCACTCATCATCCCCCTCCTCCCCCCCCCTCCTCCTCACCCGTATCTCACTCATGCCGATTTCTCCTCCTCGTCGACCTCCTCCACCGTCACGTCATCCCTCCGACTCGTCCTGGAACTCTCAGCGCTCGGCTCCACTCGCCCGGTCCGAATCCTTCATGCGTTGAATTGTCATTTCAACAACACCAAGGCGATTAGGCGTTCATTGAGTCATCTTCTGAATGTTCAGGGAACCACCAGCAATTTTCCCAAAAGGACATCGGGAGAAAGAAAAAAAAACAAGTCAAAACATCCTTCACTTGGACAGAAAACGTTATCAACAAGAAACATGAGAGGAACGTGTTACACACTTGAAACAATACCTCCCGTTGAGCGTGTACTCTGCTTGTCCTATGAATGCTTAATACATTAACTATTGGTAACTATTGGTGAGTTTGCATGTTCTCCGCGTGTCTACGTGGGTTCTTGATACATACTCTGGTTTCCTCCCACAGCCCAAAAGACACGCTGCCTAGGTATATTATCACGACTAATTTTCTCCCGGTAACACAAGATGTTGGAATTTGCTTACCCCATCCCCCTGGACAACTGTTAAAAACACCTACCATAGCCCAACGGTTCCAGCTTAAATAGAAACTCATTGGCTATTTACAATTTGTTTATATATATTTAAAACACTACTTCCAGTCTACGTTCAAACTGAATGAGTGGCTATTTGTACGACTTGTCAGTTAAGCTGCGCGAATTGAGCATCACATTATCACACACTCGCTGTGTTCACATGCAGCACTGGAGCTGATTACTTGGTAACCCTATGCAGTTCAAATCATGTAAACGGCACATTAGAGGGAAGTTTTATTAATTTTTTTTATTAATGCCCGTGTTATTGCAAGATAATGAAAAGCTTATGCACAGCTTAACCCTAGTAATTGCGCAGTGAATCCGCAGCTATTGAACCGAAACGCTGCGGGAGATCTCGATTGGTCTTATTACGAGGAATCCCCGCTTGTCTGCGCCACGAACCGACACTGAGTCGGTTCCCTTTTCTAAATTCAGTCTCAGGTCCCTGCTGCTTAATCCTGTGGAAGGTGTCACGGGTACAGCCGGATCCTATCCTGGCAGACACAGGGCAGGTTGTTCGCGAGATGTGGCACCAGGCCATCGCAGAGCACCGGGAGCGATTCAGTCAGCAGGCCAATGAATCCAGACAGCAACAGCAGTGTGTCTTTGGACTGTGGGAGAAAACTATGGTACCCAATGAATGAGTGACTGAATGTGGGGAGCAGTGGCGCAGTCGTTAGCATACCGTCCACTGGAGATCGATTCCCGCTCGCAGCCAACACCTGTTACGATTTTATGAACCGGTCCAGGACCTTCTGTAAGTCCACTCAGCCTCAAACGAGTACCTTACTTCGGTGTGTAAACATCGTTACACGGGAGACGAAGGTGGCCCGGTGTTCTGCAGGACATCCTCCTGCTCGTGTTCCTTGTTGGCTGTTATAGGTGCTCGCTAACAGTACCTGACTCGATCATCTATTTAAGGATATGGAGGTATCTTTGTCTTCGTGGGTGAGTGAGTGGTTGAGTGGGTGGGTGAGTGTCAGCAGCATGTCTTTGGAATGTGTGATGAAAGCAGAGTACCGTGCCTGGCAGCAACCCACATGGACATGTGCAGAGAACGTGCAAACTGCACGCAGGGCAAAGCTGTCTGCGTGATCCAATTCTTTATCATATTTGTGACTTCTTCAAATTCTTGCCCATGATTTAATTTGCTATGTTATTATTCATAATCATTATTGTTTAGCACGCCCCTGTCCAGGTCTATTTACATCATCATCATACACGATTCTAATCAATACAAACACAAATTGTCGGTTGCCCAATATTGCAAGTGTAAAAGTGTTGACGTTATGTGTAAATAAGGGTTGTTAATTCCGTCCCACTGATTTTAAGTATGGGGGGAAGGGGTAAAACCTCTTAAAAGCCCTAAATATTATATGAAGATGAGCCGTGGCAGAGGTGGCAGCAACTACACCCATGGCAGCAGCAGGATTCGAACCGTGACCCACGAGCCCTCCGGCCTGGTGGTCAGCTCCAGAGTGCAGGTGGACAGTGACCTCTGTTTACTCGAGAGAGAGACAGACAGACAGACGTTGGCTCCTGTTTACTCTGGATCTGGATTCATTATTCGCACGCGGGTCCGTGGGGAAAGCGTAGCGAATTACAACGCTCACTTCACAACAGTCAGCCATGCATCAGCCTATTACCACTAATTATTTCTCTTGTAATTAGAACCACCAACAATTAACTGGGTTTGCAGAGCGCGGGCCTTCTGTGGGACATAGAGAGAAGGGGGAGATAGGGTCGTGGTGGCCGTGGTGTTGCTGGTGATGATGGTGCTAGTGGTGGTAGTTTACAAACAATAATTTTTGTTACCAAAGAGTCACCCTTAGCGGTGTCTGTGGAATCAAAGAAAGTGCTGCCCCAGGTGATTCTGATCATGCCGGGCGCCTTTCTGTGTCGAGTATGGTGTTCTCTCCCCCTGTTCTGCTGTAGAGTTTCTCCAGGCTCTCCTGATTCCTCCCACAACTAAAAAAACGCCCACTAATTATTTAATTATCCGATAACATCATAGCATTTAGGACACGCGTTGACACCGGATAACTGTATGCATGCCTTCCCACCACCTCTCTGCGGTTTCCTCGCGGCGACTCAGTGGTGTTCACCGCGTTATGTAATGATACATGATTGTATACAATTATATATAATTGGGCGGCACAGTGGCCTCACAGCAAGAAAGAACCGGGTTCGAATCTCGGCTCCGGTGCCTTTCTGTGTGGAACGTGCATGTTCTCCCCGTGTCCGCGTGGGTTTTCCCCGGGTACTCCGGTTTCCTCCCACAGTCCAAGAAACATGCTGCTGCATAGGTTAATTGGTTCGCAGACTAAATTGCCCGCAGTGCCCGGTGATGGACTGGCGTCCCATCGTAGGTGTATCCCTGCCTTGTGCCCTGTGTCTGCCGGGATAGGCTCCAACTCACCGCGACCTTGTACAAGACTAAGCGGTTTCTGACAATGAGATGAGATTATATATAATAATTATTATTATCATTACCGTGGGCGGCGTTCCCAGGGAACTTCGCTCACCGACTCCGGCTCCCCGCACGCGATTGGTCACTCTGGGAGGACGTTGCGGTGACGTCACTAACACGCAGCACCCTCAATCTTCCCTGCGGGCCGCCCTGGAAAACCGCGTGCCTCGCTGGAAGACAGCCGGCCACTGGAATCAGTCAAACGTCTGCCGGCGGCACGACAGCGTAGTGATGAGCAGCGGCTGCTCATAGCAAGAAGGAGCAGAGTTCGATTCCTGCCTCGGGTGCTTTTCTGTGTGGAGTTTGCGAGTTTTCCTCATGTCCGCGTGGGTTTTCACCGGGTACCTTCGGTTTTAATTTTTCCCACAGTCCAAAAACATACTGCCTAGTTTAATTGTCTAGTATAACTAGCTTACCTCTCTTCGCTGGACAAGAGTTAAAAAGAGTTACATAGCTCAACGGCTCAGTCTAGGTTAAATAGAAAGGGACTGAGTGAATGACCCTGCACGCATCCCTGAGCAGGAACCTGTCCCCAACGATCCAGGTCCGTTATAGTTTGAAGAAGGCCACGGGCGGCCGGCAGGCACAGGGCCCAAGGCAGGGCTGCACCTCGGATGAGAAGTTAATCCATTGCAGGGAACCTGAGGAAATTTCGTCCGCAGGTCAATACTAAGTGGCAGCGGCAGCAGTAGTCGCAGACCAGTAGCGTGTCTTTGGACTGTGGGAGGAGACCGGACTACCTGGCGAAAACCCACGGGGACAACATGCAAACGCCACACATTAAGGCGACACCCGAACCGGGAATCGAACCGGGAGCTTTTTCCTGTGAGGCGGCAGCGCTGCTCACTGCGACACCGCCGCTCTTTATTTATTTATTTACTTCCCCAGTGGCTCCATCCCTCGTCACCG
Source organism: Mordacia mordax (assembly GCA_036362905.1). NCBI lineage: Eukaryota > Metazoa > Chordata > Hyperoartia > Petromyzontiformes > Petromyzontidae > Mordacia > Mordacia mordax. The sequence continues at coordinate 6,811,812 of JAZEWT010000012.1, forward strand.
TTTCGCCTCTGCGTGGTTTTTAATGAAGGCAACTCTCCTTGATTGTATCGTTTTTGGTTTTATTTTTACTTTTTTCAAACTTTTTTCTTTTTTTTACCCCATTTCTTAACTTGTTTCTTCTGTTTTTCTTTATTTTAGTGTTCTTGTTTAATTACTTTGTTTAAATAAATAATGTTTCTCGTTGGCAGTCGCTGCGATCGACGCACGCAACGATCGCCATTGGCGCCGGCTGAATGCATGGCTGCCTTCCCCTCGCCTCTCTGTGGTTTCCTCACAACACCTCGATAACGATGCGAGTCGCCCTGCATACGGGCGTCTGCTCAATAATAATTAATAATAATAAATTGCAGACGCCGATGGCTTCTCGTTGCCGTGATGATGCCGCTTGTCATTAATAAGAATGATATTTATTTGAAAAACACACTTACAATGCTATATTATTGAGTAAAACAAGTCGCGTTTGGACTTAAATATTTCGAGAGAAGAAGGGCGATTTACAGACTCGGAACGTTTCACAGTCTCCCGGTGATGGGGTGATTGTGCTGCGGTAACATCCGCATCTCCTCACAGAAATAAGGCGCCTGCCCTAGGTGGTTCGATACCTGCCTCGGGGTGCTTTTCTGTCTGTTTTACCCTTGTTCTACCTGGTTTTCCTACGGATTCTATTGCTTTTTTTACCCCCATAACTGAAAAAAACTACTCCTTAATTCGCCGATTATATAATATACGGGAAGCAGTTTCTGGCAAATGTTGGCGCGGGCCAATCGCACGGCCACCTTCCCAATCCTCTCTGTGGTTCCCTCGCTACGCCTTTAAGTCATTCTCTCTTCCATAGAGTACCTGCACATAGAGTCCCTGTACTCTTTGTGCCGCGTGGCACATGTTATACATTGTAAAGTTGTCCCGACTCCTAATGAAACAAGTTGTGAGACGCTCCACAGATAATCGTTTCTGAGCGCCATTTTAACTTAATAATATTAAAAAAACAATATAATGTTGCAATGTATAACGCGTGGCCTCACAGCATTTTACAGGGAGGCTCACTACTTTTGTGGATCCCATCATTAGTATGGAGTGGTGGGGGTGGCAATCTCATTGTGCTATGTACCTAACACCCTAAGTTCAATTCCAGGTCACATGTAACATCGGTAGCGAGCTGTGTCTGAATCAGTTCTGCCCGGCCACCCCGTCTCACAATCCCAGCTTAGCGCAGATGAGGTGAAGTATGGTCACACGGCCGACACGGAGTGCGGTGGATTGGGTCGGGAGTTCACACAGCGGGTGATTGACAGATGCTACGCTCGAAACGCATGCGTGTGCAGCGGTGTGTGACGGGAAAAATTGGCACCGTGACGTCACACACGAGGGTGGGCGGCGATGTGGCGTGGTGAGTAGCGCTGCAGCCTCGCACCAAGATCTACCACGGTTCGCTGCCCGGCTCAGGTTCCGTCTTTCTGTGCGGAGTTTGCGTCTTCTCTCCGGTGGCAGCTCTCGAGAGCTATCATAAAAGAGCAGCTCTGCACAGCAATTTCCATCACACGTCTAACCGTGAGAACGCATGTGATGCATAGCCCTGGACGCCCTCTCTCCAGCGTTCGAACACCGCTCATCAACGCATTCACAGCAACAGCAGGGGCAGCCAACGAATCTAACCGCACCGTTTCTAAATGCAGCGAGCTGGAGAGAGAGCAAACACCCAAACCGCACACATATGCAGGCAGTATCTGGGTCTGGGATCGAACCCACGTTCTCTGGGTTCCAGGCGAAGGAGATAACGACTCTTCACCGTAACTGCACTTTCGGGAAAGCAATGTCGAGCGATCTTCCTCTCCTTCGCGACGTTTTGCGTTCCACGATGGAGGCATCGTCAATCTTCTGACTATATTATGATGGTATCGGCTAATCAAATAATCGTCATTATCAGTACCTGCTTAATCCTGAACAGGGTTACAAACTTGAACTGCCTAGGGCAGGAGCTTCTCGCTATGACGACAATGAGATGAGATGAATTGTCAGTATCTGTTCAATCTTCAGTGGGCGAACAACTCATCTCCAGCAGAGACCAGCGCGGCTAGTCGCCGCTGGGTCCGCGTTGGAGGCATGCTCAGGCTGCTCATCAATTCGCAATCATTCTCTTGGACTAAACGTCAGGGCGCAACGGTGACGAAGTTGTTCGCGTGACAGCGCTGTGAACGCGTCGCCGAGCAGAGTTGGAATCCCAACCAAGCGCGCGCGCGCCGCTGACGCTGCCGCGCCATGTGCCGAAGGCTCGCGGTTGCCACGAGGTCACACGGCAGGCCGAGGGTTTTTAGACGCACGCGACAACGTCATCTTTGGAACAGGCGTGGGGGACAACGCTGCGTCTTTATAATGAATGGCAATAATTAAAGCGAGAGTAAAATATTTACGTAAATTAAATATTTATTTCAATTAATCCCAGGACCGAGCATTCTAAAGCAATTAGCGGCCTGTGTGATTATCCATGTGGTTGATTTTATTCTCAGCCCTTTCACATTCTGCCTTTTTTCCCTGCTCTATTTGTTTAAATAAATTACAAATCCCTTCTATGTGCACCTGTTTGTACAGGAGCGTTAACGCGAGTGCCCTCAATTGAGTTCTGACCAAACAGATGTTTGTGTCTCCACAATGGGACCCGGGCTCAAACCCAGGTCTTAAGGGTCACCCTCGAGGGGCTTGAGAAAATTTAGTTGTCCGAGTCACAATCCTCTTGGTACACCTAGCCTGGCACCATATCCTCCCGGATCTCGAAGGGGAGAGGCAGCGTCGTCAGGCAAATCGCATCCACACGGTAGAGATGCTCGACACGGCTATCTCGAAAGAGCCGCTCTCAAGAGCGATTCCTATCACACAATACCACAGCGGGTCCACATGTCTAGTGACCCTCATATTCATTGACCCCGAACATTTTCTTTGATTTTGTCATTCATTTTTGTTTTAATCATTTTGTCGCATTGATAAAGTTTCCTTCACAGTTATATTGCTTACAATGCACACTCATTTGTATGCAAATGAGGATTCAACTGGGGTCATAAGTCAAGCGAACCACTCTGTACATTCATTGATTATCAATACCCGCTTAACCCTTTATAGGGTCGTGGGGGGGGGGGCGGAGCCTATCCCGGCCGACAGAGGGCGCAAGATAGGACTATACCCAGGATGTGACGCCAGCATATCGCAGGGCACACTTCCTGGAGCAATTTACTCAGCAGGCCAATTAACCTAGACAGCGGCGTGTTTTTGGACGGTGGGAGGAAACAGGAGTACCCTGCCAAAACCCATGTGGGCACGTGGAGTGAACTCGCAAACTCCACACAGCAAGGCACCCGAGAATGGAATCGAACCCAGCGGCTTCTTGCTGTGAGGCGACCGAGCTGCCCACCGCGCCACCGCGCCACCGCGCCACCGCGCCACCGCGCCACCACCCTGCACATCGACACGGTGAGCCCCGTGAGTATTACTCTCGAGAGCCGTTATTTCGGGATAGTCGTGGCGAGCGTTCCTCCTCCTTCCTTCCGTCGCGAAATGTAGCCTCCATTGCATGAACGCTCGCCACGGTTGCAGCTGTCGAGATCAACGCTCGTACATCGAGATGTAATGGCCTACGTCAGCACAGAGCCCCATTACCTGATCGTGCACCAGCGCTGGTCATAAGCGGTCACTCGGGGCGAGGGGGGCGCGTTCAGCTCTCGTACCCCCCCTCCACACCCCCCCCCCAGCGCCTGCACCCCTCCGCGCCCCCACCCCCGTACCCTCTCCCCTGGTAGCCCACCCTCCTGTACCCTTCCCCCCAACCCTCCCCCCTGGCACACCATTCCGGATGGTGCGATGGTAACATCTGCGCTTCACAGAGAGAATCACCTGCCCAAGGCGGTTCGATTTCCGTCTAGGGCGTGTTTCTGTGTGGAATTTGTGTGTTCTCCCTCAGATCTGCGTGGGTTTCCTCCGGGTTCTCCGTTTGTCTTCCACAGCTCAAAAAAATACTCATTAATTAGTTGGCCGATAACATCATAAAATATTTAACGCAGTGTCCGGCAGGTGTTCTCGCCGGCTGACTGTATGGCTGCCTTCCCCTCGCCTCTCTGTGGTTTCCTTGCTACTGCTCTATAATGATGTGAAGTCGTCCTGGCTAAGGGCGTCTGCTGAATAAAATTATTAATAATTCATAACCCCTCCGTACCCTCACACCGGGACCCTCTCCCCTAGCAAAACCTCCTCCCCTGTACCCCCCTCCCC
>JAZEWT010000012.1:6825719-6837472 GCA_036362905.1 Mordacia mordax
GGTGGAGGAGCGGGTGGGGTGTAGTGGGGGAGCAGCGGGCAGGAGGGAGCAGGAGGGAGAGAAGGGAGGAAGAGGGGGTAGGAGGGGGATGGAAGAGTGGGGAGAAGGAAGGGGGAGGAGGAGTGGGCAGGAGGGGGGAGGAGGATTAGTGGGAGGGAGGGAAGTTGCTGCCCCCCCCCTCCCGTTCTACACGAACTCGCTGAACTCCCCAAAGCCACGCGTCCCCAAAGCGCCCACTCAAGTGCTGGGGGAGGGGCGGAGGGGTTGGACCGCTTTACTCCCCCTCCTCTCCTTCCTCCCCCCCCTCTCGTTTTTTTTCAGAGTACATTTATGTGCATGTTCTAAACCCGACACAACATTCAGATACACTGTGTTTGTCGTATTAACGCAATGCAAATGTTTCCTTTACTAAGCATTGTGTTCAGCAAAGTGGATGCACCGGTGTTATTGCACTGCACGCTGAAGCACGCGCCCTTCCCTTGCTGCGAAATCGCGTCCGATGCCCTGCGATCGACTGGCATCCCAACACGGGTATAGCCCTGTCGTGCTCCCTGTATCTGCGAGGATAGACTCCAGCACAGAGCGACCCTCTGCTCGATTACTGATAATGCATGGGCGCGATGGGCAACGTTTAGGCCGATTGCTGTCTTATATAAGATTACAACAGGTTTTGCCGTATCTGGCGATTATGCAGGTTTTAAGATCTTAACACCTGCATAATTGCCAGGCAATTATGCAGGTGTTAAGATCACAAACACCAAAATAGACACATTTTACAATGCGTCCAGTTTGCAAAAGCCACACATACTAGTGGCAAAGTATGCAAACCGGTAGCTTTGATAACCTATGCATTGTCCTTCAACTGACCGACCTTCACCTGGCAGTAGCTTCCTTTTGAGCCTATTCGCCGGTGTCAGTCGTTGCCAAAAGGCAATCAGCTCAGACCAATGCAGAATCAATGCTTTATAGCTTAGGTGGGGCTGTTAACGCTATGTGTACTTTTTTGCCAGTATACATATATAAGATTACAAAAGGTTTTACCGTATCTGGCGATTATGCAGGTGTTAAGATCTTAACACCTGCATCGCCAGATACGGTAAAACCTGGCGATTATGCAGGTGTTAAGATCTTAACACCTGCATCGCCAGATCGGTAAAACCTGTTGTAATCTTATATATGTATACTGGCAAAAAAGTACCCATAGCGATTGCTGTCTTCTTTACAACACAGAGGCTGGAGAGGTCAGACCACCTGGAGGCGCAGAATGACCTGTAGAGAGCGCAGCACTCCTCAGTGTTGCTGTGTCCGAGTGCAGGTGCGTTTGCGTGATGCTCCATCATCGCGAGTCAATCGTCGATGGTCCCCAATCCATCGATGGGATTTTCCCGTCCCTCACCTCAGCGCGCAGCGAATAATTCTGGGATCGTTCAGCTTACAGCAGGGCTCTCCAACCAAATCTATTCCCAGAGGCTTGAACGGGCAATCTTAACATCTTCATAATAACAATAATAATCTCGGACTGCCGCGTGTCGCGGCGGTAACAACCGTGCCTCGGGTGCTTTTCTGTGTGGAGTTTGCATGCTCTCTCCCCCTGCTCTGCGTGGGTTTTCTCCGGGTTCTCCGGTTGGCTCCCACAACTCAGAACACTCATTAATTAATTGGCCGATAACATCATAAGATATAGGACGCAGTGTCTAGCGGATTGGCTCCAGCTGACCGCCTGTCTGCCTCCCCCTCCTCTCCCCTCTAAAGTTTCCTCGCGCCTCCATATCTGTCCATGAGCAGGCTGTGAAATTTGCGCAAGTTGTAAATTATATTATTATCATCTTAACACACAACAGAAAATGATAGAGACAGAATGGGAAAAGCCGAGATTCTGAAAGATGTTGGAGATAGTGTACGGCATTTACAGATGTGTGCAGCACCCACAGATAGTAAGCAACACTCACAGATAATGTACAGGCATACAGAGATAGAGTGCAGCACCCACAAACAGGATGCAGCACTCACGCATTCTGTGCAGAACTCAGATAGTGTCCAGGCACACAGTGTGCAGCACTCATGGAGTCTGTGCAGAACTCACAGATAGTGTACAGGCACCCAAAAATAGTGTGCGGCACTCACAGAGAATGTGCAGCGCTCAGGGATTCTGTGCAGCACTCAGAGATAGTGTACAGGCACTCAGAGAGAGAGAGTGCAACACCCACAGCGAGTGTGCAGCACTCACAGATAATATACAGGCACTCAGAGACATTGTGCAGCACCCACGGATTACGTGCAAACTTGTAAATGCTGTGGGTTTGCTTTCCCACACACCGGCGTGCTGAGATAGCGAAGAATTGGCCACGTTCTGTTTACGTGACAAACCTTACTAATTGGCCGTGTCAGGTGGTGGAGGGTTAAACGACACGAAAAACGGATTTTATCGATAACATTGGTCACGACAGCCTTCGAATTGAAGTGTTATTTGTAAGGTTGGATCTTCCGTTGCCTTTAGGATGAAGACCGCTGCCTTAGAAGAAAGGCAACATAATAATGTAGTTTTAATAATTTATCACATTTACATAGCGTCGTCTTTTACTCGGAGGTTCCAAGGCACTCAACGAAACCAGAGAGAAGGGGGAGGGGAGAGGAGCGGCCACGGGGTCAACTGGCGCCAACCAGCCAGACACTGCATCCTGATATATGACGATGTTATCATCTCATCTCATCTCATTATCTGAAACCGCTTAATCCTATATAGGGTCACGGTGAAGCCGGAGCCTATCCCGGAAACATAGGGCGTAAGGCAGGAATACACCCGACGACGGGACGCCGGTCCATCGCCGGGCATTGCGGGACAATTTTAGTCTGCGAGCCAATAAACCTATCCAGGAGCATGCTTTTGGACTGTGGGAGGAAACCGGAGTACCCGGCGAAAACCCACGCGGACACGGGGAGAGCATGCAAACTCCACACAGAAAGGCACCGGAGCCGAGAGACTCGAACCCGGGACCTTCTTGCTGTGAGGCGTCAGCGCTAACCACTGCGCCACCGCGCCGCCCCGATGTTATCATTCATACTCTTATATTTTACTTGAATTGATCTGCGCTGATGTTTTGTTGTTGACATGCCCTCCTCTCCACAGATCTGTGCAGCGCTTTGTAACCCTCGGGTGAAAAGCACTCTTGAGGTACAATTATTATTTTTATTATCGCCCTATTAATTTTTCTTTCTTTTTTAGTTGTGGGAGGAAACCCGGAGAACTCAGAAGAAACCCATGCAGAACAGGGGAAGAGAACACATACATTCTGCACCTAAATTACTGTAGAAACATGTTTATCCAAGCGGCTATTAATCACTTCAGCATTAGTAGCCACTTAATCCCGGCCGAGAGAGGGCGCAAAGCAGACCTCTACCCGAGATGTGACGCCAGTATATTGCAAGGCACATTTTTTTTGCGCAATTTACTCTATAGGACAATTAAGCTATGCAGCAGCGTGTCTTTGGACGGTGGGATGAAACCAGAGTACCCAGCCAAAACCTACGCGGACACGAGGGGAGAGAGAACACGCAAACTCCACACAGACAAGCACGCGATCCGGGAACTGATCGCGGGTCCTCCTAGTTGTGAGACAGCAACGACGCTGCGCCACCGTGTCGTTGGATTCGTCAACTCTCCACGTAGTGTGAAGAAGGGTGTTTAACCGAAACGTCGCCTAAAACGCACGATTATTCATTCTATGACCTTTCGCGCACACGCGCGCACGCAGCGTTATTGAGTTGCGTGTTGAGGTTCGTCTGTCTCGCACAACGAGCCTCGCTCTGGAGACAGTATCGGGACAGTCTGGGACTTATCAGCTCGTGTTATGTAACACAAACGCTGACAGCTTGGAATTAGATTTTAAATAAATTACAGCATATGGCAATTAATCCAGCAGCCATAGTCCGCATCGCATTCCTTATGGCTCAACAATCAACGCAAAGATAAAGATACCCCGTGTAGCCGCAAGAGACTGTAGCGTCAAGTGCCGACAGCGAGCTTCTACGACTCACGAGGAAGTGGGTGACGACATCCACGCACGGCCGCCTTTGTCTCCCTAGTGCCAATGGTTACAGGCTGCAATAGGTACTGATGTGAGTCTGAGCCGACCTAGGGAAGGCCCAGGACCGGTTAAAAAAAAGGTGTTGGCCGTGAGCGGGATTCGAACTCGGCATGCACAATGATCTACACAAGAGCAATTATCAGAATCTACAAACCAGATGTGACGTCGCTGTGGCGTCAGACCCAGGCTCGTTGCACTTTTGGATCACGGGAAGCAGTGGAAGGTCCAATGGAAACAGAGGAGATGGGACAGAATGGCTGCCAGGTGTGCCACGTGTGTTACCTGATTGTTCCATCTGGCTTTCAGACCAACTTCGTTTACACACAGAACAGTCGCCACATTTCGCCACTAAGTGGTGGTGATGTCGCCAGAGTGCATGTGCCAGGCTAGGTGCACGGTGAGACCGTCCTATGGATGGGGGCAACTGTAATTGTCTAAGTTGCCCCGTGGTTAAGAGCGCTGGTGGCCAAATGAGGACAGCTCGCTGCTGACAGAAGGTCACGGGACAGTCCCAGGTACCACGGGCTGACTGACTGAGATGAGGGAGATGACTCAGATGACTGACCGAGACACCAATTGTGCTCCCCACTTCGCCAACTCGCTGAGCCTCTTGACACGTGGCTACTGCAGCATGAGGCGCCTCCCTGTCGGCCAGTGTTGTTGAGGCAGCAGCGAGAGTTGGTGGATCACACACCGACGGGAGGAACTCCCTTCCCGTGAGCGGCGAGGTGGAACCGAACCCCGGCTCTGCTGAGAGAAGGCAATACAGCAATGGACTCCGCCTATCCATCGGCCTGAGATAGAGTGTTTCCCTTTTGCAAACGTGGGGTTTCTCTGAGTGCCTCCTCATTCTCGGGCGTGGGATGGTACGGACGATGAGAGTGGGCCTGGCGCTTTCTCTCGGCTAGCCGGAACACCCCATATGTCAGTCAAGGAGTCTGGGTAGTGTTGCACCATGTATCGAGTGCAGATATTCCAGCTCCAAGAACCATAGCCATAAACCTCACCCGTTTCCACTCGGGATCAGAAGGAGGGAGGGAATGATGACAACCCCAGCTGCAAACGACGATAAAAAGACAGGAGCCATAACCAGTTCACCGGGCCTCCTGTATAGAGGTCCAGGTGGTACCGGTCCAGCTTCTGACAGAGGAGTGGCAGCCTCTCCTTCACAACAAGCATTTGAATATTCCATGTGGGCGGACGCAACAGCTTTTCGTTATTTCTGGTGGAACCCCAATGGGGGGGGGGGGGTTAACGAGTGTCCCAGCTCCGCCAATGAGGTTTTGCCAGAAGGCATCACAAACGCCTATTTCTCTGGGGCCTCCGGCAAAGGCTAAGGGCTTAGGTTTACGCTGACTCGTGGTATTTGGAAATTAAATTTATAGTTGGGGGGGGTGTTACCACTACACGCCTGGGGTTCCCGTGGCCACTGTGCATGCTGTGAGCACAACCACCACAGCGCCACTGCTCACCCTCACCACATTCACCCTCGCACGACAATAATAGTTGCATTTGTAGAGCGCTTTTCACTCGAGGGCCACAAAGCGCTGCACAGAGCTGTGGAGAGAACGGCACGTCAACAACAACGACATATGAACGACAAATCAACAACAAAACACATTTGTAACACCAGACACTTGACCGTCACGTCAGATCGCGACATACAGGCTATCCCAACCTCTCATCCCCATCCGTACCACAGCACACAGCATGACACTTAACAACACATGAACGCGCTCAACAGCACGCACTCACCATCCCTCACCAGCACAGGCCCACTAGTATACACACAGCACACCGTCCCACCAAAACACGCGCTCCCCATCACCTCTCAACCACACACGTACATTGCCATGCACATGAACTATGGCAGAATCCAATTACACAATGACAATCACGCACACAGACAGACGCGAGAACAATCAAAACAATGCATATTAATAGTAATTACATATATTGGGCGGCACGGTGGCCCAGTGGTTAGCGCTGTCGCCTCACAGCAAGAAGGTCCCGGGTTCGAATTTCTCGGCTCGGGTGCCTTTCTGTGTGGAGTTTACATGCTCTCCCCGTGTCCGCGTGGGTTTTCGCCGGGCACTCCGTTTTCCTCCCACAGTCCAAAAGCATGCTGCTGCATAGGTTAATTGGCTCGCAGACTAAACATTGTCCCGCAATGCCCGGCGATGGACTGGCGTCCCGTCGTCGGGTGTATTCCTGCCTTACGCCCTGTGTTTCCTGGATAGGCTCCGGCTCACCGTGACCCTATATAGGATTATGCGGTTTCAGATAACGAGATGAGATGAGAATAAGCACGCAGGACTGACAGACGCAGACAGACACGCTGTCGTAACAGCGACCATGGATTAAAATAACACAGATATCAAAAGTAATGGTAATGGATCTAGGTGAAGAACTGCAGACATACAAACACGAGCTCCATTATATATATACAGATGAAGGCTTGGGACGCGGCATCCTCAGTGCGGACACACACGCACGCACACACTCGCTGCATTATGCATGTAGATTGCCTTTGTTTTGCTTGAGAGCACGATGTGCGAAGTTGTTGGGTGCAACCACTGCCCGCCAAGAGGAGAAGCGGACGGAGTGTTCCGAGCGATAATCCGAGACGGCGCATTGTGAGTCGCGACGCTGACGCGGCCGTTATGAACCCCGCTGGAGTAATCAGGACTCGGCAAACACGCATTTGCTGTTTTGGAACGGGGGGGGAACTACGCAGAGAGAGAGAGCTGGAGCAAAGCAACATTGCAATCGTTGTTCGCAAAGTGAAATTGCTAATTAGCGCGTCGGGAGGCGGAGGGGGACAGTGGTTTTAATCGCGCTCGCAGAGCCCGGCGCTGTGTCAAGCCAATTAAAACGCGATGCTTCAATTACATCAAAGGCAATGAGAGGGCGACACCTGCATCTGAATTCTTTAATTCACCGACGAGTAATGAGCGATTAGGAATTGTCTCCGAGCGCCCCCCATCCCTCCCCTCCCCCACCGTTCGTAATCCCACTCATGGTCGCAGAGCGATTCCGCAATCATCGCCACGACGCCCTGAGGCTGCTGGAGGCTGTGGTGAGTGGGGGGAGCGGTGGCGCAGCGATTAGCGCATTGCGCTACGAGCCAGGCCACACCGAGTTTGTTTTTACGTTCAAGCGCCGATGCCATTCACAGTGCCAGCGTAATCCTGGATGTTCATACTGTAAGGGTTGTATGGCGGTCCTTTCTGCCCTGATTGGGACACCTGTCTAATAATTTACTTACCCGCGCACAGGTGTATAATCAGCCACTCACCTGTGCACAGGTTCCCAATCAGGGCAGTTACGGCGCCGATATAAACCGGCCCACGCTCTAGGAGCGGGGCCGGAACTTTCCTCTTTCCCCGCGTACTGCTGCCGCACTATCGTCCACCCGCGTATTGCTGTCGCGTTATCGTCCGCGTACTGCTGTCGCGCTATCGTCCGCCCGCGTACTGCTGTCGCGTCGCGTTCCTAATACAGAGAGCTGTTTGCACCACTGTTGCTGTCCGCCTCCTACTGTCGTCGCCGCACAACAGGGTCCCCTCGTTCGTCGCGCTGCCGACCCTCACACATACATGTCATAATATTTACTGATTTACATTGCAATGATGTGTGTTTTCATGGTTCGATTCATGATGATTGCTTTGAAAAGCTGTCTTCTCGGAACAGCCGCGTCGATCGCTTCCTCTCTCCGCCTCACACGTTAGAGGCATCTTCAGGTGCAGTGTGCGTGTGTCATGTGTATGATTCCTATTTATATGTAGGTACTACGTATGTGTTCAGTCACCTCCACAGAGTTGCTGCATTCCAGGATCAATAGGCAACTGTCGGGGGTCCACCTTGAAAGGGGTTCCATTGTCTTGCTCACACCCCAGAATCACATTAACCCCATCCTGTTCCACCTGTGATTAATCTCCCAGTTTGCATCTCATGAAAAAAGTTCCAAAACGCTTGCTGATTCCCCTCTGATTTCCGCATTTCAGAGCTCTGTATCTATGCATTACTGACTTCACTGACTGGCCTCCGCGTTTGACAGGGAAATAACCACGATGGGATGCCAGTCCATCCCGGGCACTGGGGCAATTTGGTCTGCAAGCCAATTAACCTATGCAGCAGCATGTTTTTTGGACTGTGGAAGGAAACCGGAGTGCCCAGCGAAAACCCACGCGGACACGGGGAGAGAACATGCAAACTCCACACAGAAAGGCAGCCGAGGCGACAGCGCTGCCCACTGGGACACCGTGCCGCCCTCCTGCTAGGGTCTCCCTGCTAGGGTCTGCAGTCTAGCGCTCTTGCTGGGTCTCCCTTGCTAAACAGGTCTGCAGTCTAGCATTCCTGCTAGTTTCCCCATTGGTAAGCGGGTCTGCAGTCTAGCATTCCTGCTAGGGTCTCCCTTGGTAAACAGGTCTGTAGTCTAGCATTCCTGCTGGGGTCTCCATTGGTAATCAGGTCTGTAGTCCAGCACTCCTGCTAGGGTCTCCCTTGGGGAATAAGTCTGGAGGCTCGCGTCAGGAAGCGCATCCAGACGCACAAGTCTGCTAGGATACCTCCACCATTGTGGGGCAACCGGCCAACCAGGGTCAACCTGGATAGCAGCCAAGTTATAACTTGCTTACCCCTCCCTGCTAGATAACTGTTATAAAGAACTCAATGGTCGCTTCCAGCTTGAACACAACTTGAGTGACTTCCGACCCTTTACTCCGAAAACACCGACGATGGGAGAGCACGTGGGGTGATGGTGGTGAAGAGGAGGGAGGCAGCTGCCCCTGTGAGCGATTATCCACCAGATTCCAGAGCGCGGATGCGCTGCGCTCCGACAGCAGTGATTGATCGTATCTTGATTCCCTATGATTAGAGCAGGATTGACAGAACATTCATCCCAATTAAATCTGCTTAATTATCATCTCATTTGCATCCCATTCGGCGCGCGCGCGGGTTCGCGCTGAGTGCCGCGTGGTGATTTCTCCATAATCCTCACGCATTACTTATATTTTTTGCTTACAACAACCTAATTAGTTTCTGTTAAAATTTAATTAGCAGGTTCCCCCCTCCCCTCTTCTTCTAAAATGTGAATTCTTTATGTGAATGAATGTGTGTGGATCGGTAGCGTGACGGCGCGCTGTGATATGAATGTGGCCACCCAAGTTCGAATCCCACTCACGACCACAAAAACCAGTTTCAAGTGTCTGATCCGGTCCTGGGTCTCCCCTAGGTCGACTTAGCCGGAAATGAGTACCTGGTGCAGTGTGTAAATATTATCGCTGAGGAGAGGCGGCCGTAGTGCTGTTACATCCTCACGTGCCCTGCCAGCCTTCACACTTCACAGCTGCTCGCTTGACATTAAGTCTCTTTTTGTTGACAGTTCTGGTGATCATAATAATTGCATTTATAGAGTGCTTTTCACCCGAGGATCACAAAGCGCTGCACATAGCTGGCGGAGAGAATGGCACGCCAACAGCAACGACACTGGAACGGAAAATCAGCAACAACAACATTTTTGGGGTTCTTTTTTTAATATGCACGTCGTTACAGAACAACATATAAAATATGATCTAATGATTGCTTCGTAAAGCTGCTCTTTTGGGACAGCTGCGTTGATCGCTCCTTCTCTCCCCATCGTGACGTTTCGCCTCACCCGTTAGATGCATCCTCAGGCGATTTGTACGTGAGTCCTGTGTGACTCCTATTTAGATGTAGGTGCTCTGTATATGTTAAGTCTCTCCTATAGAGTTGCTACATTACTGGATTAATGGACGAAGATCGGGGTCCACTTGACAGGGTTCCATTGTCTTACTCACACACCGGAATCACATAAGTGAGCAAGACAATGGAACCCTTTCAAGTGGACCCCGACCTTCGTCTGAGTGTATTCGAAGCAGCCTTATTCATTTAATTCATGTTACTTTAGTTTTTTCTTTTACTTTCAATGCTTGTTATTTTTAATTGTTCCTAATGGCTATATTTTATGCCTTGTGGTGCCGACAGAGAACCCTCTCTCGTAGAGTCGAACTTGTCGAATCTCCGTCAGGCACCCTGGCTTCGATGTGCGCGTGCGGCCACGTGGCGCGGGCTTCTTACGGCTTCGACTGCAACATCACGGCCACACGAACATTCACTCCGCCACAGATCAGCCAGCCAGCGACAGATTAGCAGAGGCTTTTGGTTTTTCGATGCTTTATTAACTAACACACATAACGACCGGAGTAACACCGCACATCAACTCCTACCCCCCCTCCACGCGCTTAAAGCGCGCTCAGGCACAATCCTGCCACCTACATCCTGCACTATTTCCTCACCAATTCCTGGGAGAACTCGCGCTCCCGTACACGCGCCTTTATATATATTTCCTGGACCCTGAGGTCTGAGTCATGACTTCGATGGTCAATTACACAATCGCCTCACGAGGCGCTTGTTTTTCACAATACATCACATTACTGCGTGCAGGGGCTACTGGGCCCCCATGGCCCCCTCATGCTTCAAGTCTTGACACCACAGCCGAAACCCTTGGGGCCTTCCGTATTGAGAGAGCGATTGAAGCCTCGGCCTTGCCTTGCACAGCAGCCCGGTCGCCTCCACCTCGCAGGAGATGCTGCAGTCGCCACCTCGCACCCAGTACCCGCATCTAAGCACGCAGCAAAGTTCTACTCTCACCCTGACCTCCCTCGCCTCATTTTCACTCACTTAAGCCTCATCATCTAAATCAGTGGGCGGCGCGGTGGCCCAGTGGTTAGCGCTGTCGCCTCACAGCAAGAAGGTCCCGGGTTCGAATCTCTCGGCTCGGGTGCCTTTCTGTTTGGAGTTTGCATGCTCTCCCCGTGTCCGTGTGGGTTTTCGCCGGGCACTCCGGTTTCCTCCCACAGTCCAAAAGCATGCTCCTGGGTAGGTTGATTGGCTCGCAGGCCAAATTGCCCCGCAGTGCCCGGCGATGGACTGGCGTCCCATCGTGGGTGTATCCCTGCCTTGCGCCGTGTCTGCCGGGATAGGCTCCGGCTCACCGTGACCCTGTATAGGACTAAGCGGTTTCAGACAATGAGATGAGATGAGATCTAAATCTGTAATTTAATGCCATGCATTGAGGCCTAGACTCAATGCATGTGAAGCAGTTTGCAACGGTTCCTTAAAGCCGCCAGTGTTTTGAAGCGTGTTTTACATATTATTCTGTCTGAAATAATTTAATCACTTATCTCTCTTTTACTCTTCTCTCATTCTTAGTGTTTAACACCGTGACTCCCATATCTAACACTGTGACTCCCATCTCTAGCACTGCAACTCCTTTCTCTAACACTGAGACTCCTATCTCTTGTAGCGCACCAGTCGTGACCCTGTGCTAGGCGCCTCCCATTCCTCTCTCACTAGCCGCAGGATGCTGAAAGTCCGGCTCCTGGGTCGAGGCTCCGGCCTCCACGCTGGGTAAGGCACGGCCGGGATGGTCAACAGGGAGTCGGTGGAGACGGAGCCAGCATCCTCATCCCCTCGCTCACAGCTCGCCGTCGGCCTCCCTCCGGCCTCCGACCACACTCCTCCAACCTCGCGGACCACCGAATCACTCATATCTCCGGCGAAAGTTCGAAACATAGGATCCTTTAATATCCCCGCAGACCACGCGTAGCTCTCCATCTCGCCCTCCTGGTCTCCCCCCTTATA
>JAZEWT010000012.1:6837513-6853762 GCA_036362905.1 Mordacia mordax
ACGAGACCAGGTCACGAGACATCGCGGGACGAAAACAGGAAACACCGCGGGACGACAACAGGAAGCCGAACCATCACGCAGCCCGTACTGTCCGCCCGCCCCTCCTCCTCCCCAGAAAGTGAGCAAGACAATGGAACCCTTTCAAGTGGACCCTGACTTCCGCCCATTGATCCTGGAATGCAGCAACTCTGTAGAAGAGACTGAACACATACATAGTACCTACGTATAAATAGGAGTGACACGACACACGTATAAAGCGCCTGAGGATGCCTCTAACGTGTGAGGCGAAACGTTGCGATGGGGAGAGAGGGAGCGATCGACGCGGCTGTCTCGAGAGAGCAGCTTTTCGAAGCGACCATTACGCATCGAGCCGTGAAAACCTACATCATTACATATCTGACTGTCAATTAAAATTTAAAAAATCTAAATTCTCCGTTTTTATAATAGATATATTGGGAAAAAGTTGAATGTAACATATATCATATAACAATAATTGCATTTCTGGAACACCCACCACCCGAGGGTCACAAAGCGCTGCACAGAGCTGCGGAGAGAACGGCACTTCAACAACAAGATAAGAACGGCAAGTCAGCAACAATAACGATTTTTTTTGGAGTTTTTTTTTTTACAATTCCGAACTATGGAGAGAACAGCATGCCAACATCATCATAACAGTTCAACCGAAAGTCAAATAGTAGCAACAAATAATAGAAAGACGTAAAATAAGGGATTTAAAAAAATGTCTGCAACAAACACCATCCCGACACGACAACACTGAGGCACATCAACAGTCCTAGCCGGAGGACTTGAAAGCCTTACAGAACAAGTGAGACGTGAGACGAGATTTGAAGATGCCCAAAGACTCAGCTGATCGAGTCTCCAATGGAATGGCATTCCAGAGTCTAGGAACAGCGTGTGTGAGTAGACTCTTGTCACCCATTGAATGGAGGTGCGACCAGGGCACATGCAGCAAGCCCGTAGTAGAGGATCGAAGTTGTCGTGTTGATGAAGGTGCCTGAAGTAGGTCACGGATGTCGGAGCAGCGCCAGTAAGAGCCTTGTAGGTGAGGAGGATCTTGAATTCAATCCTGTATTTAACTGGTAGCCAGTGGAGAGACATCAGTACTAGGGATATGTTATCGTGGATGGGTGTGCGAGTGAGCACTCGAGCAGCCGCATTCTGCACACGTTGGAGACGATTGATCAGGTAGGCAGGGGTGCCAGGGAGCAGTGCATTGCAGTAATCGATTCGTGAGGAGATGAAGATGTGTATTAGCTTCTCAGCATCAGCAGATGACAGGATATTGTGCAGTTTTGCTATATTTCCGAGATGGAAATAGGCTATCTTCGTCACCTTCTTGATGTGTGTCTCGAAGGTGAGTGAGGAATCAAGAGTCACACCTAGACTCCGGACTGCCTTAGCAACTTCAATGGTCTGGTCATCAAGCATCAATTGAATAGGACAATTGGTGCGGGGTTCTGACAAGCAAAACGTCTGTTTTGTTGCAACTTCGTTTTAGAAAATTTGAATTGAGCCAGGCCTTTACAGTTGACAGTGAAGATGACATGCAAAGACCAGATGCATTGATGGATGGCTTTGTGTGGATATAGATTTTGATGTCATCGGCATAGCAATGGTAGCTGAGATTGAGGCTGTGCAGGATATGGCCAAGAAGTAGATGCTGAAGAGGAGTGGGCCGAGAACTGAACCCTGAGGAACTCCAGGCAAAACAGGATGGATCTCTGAGTTTTGTCCTCCGAGGCTGACAAGCTGCTACCGGTCAGACAGGTAGGAGCTCATCCAATGCAGGGCACAGCCAGAGACCTCTATACCCTCCAGTCGCTCAAGTAGGATCAGATGGTCAACGGTATCAAAGGCAGCGCTCAGGTTCAGGAGGACAATACTTGGCAAGCCTTCATCAGCAGCGACGAGTAGGTCGTCAACTACTTTTACCAGAGCAATTTCAGTACGATGGCCGAATCTGAACACAGATTGGGAGGGATTGAGGTCATTGTTAAGAACGTGTTTCTAGAGTTGCGCAGATATCACGTGTTGAGTGAAACCAAGTGAGTTAAGAGTGGCCATGAGATCCCTTGCAAGAGGGCTCTTTAGAGAATCGACATGGATGTTTAAATCGCCAAGAATCGGGCTCCTTTCAGAACTTTAGCACAGCTTAGAAAACAGCCCAGACAGTTCACTGACAAAAGAAGTAAAGGTTCCAGGTGGGCTGTTGAGCAGCACCAACTTCACAGGTTGAGCCAACCTCCAATCCAGAGACATACACTCGAATGAATTGAAGGTCGACGATAGAATCGGTCGGATGTCAGCAGATACATGGTGGAGAACTGCCAGGCTGCCATCACGGTTATGGGAATGAGCCTTCTGACGGAGTGAAAAGTCTCGTGGTAGAGTCTGATTTAACGTGAGAAAATTATCTTGATGATGCCAGGTCTTTGTTAGGCAGAGCAGATTCAGATTGTTGTCTGAAATCAGCTCAGTGATGAGAGGGGCTTTGTCGGTGTTCAGAGAGCGCACATTGAGCGGGGCAAAGCGGGTTTCTGTTGCAGGCAATGTGCATGTTGGAAGAGGGGCACTGGCCAATGCTATTTTTCAAAAGCAACGTCGAGCTGCAAAAGGTATAACTTGTTTTTTCCTGGGTTGCGGATTTGTACGGCTTAATACAGGGATGGGGGTCGGAAAACCAACTGTAGCCAGATTAATGGGCTTTTTGTTGCCAGCGCCTCAATGGATGTAATGAGGGCGTCGAAGTATCATCAGCTCATGGCAAAGGGCCACAAGGTTAGGGGTACAGGGAACTGATGTAGGAATCAAGCTCATTAGAGCCACAGGAGACACGGGGCACAAGAAAGGGCCACACCGATGATGGAATGCCAACACATCACGGGCCACCTCCCTCGGTGTAATTTACTCAGCAGGCCAATCAACCTAGAGAGCAACGCATCCCTGAACGGCAGGAGGAATGGATAAGAGTTAGTGTTGGAGATGAAAGTCACAGTGTTAGAGATGGGAGTCACAGTAATATAGATGGAGTCACAATGTTATAGATGGGAGTCACAGTCTTAGAAATGGGAGTCATAGTGTTCGAAATAGGAGTTACGGTGCTAGAGATGGGAGTCACAATGTTTGAGATGGGAGTCACAGTGTTAGATATGGGAGTTACGGTGTTAGAGATGGGAGTCACAGTTGTGATGCCCAACAGAGAACAACCCTCTTTCGTAGAGTCGAACTCGTTGCATCTCTGCCAGGTACCTGGGTTCTGACGTGTCCGTGCGGCCACGTGGCGTGGGCTTCTCACGGCTTGCAGTGGCAACACGGCGACACCAACGCTCACTCTATGACAGATCCAGCAAAGGCTTCTGGGGTTTTCTGATGCTTTATTAACTAACACAACACGTCAACTCCTACTCTCATGCTTCGCGCTCTCATACTCTAAGCGGCTCATTACATGCCGGGCGCTTGTTCAACCTTCCCCATAGGAACCCTCTCTTGCTTCCGTACACGTGCTTCTGAAACTCTCCGCAGCGCCCGCGAGGTTCACCCGTCTCCGTTGAACCATGCCACGTCTCTCCTCCAATCCGCAGCATCCGTGCGTCACGCTTACTCTTCGTCGCCTCTCTGACCCCGCGTACTATTTACTATCTCTCCTCCAATCCGTGGCATCCGCGAGGTTCACCACTCTCCGGCCCACTAGATGTTTATAATCTACAAGTTGACTTCTAGTTACCCCTCGTGCGCACCTAGTCTGTCACGTGCGAGGCTTGGCACCACACAGTGTTAGAGATGGGAGTCACAGTGTTAGAGATGGGAGTCACAATGTTAGAGATGGGAGTCACAATGTTAGAGATGGGAGTCACAGTGTTAGAGATGGGGAGTCACGGTCTTAAGAGATGAGAGTCACGGTGTTAAGAGATGGGAGTCACAGTGTTAATGACGAGAGTCACAGTGTTAGAGATGGGTGTCACAGTGTTAGAGATGGGAGTCACAATGTTAGAGATGGGAGTCACAATGTTAGAGATGGGAGTCACGGTGTTAAGAGATGGGAGTCACGGTGTTATTGATGGGAGTCACAGTGTTAGAGATGGGGAGTCACGGTGTTAAAAGATGGGAGTCACGGTGTTAGAGATGGGAATCGCAGTGTTAGATATGGGAGTCACAGTGTTAGATATGGGAGTCACAGTGTTAGACACTAAGCATTAGAGAAAAGAGAGATAAGTGATTAAAATTCTTTCAGGCTCACAATCATATGTAAAACATGCTGCAAAACACTGGCGGCTTAAGGCAATTAAGGAACCGTTGCAAACCGCTTCACGTGTATTGAGTCTAGGCTTCAATACACGACCTTGAATTAGTGATGTAGATGATGAGGGTTAAGTGGGTGAGGGTGGTGAGAGTGGAACTTTGCTGCGTGATCAGATGCGGGTACTGGGTGCTCGGCGGCGACCTTAGCAGCCCCTGCGAGGTGCAGGCGACCGGGCTGCTGTGCAAGGCAAGGCCGAGGCTTCAATCGCTCCCTCAATACGGAAGGCCCCAAGCATTGTAGGCTTAAAATATAGCGTTTAAGAACAACTAAGAATAACAAACTTTAAAAGGAATAAAACCAAAGTAACAAGAATATAATGATTAAGGCTGTTTCAAATACACTTGTGACGCCACGGCCTTGACTGCGGGCTTGTGACGGCTTACAGCGGCAACACCACGGCGAGGATCAGCGCCCACTCCGTGATAGATCAGCCAGCGAGCACGGATGAGCAGAGACTTCTTGATTTTCGATGCTTTATTGAAACCAGCAGTGCACGGGGCCGGAGTAGCGGCACACAACGAGCTGCTACATCGTGAGGCTGCCCCGTCCTTCCAATTCCCCCCGGAGACTCTCTCTCTCTCGCTCCTTCAAGCGCCCGCTTCTTATGTCCCCGCGGCCCCTTCTGGAAGGTTCTAACCGACGTCACCCCAACCTGGTGACGCTGTGCCGTTCAGGGTCGAGTCACCCCCTTCCTCAGCAACCTCGCCTCGCATGGGCCCTCGTGGCAACCGAGCCCCAGCCACCGTAACCCGGCGAGCGACCCGACTGGACGGCGCGAGCGGCAGCGTGCACCCAGCCTGGCACGGCGCGACATCCGCCACTCGGCTTCACTTGTCCCCGTCACTCGGCACCGCTCGCTCACGCACAACCCCTGCCCCCCCCACCCCCTATTCCTTAACTCTGCACACTCAGTAGTAGTCGTCAAACTGACGATAAAGCGGCGAGATCGGCCAGCGTCCCCTTACGTTGCCAGGTAACGGCAACACCGCACAGGAGCTCGCAAACTCCACACAGAAAGGAACCCGAGCCGGAGATCGAACCCGTGACCTTCCTGCTGTGAGACGACAGCGCTGCTCAATGCGCAGCCACCGCGCGCCGCCTCCATGAGACATGGACTTAGTGCGCTTGTCCGTCAAAACTGACGGGATCCAAGGTTATGTTTTGTTGATAAACAGTAAAAAAAACTGGAATTTTTTTAGCTCACGAAAAAATTGCCTGTCCAAATCGAAGCGACCGTGTTATTATGCTTCTATGGCAGCTGCTCGTTCCCGAACTCACATCGGACCCAAACATTTGTAAAGATTTGTTTTCCTTCAAAAAAGTGCGGCTGCACCATGATTCGAGTTTTTTTTGCGCTCGCGCCGTTCGTGGAGCCTTCACGCACATACGCACTCACACTGCACCTTGAATACGGAGTAATGCGTGGCTTCTCCGTGTCAGACCAGCGTGTTCTGAACGATGTGTGCAGTTGTTCGTGCAGATAGAATTTGTGTAAAGGATTCCAATCCGGTACTCTTCATGCAGATGTTTATGCATAAAGACAAAGATCCTCCGTATAGCCTAAACAGGCTTAGGGTCAAGTGCTGTTAGCGAGCAACTATGAAGGCCGGCACGGCACACGAAAGGGTGAGTGGCGAGCGGCACGCTACATCAGGTCTCATTTACGGCTGAGTCGACCTTGGGACCGTGAGCGGAAATCGAACTCGTGATGCTGCGTTCATAGCGTAGTCCGCTAGCCGGTACACCCCCGCTCCCCACTTACGCGCGCACACACACACGTACGATCCCTTGCCCCGCTATATATATAGATGTGTAACTCCTTCCGTCGCTGAGCGCTCATTATAGCCGGAGTCACAGGGGTCAGGCTCTCGGCACCTTTAGTTTCCCGAACTCACAGCTGGGAGTCGAGTCTCCCGAACGTGGATTCCTGACGAGCGCGCCTATTGCTGTGTAGGCTGCCTCGTTCCGAGATCGAACTGGTCAGCCTACTCCCCGTGCAGCGAGCCCACAGTGATCCAGCACGTGGGATGAAGCAATTGTCTCACACACACGCACACAGCCGACTGTGGAGACGCGGCGGAGCAGTGAGCAGCTCTGCAGTCTCGCAGCAAGAAGGGCCCGGGTTCAATCCCCAGCTCGAGTGTCGCCTGTCGGGGTCTCATCTCATCTCATTGTCTGAAGCCGCTTAGTCCTATACAGGGTCACAGTGAAGCCGGAGCCTATCCCGGCAGACACAGGGCGTAAGGCAAGGATATACCGACGATGGGACGCCAGTCCATCGCCGGGCACTGCGGGGCAATTTAGCCTGCGAGCCAATTAACATATGTAGCAGCATGCTTTTTGGACTGTGGGAGGAAACCGGAGTGCCCGGCGAAAACCCACGCGGACACGGGGAGAGCATGCAAACTCCACACAGAGGCACCCGAGCCGAGAGATTCGAACCCGGGACCTTCTTGCTGTGAGGCGACAGCGCTAACCACTGGGCCACCGCGCCGCCCACTGGGCCACCGCGCCGCCCGCCTGTCGGGGTGAACTTTGCATGTTCTCTCCCTGTCCGCGCGGGTTTTCGTCAGGTACTCCGATTTCCTCCCACAGGCCAAAGACACTCTACCCGGGTTAATTAAACACACTCTGACAAACGGAAATGCTATAGCTGTTTGACAAAAAACAACTGTCATTGAAAAAAAACCCGACTTGTTTCATTATTTAACGTTGCCATGACGCGAGTGCGCATGCTGCCTGTGCTGTCACGCAGGATAGTAAATAGTAGATAAAAACACGCCTGGTCATGGAGGAGACACGTATACAGGGGCACGAGGGCTCCGCAGAGAGAGGAGGGGGCAGGCAGTCACGCAGTCAGCCGGCGCCAACATTAGGCAGACGCAGCGTTATATATTTGTCGATGTTATTGACCAATCGTTAACGAGAGGAAACCGGGGAACCTAGGTGAACCCCACGAAGGGCAGGGGAGAGAATATACAAATACCCAGCAGAAAGGCACCCAAAGCGGGAATGGAACTGCAGGGTCTTCTCCATCTGAGAGGCGCCGTGAGTCACACGTCTGACAGGTATCTCAGTCACCTCCACGACACCTGACCTGTCCACAGCGAGTCTTCCACACATCACATTGTGACCTCAAAGTGCACCGAGCCTGGCACCGCCCGTGGTGACAACACCACCACGAACTAGTGGCTCTCCTTGCTGCGTGTACGTCTATAATAAAATTTGCATTTCTAAGAGGCCTTTCCCCCGAGGGTCACAAAGCGCTGCACGGAGCTGTGGAGAGAACGACATGTCAGTAACAACAACGACATATGAACGGCAATTCAACAACAATAACGTTGTTTTAGTTTCAAGGGAAAAGGGGTCTGGAAGTTTACTAAATCCGGAGGCTTGTTTAAATATCCTATGTATACATAATAACGACGATATCTTATAACGACCGATATATTATGAACACAATTAAACAGAGCAATGCAGGCTTATAATAGCAGCAATAACAATTCTAAAATAAAGACAAATATCAATTCCACCTTTTCCGATGCAGACTCCCGTCTGTAAGTGGCAGACAGCGTCCGTTGCTTCCAAAGTCCGTTGAAGCGAGGTTTTACCGTTTGTGGGACAATAATCATAATAAATGCATTTATAGAGCGCTTTTCACCCGAGGGTCACAAAGCGTTTTTTTATAGCTGCGAAGGGACCGGCGCGTCAACAACAATATTTTGCTCGCAGAACGATTGGGGTACCGATGTAGGTTCTGACAGCTCAATGCGTACTGAGCGTTTCTGTCGAAAGCTGCTCTTTCGAGATAGCCATGTCGATTGCTACCTCCTCTCTCTCCTTGGCGGCGTTCTGAGTGAGGATGCGTCAATCATGGGAGCGCTCGACACGGCTATCCCGACAGAGCAGCTTTGCTGAGCAATCGCCACGCATAGAGCCGTAAAAAAACCTACATCGGTCCAAACAGGTAATTGCTATGAATTCTATGGGCACATTTTCCCCCCAGCACAAAGATGTAAACAAAGGAGAGGTTTTACCAATTCTGAGTAATAATACAGATGTTCACATCTTAGAACACCAAATAGACACCGATAACAAAGTGCCCAGTTTGCAAAAACCAGACACACTTGATGCAAAATAAATGCAAACGAAATCCTTTGATGATGTGGGCATTGTCCTTGAAACTGATTGGCCCACACCACACGCGATTAAATCGTTGGCGATTCCTGAGACGCGAATCTCACCACATACAGCAACCTTGATTTATTCACGGGCAGCGGGGAACCCGGATTAAGATCCTACAATCCCAGCGGCGGCGGCTCAGTGGCTCCGACATGGCCATTATCAAACCCCTTGGGGTGACGTGGAAGGAGAGGGAGAGATAGAGGAGAGAGAGGAGAGCTCACATGTCGGTGACTGTTGTCCTGAATAAAACCCACGTGGCCACGCTGCGTTGTGCGAGGAGAGAGTACAGTCTGCCCAAGGGCTCAAACACAGAATCTCATCAGCGCAGGCCCGGCGCATCCAACGAAAGTCTGTTAGAAGTCCTGCCAAGTGCCCGAGCCACCTCGTGTGATAATGAGCGGGCGAGAGTACGGACAACCATATATCTCATGGGCATCAACTGAATGTACAGAGTGCGGCAGAAGTCGCTTTACCGAGAATAATAAAATCATTCTGTGAGCGGTAAATACGTTATTACGGAGATTGTTCACTGTTCTCCGTGGTAGAGATCCATAGACTCACCACACGGAGACCTATAGACTCATCACACGAAGACCCATTGACTCGGCACACAGACTCATAGACTCAGCACACGGAGACCCACACAGAAGAAAAATAATATGTAAGTTATTACAGACATTGTTCCAAGTGTCACTCAACACATGCAGCATAGTTGGACCACTGAACAACACATAGCGTGATAGCACAGTTCTGAGTTATTATTAGGAAATCAAATAATTATTCTCGGTAAAGTGACATAACCGTACCATGTATATAAAATGGAGCAAGTACAGCTGTATTGTATGGCTATATGCATGTATTTCCGCATTAAGGCTACCGGAGGGGCGGCACGGTGGCCAAGTGGATAGCGCTGTCGCCTCACAGCAAGAAGGTCCCGGGTTCGAATCTCAGCTCGGGTGCCTTTCTGTGTGGAGTTTGCATGTTCTCTCCCCGTGTCCGCGTGGGATTTCGTCTGGTACTCCATTTTCCCCCCACAGTCCAAAAGTATGCTGCTGCATAGGTTAATTGGCTTGCAAACTAAATTGCTCGCAGTGCCCGGTGATGGACTGGCGTCCTATTGTGGGTGTATCCCTGCCTTGCGCCCTGTGTCTGCTGGGATAGGCTCCGGCTCACCGCGACTATGTACAGGACTTAACGGTTTCTGATATTGAGATGCGATGAGATGAAGCTACCGGATAGGAATTCCTAATGAGCGAAAACATCTGCATTACACGGAGGCGTTTTACGTCTTAGTTCAGTTTTACCTCCCACTTATTGCTGAGTACTCTTCTGGAATTTCCGAGAGCCAGGAGCAATATTTCCAAAAGGACATCTGAAAAAAATCCTGGTCAAAACAGTTACGGCAGCAGGAAAAGTAATCCATAACAGACGGTCAGAAGAACGTGTTACACCCTTGGAACAAGATCGTCCGTAGGACTGGCACTCTGCTAGTGGGGATTCGCCGGGTGCTTCTGTTTCCTCCCACATCCTAAATACACGTTACTCATTTATATCCTTCTTTAATTGTAACCATTATTTGGCTGTCAATTAAACTGCTGTGATGTTGTTATTGTTGCTGCCTTGCTTTCTCTCCACAGCTTAGCTTTGTAACAAACATGTTTCTGTTGTGGATTTGCCGTTCATATGTGGTTGTTGTTTCTGACATGCCATTCTCTCCACAGCCTTGTGCAGCGCTTTGTAACCCCTGGGTGAAAAGCGCTCTCTAAGTGCAATTATTATTATTATGCTGCCACTCACTCGATCACCCAACCCAACCACTCACTTATCCATCTCCTCTGTTTTCCTTCCAAATTCCAAACATACTGCTGATGCTGCCTAAGATAATTGGCCTGCTGACTAAATAGCCTTGCGATGGATTGGCGTCCAATCCTGAGTGTAGCCCTGTATTGTGCCCTGTGTCTGCCGGGACAGGCTCCAGCTCACCGCGACCTTTTTCAGATAGATAAATGTTTCGATGTTTATTATTACAGCACGAAGCACCCAGTGAGCTTGCAAGCTCTGGATGAGGGATTCCTGCGACACCACACAAAGTTCGAACTTACCAACGCAACAACGTATATTATTATATTATAAGGGTAAATAAGCCAACTCCCAGCAACAATTTCCGCAAAAGTGAAACTAACCGTAGTCATACAAGCAAACGGCAAGATTGCACAATTAAACAAACTCACAGCACCAACTTTTACAAATATGAAACCCCAATCATAATTCTAAAATAAACAGCAGCACTCAAGATTGCACAGCACTAAAATGACCAATAATTCCAATACATTTCTAACAGACAAAGGAGAGTAACGGTGTCTTGCATTGCGCAATCAATGCTGATGACAAGCGGGGGGGGGGCGTCTCTGTCGGCTAGAGAGGGGGGGGAGTAGCGGGGAGGGGAGGGGGTCTGTCGGTTCTAGCAGGACTCCATGACCCCCCTGCTCCTGCTAATGATTCCTTCCCACTCGTCAGAGACTCACGCTGCGATGGCCACTTCCTTCCGGACCCGGGTTCTTCAAAGACAAGGCAGCAGCAATGGTAACAGCGATACCAACCCGCCTCCGTTTAAAGTTCATCGCGGTCGCACGGCTTTTGAATCGAGTGAACTGCGACGGATAATCATAAAGGTCACCGGAATATGAGGGTTTAGACCGCGAGAACGCCTCTCGCTTACCACGTGCGTGTACATTGTTAACCCGTTAAATGCATCGGTTACCACAAGTGTTTCCACTATTAACCCATTTCCTCCATCAGTTAGCACGTGTGTGTACATTATTAACCCGCTACTTGCATTGGTTTCCACGTGCGTATACATTATTAGCCCATTACCTCCATCCGCTCACATGTGCGAGTTCATGATTAACCCGTTACCTGCATCAGTCCCGCAGAGGCTGAATCAGGACAGCGTACTCCTAAGTAGGGCCACCATCTATCTGCAGGTCTGACCGCTTTTATGTAAGTTTCAGTCACTCAATTTTCATTAAATCTGGAAAAATCTGTTGGGCTATGTAGCTCGTTTTAACAGTTGTCCAGCGGTGAGGGCTAAGAAAGTTAAAACATATCAATGCTTCGGGGGCTATTTGGTCAGCAGGACAATGAATGCAGACAGCAGGAGCAGCAGTATGTCATTGAACTGTGGGAGGAAACCCAAGTAACTGGTGAAAACCCACGCGGACTCGGGGAGAGAACACGCAAACTCCACACGGTAAATCGAACCCAGGTCCTTCCTGCTGTGCGGACAGAAGCGATACTCACCGCACCACGGTAACGTTGGTCACGTCTCGATGTGTGATCAGAATCGCGCCCAGGAGCTACTCTTTCATAATAGCTGCGTCGAGAGTTGCTGCTCAGGACCGGTTCACAAAGAAAAAAAATCGTCACCGGTGTTGGCCGTGCGCGGGGATCGAACTCGTCTCCTTATGATTGGAGGGCGTGGAGACGCCGCGTCGTACGAGGGTAGCCGCCTCCCCGGATGGATCGGCGGCTGGAGCACCTCCGGCGGGTGGAGCCCCCCCCAGCCCCCCCCTCTCCCCTCTAATTAGGGGGGGGAGGGGAAGCTCGCCGTCAGTGCGGCTCCACGTGCGGGGGGTCGAGCCGGAGACACTAACGAGCCTCGCGGGGCCCGGCCCCGAGGTCGCTGACCCCGCGCTGCGCCCTGAAGTCTACTGACGTCGATACTGATGGGACCCACGGTGTCCACGCAGCGGCGACGCGCGCGACTCGCGCAAAGGAGAGTCCTGCCCGAGGCGGTTGGATTCCCCGCTTCGGGCAGCGCTTTCCTGTGCGGAGATTGTGTGTTCTCTCCCCCTGTTCCGTGTGGGTTTCCTCCGAGTTCTCCGTTTTCTTCCCACGAAAAAAAAAATCCCACCCATTAATTAATTGGCGGATAACATCATAAGATACAGGACGCGGTGGGTGGCAAATGTTGGCGACTGCCGCCTGCATGACTGCCTTCCCCACATATCTCCTCTATGCTCCACAGCTCTGTGCAGCGCTTTGTGACCCTTGGGTTAAAACGCTCTTGAAGTGCAATTAGTATCCGTATCTCGTCCATGACCAGACATGGAATGTCTAGCCATGGACGCGTCACGAATCGTATTTATATATTTTATTCATAAGCATCCCTTTCGGGATAACAGTGGCGAACATTCCTCCTCTCTCCTTCACGACTCAGAAACTGCGTCCTATATATTACGATGGTACCAGTCAATTGAAAACGTTTCTTTTTTTTAAACTTGTGGGAGGAAACCAGAGAAAACCGACACAAAACAGAGATAGATGGATGTTCATATTACAGCAGAAAAATACCCAGTCAGCTCGCAAACGCTTTACGGGATTTCTGCGACACAACAAACACGCATGTTGCAAAATATATCTCATCTCATCTCATTGTCTGAAACCGCTTAGTCCTATACAGGGTCAAGGTGAAGCCGGAGCCTATCCCGGCAGACACAGGGCGCAAGGCAAGGATATACCGACGATGGGACGCCAGTCCATCGCCGGGACAAAATATATATACAGTAAAATTATGAGAATATCAAATTAACAAAAGAAAAAAAAGCAACAAAAAAACATTTACACACAGCATTGCACATAATTAACCTCTCATCTCATCTCATTATCTGAAACCGCTTAATCCTATATAGGGTCACGGTGAGCCGGAGCCTATCCCGGAAACACAGGGCGTAAGGCAGGAATACACCCGACGACGGGACGCCAGTCCATCGCCGGGCATTGAGGGACAATTTTAGTCTGCGAGCCAATCAACCTATCCAGGAGCATGCTTTTGGACTGTGGGAGGAAACCGGAGAACCCGGCGAAAACCCACGCGGACACGGGGAGAGCATGCAAACTCCACACAGAAAGGCACCCGAGCCGAGAGATTCGAACCCTGGACCTTCTTGCTGTGAGGCGACAGCGCTAACCACTGGGCCACCGCGCCGCCCCATAATTAACCAAATAAATAAAAACATATTTAAACACTGCAATGGGGAAGAAAATGATATACATTTTCCAGGTGGCATATTGCTCATTTGGAGGGAGCAAATGCAACATTAGCAACATTTACAACACGAATCGCTATCTGCAATCACAACTGGGCAGATATTATAAATCTCATTGGGATCCAAGTTTGCTCGTCAAAGGTAGTGACTAGTATGAAGCTCAAGGAAATATTGTTCCAAAAACGTGGGGGCTGCTGCCACAAAAGCTTTTTCCCAATATCTTGATGTGAAACTGTGAACATTTAGCAGAAAAAGTACTTTGAGCTTCTGAGGCTTACAAGGAGAGAGCCCACAAACTCCGCACAGAAAAGCGTCCGAGGTGGTAATCGAACCGCCTCGGGCAGGAGCTGCTCTCTGTGCGAACGTTATCAGAGACAGCCGCCAGCTAATGTTGGACCCAAGCTGGGGAGGAGGGTCGCGCCGTGACCTTGGGTAATGGGGTTGCGGCGGCCCCGCCTCGGCCGTTATCACGGGCGCTGGCAGCAGACGCTCTGCTGGCATGGGCAGTGTTCCGATTCGCAATGGGAGCCCGCGGTAATTACAGCGACGGTGACAACAAATGTGATATTTAACAGAGAAATGGGAGACCGCGTTGACCGGATGGTACTGCTGCGCGTTGGAGTTTTTTGTTGTCATTGTCGCTGTCATCGTTAGAATTATGATAACTGCTCTGCAGCGCTTTGTGACCCTCGGGTGAAAGGCACTCTAGAAGTGCAGTTATTATTATTACTAGCAGAAGACCCGTCCTGCGGGCTATTGTTTTTATTCCAAGCGTGTAACGCATTCCTGTTTATAACATCTCTCGTGGGTGAAGTGGTTCTGCTGATGTGACTGCTGCGACCTATATTTCTACCTCTCTCATCTCATCTCATTATCTGAAACCGCTTAATCCTATATAGGGTCACGGTGAAGCCGGAGCCTATCCCGGAAACATAGGGCGTAAGGCAGGAATACACCCGACGACGGGACGCCGGTCCATCGCCGGGCATATTTCTACCTAATGTCCTTTAAGGCATGGGATCACAACCTTTTGTTCCTCGAGGCCCACGTGGCCCATTCGGGTCTGGTCTCCACGGACCGCGAGGTGGCGCTCGCGGCCCACTGATGGGTGGCGACCCAGCAGTTGAGACGGGCGGTTTTGTGCAATATTGTTGCTGCTGCCGCCGCTTCTCTGTTCAATTCCGCTGCCTTGGTTTTTGATCCATTTCATTTCCACAGGAGAAAAAAAAAACACTTAATTAAAAATTCAAAGCAACGTTGAAATAAGGTTACTGACTAAGAGAAATCGTAATAATGCAATTTGTAACGCGCCGCGCAAACTCCACGCCTGGTCACAGACGAGACACGCTTAAGAAGGCACGAGGAAACTGCAGACGTGGGGGGGGGGGGAAGTTAGTCAGGCGGTCAGCCGATGCCAACCCGCCAGATGCTGCTTCCGATAGAGTGGCGAGAAAAAGTTTGTGAACCTAGTTGAAACAGTTTTGTAGGCAGAAATGGGTTAAACTTCCTTTAAACCGATGTGCATAACTGATCAATAGTTATAATAAACGGTTGATGATTGCTTAGAAAAGCTGCTGTCTCGGGACAGCCGCGTCGATCGTTTCCTCTCTCCACCTCGCGACGTTTCGCCTCACACGTTAGAGGCATCCTCAGGCCTCTAACGTCGCGAGGTGGAGAGAGGAAACGATCGACACGGCTGTCTCGAGAGAGCAGCTTTTCGAAGAGTTCATCATGCATCGAGCCGTGAAAACCTACATCTTTACAATAAACGGTTGAGTCAGTTATTTGTGTTTAAGGAGGATCGACCGGTTACTGAATGTAAAGGTTCACATATATTTGTGACAGACATTAAATGTTGCATCGTTTACTCACAACATAAATATAAAAGTAATTTTTTTTGTTCAGAGATTTATTTAATCACGCTTTCCTTATCTATTATTAGGACATATATGAAGATACCATCGCATTTTATGTAAAATGTATGCAGAAAAATGACGGTTCTAACTTATTCACAAACTATTTCTCACGACTATGAATTATATTATCGGCCAATTGATTAGTGACTCGTTTTTTTTAATTGTGGGAGGAATCTGGAGAACCCGAAGGAAACCTACACAGAATATTGGGAGAGAACGCACAAATTCCACACAGAAAGGCACCCCAGTCGGGAATCTAACCACCTCGGACATCACTTTCTTCCTGCGAGACCCAGATGTTGTCGCCCACCATAGAGAATACGAGAGAAACAAAAAGCTGTACAACGATCTCATGTCGAACTCTGAATTCCGGAAAGTTTTTCATCCCAAGTCAAATGTTCGAGAAGGATTTTAATCCAATACCATGGGGTGCGGGCATACATGGATACGTACAAACACTTGCTCCATTATACATCCGTACTGCACCGATGTACGTTTTCACGGCTTCGTGCATGATGACTGAATGCAAAAGCTGCTCTTTCGGGATAGCCGTGTCGAGCGCTCCTCCTCTCTCGTCACGACGTTTCATCTCCCACGCCATCTTTTCAGTCGTTCGCCTCAAATGTGGGAGGAAGCAATTGTCATAGATCGAGCCGTCATTGTAGGGGCACTGGCTCAGTGAGTGGCACTGCCGCATCATAACAAGAAACTATGGGTTCGATCCCCGGTTCGGGTGTTTGTTTTGTGTGCGGAGTTTGCACGTTCCTCCTCCTGCCCCC
>JAZEWT010000012.1:6863827-6881753 GCA_036362905.1 Mordacia mordax
GGAGAGGAGAGAGAGCCATCGACGCGGCTGTCCCGAGAGAGCAGCTTTTCGAAGCAATCATCATGCATCGAGCCGTGAAAACCTACATCATTACATTAAAATATAATAATTATTAAATTGGGATCTAATAATAATAATGGGCATTCATAAAGCGCCGTTCACGCAAAACCAAGATCGTTGTCATTTTTTTTATTCGAGCAACTATAGAGGAGCAGCGCTCGACACAGCTATCCCAAAAGAGTCACTCTCGACAGGAGGTCTCATATTTTAAGGCGATGAATCAGTGAAGCTTCCCGTGACGGCTTCAGCCAGTGACGTGACTCTATTCCCGTGACGACTTCAGCCAGTGACGTGACTCTATTCCCGTGACGACTTCAGCCAGTGACGTGACTATTCCCGTGACAACTACAGCCAGTGACGTGACTCGAACCGAACGCGCAGCCTCGTGTTGACAGTCACTGTGGCCTCATTGCTCTTTACATTTTAATAAACGAGTAGTGATAAAAATTAAGAATAATTGCATTGATAGAGCGCTTTTCACTCGAGGTTCACAAAGCGCTGCACAGAGCTGCGGAGAGAACGGCATGTCAACAACAACCTCAGGAGAGTTCAACTGAAAGTCACATTTTTGGCAATAAGTTTTTGGACATAAGGTAAGCGAAGAAAAATAATAATTCTTCAACAAACAAGCATGGAATAAATGTTCCAGAGCAGGCAAAAGTTGGCAGAAAGCCATCATCTTGACACGACAACGTTGAGCCGCATCAACAGTCCTAGCCAGAGGGCTTGAAAGGCTTACGGTACCAGTGAGTCCTGAGACGAGATTTGAAGATGCCCAAGGACTTAGCTGACCGAATCTACAAAGGAAGGGCATTCCAGAGTCTGGGAGCATAGCGCGAGAAGGTAGAAACTTCCTTTCCCGCGAAGCCCTAATTAAGGCATTTCAAGGCAAAGTCTTGCCAATATCCTCCTTGCATTATTAATTCCTGTTTTACTTACGACACGCGCGGTATTCTCCACCGAACGTATTTATATCTAATCCATAAGCGGTACAGATTTTACGTTAAGACCACGGCACGCAGGCGTAACGTTGCTTAATATATGTTGATAATACGCGCCGCTCATTAAACAGCTTCAAAGTGTTTTAATTACAACGTAACCGCGTGGGGTAAATCTTCGGGCAGGGGGTGCAAGGGGTGCAGGGGAGGGACGAGTCTCCCCGAGTGCGGTTCGAGTCCGAACCACGTGTCGGTTGGCTACTTCCTGAAGCTCTCGGGGGAGAAACGTCAGACACCGTGCCAAAAAACCCAGGCACACGTTAAAAAGGAATGTGACCGACCGCAGTTATGACTGTTATCAAGCGTCAAGCCTCCACCGCGTATCTGCCTGAAGGCAGAAGGAATCGCTCTCAAGAGCCGCTCTTTCGGGATAGTCGTGGCGAGCGTCCCTCCTCGCTGCTTGGCGTCGCTTTGCTTCCCACGGTGGAGGCATCGTCAGGCAAACGCGGGAGGCGAAACTCCATTCAGGAAGCAAGGGTGAACGCTCGCCACGACTCTCCCGAAATAGCATCCGTTGAGTGCAATTCTCATAAAGTGTCCCGTGACAACCTACGTCAATGTGTAAATAATAATTGTACGCTTCCGATCAGCCAGACCACGTTCTGGGAGTGCATACAAGTCACAGCAGCACGCGTTCACTTTAGCATGAAGGCTTTTGTGAGCAATATAACTATTATTAATTATTTAGCAGGGTCGCACGGTGGCCCAGTGGGTATCTGTCGCCTCACAGCAAGAAGGTCCAGGGTTCGAATCTCGGCTCGGGTGCCTTTCTGTGTGGAGTTTGCGAGTTCTCTCCCCGTGTCCGCGTGGATTTTTGCCGGGCACTCCGGTTTACTCCCACAGTCCAAAAAACATGCTGCTGCATAGGTTAATTGGCTCGCAGACTAAATTGCCCGCAGTGCCCGGTGATCGACTAGCGTCCCATCGTGGGTGTGTCCCTGCCTTGCGCCCTGTGTCTGCCGGGATAGGCTCCGGCTCACCGCGACCCTTTACAGGACTAAGCGGTTTCTAACAATGAGATGAGAATAATTTATCAGACGCCATTATCCAGGACGACTAACATCATTATAGAGGTGTCGTGAGGAAACCACAGAGAGGCGAGGGGAAGGCAGTCATGCATTCAACCGGCGCCAACATCTACTCCTCCATAACATCACTGTTTGGATTAGGTCACGTGACAGACCTTACTGATTGTATCGGTTGGAGACGGGTTTACGACGCTAACGTTTCACGTGGCCGAACCCAAAATAGCTTTTCTGGACAGCATGAGTTCAGCGCAATGAAACTCTCGAGTAGCTTTCTATTTCACTTCATCAGCAATCCCAGACTGCTTGCACTCATGCTGCTGAACTAACAGACGTACGCAGGCACGGACCGGTTTCGACTTTCAGTGCCTCATCAGCAGCAGGATCAGGCTTGTTCGAACAAGTTGCTGGCCAAGTGCTAGGTGTTTACGGGCGAGGCGACCGTCCCTCCGCTAGATGCGGGTTCCTCCCCGCAGTCACCGATGTTTTTCTGGTTGAAAATTTAATGGGATCCAGGCTGTCACGTCAGCGTACAGCTGTTAGGTACAGGCTCTGCGTTGGTGGGGGGGGGCGGCTGCCCCTCACATCCCACAGTGCCCGGCATCTGTGAGAAGCGTGTCTGGGTGGCACGCTCAGTTACGCTGCTGCCTCGGAACACAAAGATTGCTGGCTCGGGTGCCGCCTTTCTGCGTGGAGTATGCGCGTTCTCCCCGTGTCCGCGTGGGTTTTACTCGGGTACTCCAGTTTCCACCTCAAAAGACACACTGTCGAGGTTAATTGACCTGACTAAATTGCCTGAGATGCTATAACTTGCATCCTCCTCCCCGCTGGACAACTACTCGGCGGTGCCTTGCTCAGCTAACGCTGTCTTCGTCACGTCGGACGCGTTGTGTAGTGCAGTGAGACACCTCGTTTTCACATGTACACAAGAGCAGACACCACAGGGAGCACGAACCACACTTTAATCACTTACTGTCCCGTAACGTGAACCCCGACCACGAGCGCAAAGAACCCTCTCTCTGCCTACCGATCGCCACCAATAACCACCAACTAACGTTCTCCACTAAGCTCTCTGTTTACCAGATCGCTTCTGCTGCTCCACTGCCGGACTGGATCCCAGCTGGGCTCTCAGGCTGTCGCTCTCTCTTTCTCTGCGCGATTACCTCCTCACCCCGCTGCGTTGATGTCTCTCTCCACCAACCACACTCGGACGCCTGACTGCGGAACCACCCCTCCCTTCCTCATCCCACTGAGATCCGGATCAACCCTAATCTCACCAGAGAACGTGCTTAAAAAAATCCTCTCACATTCATTCATTCATTATCAATACGGGGGGTGCTGGATCCTCTCCTAGCCTATAGAGGGCATAAGTCGGGGGAATACCCATGTTGTGACGCCAGTACATCGCAGGGCATTGACATGCTGCCCCCTCCGCAACACAAGAGGTGTGTCTACATTCTCTCCCCGCGCCTCTTTGAAAATAGCACACGTACCGTTCCCATGTCTGTCCCAGCTAACCCCTCCACCCTCTGTTCACATGCTCACCCATGTGCATCGTACTACAAAACTCCTGCATTCAATTCATACGCGTCTGTTCGAGTGTTCCCCTCCCCTCTGGGTGGTGGTGGTGGTGTTGGTCCGGTTGATGCTGCCCAACCACGACCCTATGACTTCACGTTTCCCGTCGTCTTTTGCGAGAAACCCGTTGAGAGATTCATTCGCATAAGGGTCTCTCCTCCGAATAAAAAAAAAACGCTCCGTGGTGAGGCCATGGTGAGGGGTTAGCTCTCCGCTATGCGCAACAGGGTGAGCATGGTGTGGCCTATGCGTGTCCTGCGGGGTGATGGTGAGCGCGCGTGTGCTGGATACGGGGCTGTGTGTTGATCCTGCCCGTGCGCTGGAAGCTGTCTGCCTGTAGCACTACAGCACACACGCGAGACACGTGCACAACAACACCCGCCGTTTGTCCCCACGGCGTCTGTGCCAGGCCATATGACTGACTGAGATTATTGGCCGAGGCATCACTTGTGCTCACGAGTTTAGTCGCCCGCTCGTTGCTGTGAGCCTCACTCCTCTACCCTCTGTTGTTGCTGGAGGGCGACTGCCTCCAAGCTCCTCCAAACAGGTGTACACACAGACAGAACACCTATACATACTCGGAACACGTGTCCACACACACAGGACACGTGCACACACATGCAACACGTACACACACACACACGCGCATATTGAATCTTAATCCTCATATAATTCGGCTCTAACGCAGGCGGCGCTAGTTGGTGAGTGCGCCTGGTGGGACGTGTTTAACAATCATCGGGTGCGTGCAGAGCAGAGCGAGTTAATCTGTATGTAGGAGAGACGGATATTTGTTTTAGGCGGCCAGCACTGGAGTCAGGTAAACCCAGGATTTGGATTTTACTCACGGATACGCGCACACAGCACAGGGACATGACATCAAACACAATATGTAGCAAATCGTTAATAGCTTAATAAATTGGTCTAATGTGGATTGTTCAACGTTATGAGCTGTATCAGCTTTATAATAATGTATATCTTGCTCTATGTTGGAAGATGTGCAAGTAAAGAGTATGCACCAAAAACATTCCTAGCTCTTGATCCTGAATATTTACAGCATTATGTGTGTGTGATCTTGTGTATTTGTAGTAGTGCCAGTCGGTAACGCTGTGGTGGCTGCTCTCACAGCCTCTACAGCTGCTAAGGGGGCTTTGTACGGATGAAGGGGGCTGGCACCCCCTCTCCCTCTCAATTTAATTACCACTCAACCACGTAAAGAAAAATACGACAGAAGACTGAGTACCCACCCCCTGGGATCCTCCAGAAACAACAAAAAGCTGCCGCGTGTGACCACGTGGAATGTTCGAAAGCTATTTGCAGAGGAGAGGTGGCCACTCATCTGTCGGGATCTGAACCGGGGCTACCTGGACTTGTGGCATACAGGAGGTCCTGTGGACTGGTTCTGGCTCCAAGCATCAGGAGGGGTGGGCAGTGCTCGATTCTGAACAGGAAACTGTCAAGCAACAGGGAATGGCTCTCATGAATAAAATAATGAAGAGTGCGTGGAAGCGTGGCAGTGAGAGTTAGGAACCTAGAGTCTCAGGCTACTGTGGTCTCGCCTCCCTATAAATGGGAGGCGAGGGATGGTGGTGGTGGTGGTGGCTTACTCCGCCACAGAAGATCAACATCAGTAGAGGGATGTAGGCAAGGCCGATGAGTCAGATGCATTCCATGACCGCCTGTCCAAGGTGTTGGCAAAATCGGCCTCGATGGATAGAGTCATCCTGCTAGGTGACTTTAATGCCCGAGAAGGTCATGATGTTGACACTTGGGATGGAGTGATTGGAAGGCATGGACTAGATGAGCTTAATTGTACTGCTCTGATGTTGTTGTTAATAACAATGATTGCACTTTTGGAGCACCTTTCACTTGAGGGTCACAAAGCGCTGCACAGAACTGTGGAAAGGACGGCATGCCAGCAACAACAATGACATGTGAAGATAACAAAACCCGCGCTTTCCTGCCATATGTGAAAGGCACCACAGACAAAACTAGCAAATATCTAGAAAAATATGAAATTAAACAGTCTTCACAATCCACCAGAAGATACAAGACGTACTCAAATCACCCACAGACCGACTGCCATTACAAACAGAAGGCATATGTTGTATTCCTTGCAGCAACTATGAGGATGTATACGTCGGACAAACAGGAAGAACAATAGCCACATGAAAAAGAGAACACTAGACAGCAGTACGTTTGCTGCATACGAATAAATCAGCAACGGCAGCACACAGTGTAGACAAACAACACAAAATCGATCTTTACAAGATGCGAGTACTAGCAGCCATCTACCATAAAGATCCAAAATTAATTCGTGACGCAATCGAGATTCACAAGACAGAAAATACTATGAACCGTAAACAAGAAATGAGAATAAAGCTCAGCCAAACCTGGAGGCCAGTCATTGAAGTCAGTAGTGCATAGATACAGAGCTCTAAATGCTGACATCAGAGGGGAATCACCAAGTGTTTGGCAACTTCTTTCATGAGATCCAAACTAGGAGATTAGTCACAGGTGGAACAGGATGGGGTTAATGTGATTCCGGGGTGTGAGCAGCACAATCAAACCCTTTCAAGTGGACCCCGACAGTCGTCCATTGATCATAGAATACAGCAACTCTGCGGAGGTGACTCACACATACATAGTATCTACATATAAATAGGAGTCACACACACGACACACGCCCACTGCGCCTGAGGATGCCTCGAAAGTGTGAGGCGACACGTCGCGAGGTGGAGAGAGGAAGCAATCGACACGGCTGTCCCGAGAGAGCAGCTTTTCGAAGCAATGATCATGCATCGAGCCGTGAAAACCTACATCATTATAGTCATATAATAGCCATAAGTTAGAGAATATCAAGAAACAAATGATAAAAATAATTAAGCTATGGGTACTTTTGCCAGAATACATATGTAAAGAAATAATTGTTAAATAAACGAAGGAAGGAATAAGTGTTCCTGAGCAGGTGCATGTCGGCCACGAGTCATCATCCTGGCATGGCTACAGTGAGCCGCATCAACAGTGCTAGCTTGAGGACTTGAAAGGCTTACAGAAGAGGTGAGTCTTGAGAAGAGATTTGAAGATGCCCAGGGACTCAGCTGACCCAATCCACAATGGAAAGGCGTTCCAGAGTCTGGGAGCAGAGTGTGAGAAGGCTTTGTCAACCATCGAATGGAGGTGCGATCTGGGCACATGAGGATCGAAGTGGTCGTGTTGATGAGGGTGTCTGAAGTCGGTCACGGATATTTGTCGGAGCAGCACCAGTGAGAGCCTTGTAGGTGAGAAGGGGGATCTTGAAATCTTTCCTAAATTTACCGGTAGTCAGTGGAGAGACACCAGTACTGGGGATATCTGATCGTGGATGGGTGTGCGAGTGAGGACTCTCGCAGACGTATTCTGCACATGCTGGAGATGAGTAATCAGGAAGGAAGAGATGCCAGGGAGTACTGCAATCGATTTGTAAGGAGATGAAGATGTGTATTAGCTTCTCAGAATCGGAGGGTGACAGGATGATGGGCAGTCGGGCTATGTTTCTGAGATGAAAATAGGCTACCATCGTCACCTCGGTGATGTCTGTCTTATCGAAGCTGAGTGAGGAATCAAGAGTAACTCCTGGACTCCGGACTGCCTCAGCAGCTTCAAGGGTCTGGTCCTCAAGCATCAATTGGATAGGTTCAGCCTTGGACAATTGGTGCGGGATTCCAACAGGCTAAACCTCTGTTTTGTCGCCATTATATATTTTTAAGAATTTGAATTTAGCCAGGCCTTCACGATTGACAGTGCGACGACATGTACAGATCAGACATATTGATGGATAGCTTTGTGTGGATATAGATTTGGATGTCATCGGCATAGCAATGATAGATGAGATTGAGGCTGTGCAGGATATAGCCAAATGGTTGTATGTAGATGCTGGAGATGAGTAGGCGAGAACTAAATCCCGAGGAACTCCAGACAAAACAGTTTGGATCTCCGAGTTTTGTCTTCCGAGGATGACGAACTGCTTCTGGTTGGAGAGGTAGGAGCTCAGCTAATACAGAACACAGCCAGGGACCCCTAAACCCTCAAGTCGCTCAAGAAATGAAATCGATTTTTGGGTCAGGTAACGTAAACAATTATAAAATAGTGTCATTTAACCCTCCACCACCCGACACGGCCAATCAGTAAGGGGTTGTCACGTTGAACAGAAAACGCGCCAATTCCTTTACTATCTCAGCACACTGTGTGTTAAAAATCGACCCCACAATATTTTACAAAAGATGTATACGACGTTTCGCTGACAACTACGTTCAGCATCATCAGGCACCCATGCCAAAAACTGGACGGGCCGATCGGGTGGTGGAAGGTTAAACGACACTATTTTATAATTTTTTACGTGACCTGACCCAAACATTGATTTCATTGACAATATTGGTCACGAAAGCCTTCGAATTAAAGTCGCTCAAGTAAGTTCGGGTGGTCAACGGTTAATTATTATCATCAAAGGCATTAGATGTGTTGAGTAATCGTATGGTGGTGGGGGCTTGCATGCTCGAATAAACCCCAGAGCATTGCTACCTCATGTCTAGCACTCTTGCTATGGTCTACTCTGGATATTCAGTTCTCGGGTGATATTCCTGAAATATAGTGATCCGAGGACCCTATGTGCTCCAATACCTCCACCATTTGGGGGCAACCAGTCAACTCACCGGCCATTTAAACTGCCAACAACGTAGTGTTGGGCGGCGCGGTGGCCCAGTGGTTAGCGCTGACGCCTCACAGCAAGAAGGTCCCGGGTTCGAATCTCTCGGCTCGGGTGCCTTTCTGTGTGGAGTTTGCATGCTCTCCCCGTGTCCGCGTGGGTTTTCGCCGGGTACTCCGGTTTCCTCCCACAGTCCAAAAGCATGCTCCTGGATAGGTTGATTGGCTCGCAGACTAAAATTGTCCCGCAATGCCCGGCGATGGACTGGCGTCCCGTCGTCGGGTGTATTCCTGCCTTACGCCCTGTGTTTCCGGGATAGGCTCCGGCTCACCGTGACCCTATATAGGATTAAGCGGTTTCAGATAATGAGATGAGATGAGACAACGTAGTGTTGCCTCATCGATGTCTGAAAGTGGCCGTGAGATTTGAGCAAACACAGAGCCAGTTGACATGCCGTTCTCTCCACAGCTTAGATTTGTAACAAAACAAAACAAACGTTATTGTTGTTGATTTGCCGTTAATATGTCGTTGTTGTTGCTGACATGCCGTTCTCTCTACAGCCCTATGCAGCGCTTTGTGAACCTCGGGTGAAAAGCGCTCTTGAAGTGTAATTTTTATTATAAACAACAACATCAGAGCAGTTCAATTGAGCTGATCTAGTCCATACTGTAGGAGGCTGCTAGGCTTCTGTGGAGGCCCACTTCGTGGGCCTCGAAACCACCAGGGACGCTGGTTGTGTTTTCGTTATGTTCCCCTTGTGAACCCCCCTCGGAAAGTATTTTATGCCACACAGACACATAGGCAACCACCACAATCGCACTCAACCGCTAGATGCCTGCGCGCATCCGTTGTTAGAGCGGACATTTAACAACAGCATGTTGTTCCACACTGATGCAGTGTCCGCACTACACGGGGTTCGGTGGGTAGCAGAACGACGATGGACTCGGCCCCAGCGATGGAGGTTTTGTCCATGGACCCTGTTGTAGAACAGGTTGGTTCGTGGTTCCTTCGTCAGCTGGAATTTGGCCTAGGCGGCGCCGGTTTCCACCCACCAGTTCTGCCGGGGAGAGAATAACTCCCCCGGAACATTAAAGCTGCAGACAATTGTGTTCCGGCAGGGTTGCCGGCCGGAGGGGGGCCATCCAACCGGCATGCATTGCAGGGCCAAGCTGGGCGGGGTTTCGAACAGACGTTATTCTTGCCCTGTTGTTGTAACGGCCGGGTCCCGTGGTTTGGGCGGGCCAGACAAACGGCGCTAGGTGTTGACGATAGTGTGATTGGTGCGCTCGCTAGACAGGTTGGCGCCAGTTGTAACGGTCAGGCGTCGCCATGGGATAGGCTGATTCTCTAGACAGGCCGGCGCCAAGGTGTTTACGACAGCGTTGATTGGTAGGTGACAGAAACGGCGCCCAGAGACAAGGGGGAAAGACGGGGATTGGTGGAGAGAGAGACGGCCGTTAAAAAGGGGCGGTACGAGCCGGGGGGGAGGTATTTAATTGAGCACGGAGCAAGGGGGCGGGGCAGTTGCCAGTTGAGTCGAAGCGGTTAAGTTGGTAGCCATGTAGAGGGACGAGGGCAGAGAGT
The DNA here is from genome assembly GCA_036362905.1 of Mordacia mordax. NCBI lineage: Eukaryota > Metazoa > Chordata > Hyperoartia > Petromyzontiformes > Petromyzontidae > Mordacia > Mordacia mordax. Next base: position 6,873,754 of record JAZEWT010000012.1, read on the forward strand.
AGCAGGGTGTAGTTAGTTGTAGTTGCAGTTGTGAGTGGAGTCGAAGCGGTTAGGTTGGCAGCCATGTAGAGGGACGCGGGCAGAGAGTATCGGGGTTTAGTTAGTTAGCGGGGTTAGTTAGTCATGTTAAGGGCAGTCGAGTAGCGGGGTTTAGTTAAGTCATGTACGAGAGTTGTGCCCGGAGCTGTGCGAGGCTGTGCCGAGGGGCTATGCCCAAGTGGTTGTGCCGCGTAGCGAATTGTAGCGAGGGAGCAGTTGGGGTGGCTGAAAAGGGACCTCGTCGCGGCGCACGAGTCTGCAGCAGTAAAAGCCTTCAACTCGACACAGCTATCCGGTATTTTTGTATCAGAGCGGTGGTGTGGGTGAACGTGGTCTGAGCGCGGTCCGTGTGAGAGAATGCGCGCATGCCGTGTGTCGGAGCGCCGCGTGTGATCACTCAGGGAGCGAGAGAGATTGGTGTTAGGAGTTAGGGATCGCTGGAGATCTAGGGAAGATATTTACGGAGGTGGGGACTCGTAGTGTTGGGGACCATCACACTTCTATGCACCCCATGGGATCGTAATCACACACTGTTCTGTCATCAGAATATCCACAAACACCATGGATGCCTGCCGGATTCAAGGAAAATCATCTCCTGGTCTACATAGTGGTGGTGCAGTGAATGCGTGACCATGTCTTTGACACCAGACTCTACCTTGGAGCTGATCTGCCCTCTGACCATGGACTTGTCATATGTAAGATCTGACTGCCATTCTTCCACCGCAGTTGTGGGTGTGTCCCAATGACCCCGTGCAAACCCGCAATGGCCTGGTCTCGGCTAGCTGATGAAAGCTGTAAGCGAAAATTTCATCATCGTATGCAGCTAGGGCTGTGGATTATGCAGCTGGAAAGGCTGCGCTGGGTACACAGTGCAGACCTCCCCAGAAACCCTGGCTGATATAGGAGGTATTCAAGCCAGCCGAGACAAAACTGCAGGCCCACTCCACCGTGTGCGACATCCCACGCTCGAGAATAAAAAGGCTTATCACAGCCTTTGCTCGGAGGTTCGGAGAGCTGTGCAGCGTTGCAAAGATGAATGGTGGTCACGGGCTGCTGAAGAGTCTGCTTGGGCGGCCCGTGATCACAAATCACTTTATAATTCCATCATAAGACTAAATTGCAACGCTGCACTGGTTACCGTCTTAAAGGGGAAAATGGTAACCAGATCTCTCACCCTCAGGAATAAGTCCGCAGGTTTACAGAGCATTTCTGTGAGATCTAGGTTGAAGGGAACCCCTCAGCATAGCACAACATGGGGGTGACTGTGCTAGAGCTATGGTGCCTCAGATAATGGAAGAAGTAGCCACGCCCTGTGAGTGGCTGGCAGAGGTGCCATCTGTAGAGGAAGTACATAATATAATCCAGAGCTTGAGAGCATGAAATGCACTGAGCAGAGACTATTTCCCAAGCGAAATGCTGAAAGAAGATGGTATTTGTCTGCAAACTGACATCATTAAACCGTCTGGAGCACAGGATGGGTTCTGTGGGATTTGAAGGATGCCCTAGTTCTCCCCCTCTTTAAGAAGGGGGATTGCACGACTTCAAGGGCATCTCACTCTTCAATGTGCCGGGAAAGGTTCCATAAACATTATTCAACATCGCCTTGCCGAGAACACTGAGCAGAGGCTTGCGGAACCACAATGTGGTTTCAGGTTGGTGTGGTCTTGTACAGACACCATATTCACTGTCCAGCTGCTACAGCAGAGGTGTAGATGATTCCAACAGGACCTGTATCTCTATTATATCAACCTTGAAAAGGCCTACAATACCATCAGTAGGCCATGGCTGTGGATTATTCTTTGTGCTTGCAGGGTCCCTGACACTGCTGACTGTCATTAAGGACCTTCAAGCCCGGGTACGCCTACTTGGTCAAGAGACAGAGCCATTACTTGTTCACATTACGGTGAGACAGGGATGCCCTCTTGCTCCTACAATATTCAAAATATTTTGACCACGTAGTTTGAGAGGCTTTCCATCGATGTACAAGAGGAGTGTCCATCTCGTACAGGTTCATGGATTATTCTGTATTGGCCAACAATGTTATTTATGTCGACGATGTGGTATTTGCCACTCACTCTGAGGAGTTGGAGGCATTGCTGTTGAACCTGGAGATTACACAAATGGACGGGGTCTTACCATCAGCCCCATCAAAGCCAAACACCTGCCTGGATATTTTGTGCCATCAAGAACTCTCCCCCTTTTTGCTCCCCGTGGGTGATTACACAGTTGTGGAGAGAGTTGAGATGCTTCCATACCAAGGTAGTGTGCTTATAGCCGGTTCGGGTTCATAGCGGAGGTCCCGTTCCGAATCAGTTGGACGGCATTATCTTTTAATCATCTATGTAACGCTGCCTGGAATCTTTCTGGCCTGTCGCTTCACACGAAGATTCTCAGCTGTAGTCATGTCGTTTCTTCTCTATGCTTGTGAGACGCGGACCCCCTGGTGGACCGACCATCTGTGCTATTTCAAAACTTTCCAGCTGGCCTGCCAACAACCCATCCTGGGTTTAACCAAGTTGGATTGTGTGAGGAGCTCACAAATTCTGGAAAGATCTGAACAAAGTCCTCTTGGTGAGCTCCCCTAGCAGGCGACGCTGCGGTGGCTGGTCACGTAGGTTGCATGTCCAGCCAGCGCATGTCCAAGCAATTTCAGTTTGGTCAGATGGAGGGGCCTGAACGGGCGCGGCACGGGCTAGAGAAGCGATGGACTGATGTGGCACAGGAGCTGAGTGGACTTGCTGAATACTGGTACCAGCGTTGTTAAGATCGTCTTTTATGGAGGAGGATTGTGAAGGACAGGACTTGGAGGCAGTCACCTTCCTAAGACAACGAAGGACAGAGGAGCGACGCTCACAGCAACGAGCAGAGCCCGACTAAAGCAGAGCAAGTTGACAGTAGGAAGTGCAGGTGGTGTATATCTGTCAGTCACCTCAGTTAGGCAACCCATAACACTTTGGTCTGTCTCGTGACCTGTCAGTGAGCCTTCGACACTTCAGGTGGCCTCAGTGGCGAATTGCGGTTGTTGGTTGTGGGGAGCAGTAGCTCGGTGGCTAGCGCTTTAGACTACAAACCTGGCGAGCCGAGTTCGATTCCCGCTCACGGGTAACGCCAGTGATAATTTTCTGAATCGGTCCTGCAGAGTGGATTCAGCCTCAAAGGATCACCTTGTGCGGTCTTTAAACATCGATCGCCACTAAAGAGAGACAGGTGGCCGGGCGTGGTGCTGGCCACTCATTCCCTCATGTGCCGTGCCGGCCTTCCTAGGTGATACTCGCTTACAATACTGGCTACTCATGTGTTTAGGCTATATAGAGGGTATTGTCGTTGTGTTAATGTCAGTTAGACCCCGTTTCGAGGGCGCTAATTGTAACTACCAGCTCGTGCTGCGGTGGTCCTCAGTTCGATACCTGGCTTGGGCGCTGCATTTCTGTGTGGAAGTCCGCGTGGACTTTCACCGAGTACTTAGGTTTCATCTCACAGTCCAAAGACACACTGCTGCCTGGGTTAAATTGTCTGCTGAGTAAATTGCCCTCAAAAAGTGTGTCCTACGATATACTGGCGTCACATCATGGGTATAGCCCCGCTTTGCGCCAACTGTCTGCCGGAATAGCCTGTGGCCCCCCGCAGCCCTGTAGAGGATGAAGCGGGTATTGATTATGATGATGGAGTCTATGCACAGAAAAAAAAAACTTATTCCCGAGGTGGTTCGATACGTGCCTCTGGCGTCTTGCTGTGTGGAGTTTGTGTGTTCTTTTCCCCTGTTCTGCGTGGATTTCCTCCGAGTTATCCTGTTTTTTTTACCGCTGTTAACCCCCCCCCCACTCACATTGCCAGACTGCGCAACATCCTGTCACCCGCAGATGCTGAGAAGCTATTACACATCTTCATCTCCTCTCGAATCGATTACTGCAATGCACTGCTCCCTGGCACCCATACCTACCTGATCATTCGTCTCCAACGTGTGCAGAATGCGGCTGCTAGAGTCCTCACTCGCACACTCATCAAACGTTCACATTTCCCCAGTACTGATGTCTCTCCACTGGTTACCTATTAAATACAGGATCGAATTCAAGATCCTCCTTCTCACCTATAAGGCTCTCACTGGCACTGCTCCGACATACATTCGTGATCTACTTCAGGCACCCTCCTCAACACGACAACTTCGATCCTCTAATACGGGCTTGCTGCATGTGCCCAGGTCGCACCTCCATTCGGTGGGTGACAGAGCCTTCTCGCGCGCTGCTCCCAGGCTCTGGAATGCCCTTCCATTGGAGATTCGATCAGCTGAGTCCTTGGGCATCTTCAAATCTCGTCTTAAGACTCACCTGTTCCGTAAGGTTCTCCGGCTAGGACTCTTCATGTGGCTCAGTGTTGTCGTGCCGAGATGATGGCAATCCTTCGAACTGCGCCTGCTCGGGAGCATTTATTCCATCCATGTTTGTAGCAGAAATATTATTATTTTTATTTTTTCAATCGCTTATTTTTTTGTCCTTCAAAAATATATTGCTACTTTTTGACTTTCAGTTGGGCTGTCCCGATTCTGTTGACATGCCGTTCTCTCCGCAGCGCTATGCAGCGCTTTCTGACCATTTGGTAATGTGCGCTCCAGATACGCGCGTGATTATTGTGGTGCGATAAATGTTGCATTGGACCATTTCCCAATGTATGTGTTGTAAACTCTGATCATTTTTCATTTTAGAATTGTAGTTGAAAGTTTGATCATATTTTACATGTTCATTTGCAAAGACGTGTATATTTGAAGAAAAAACACAAACAAATGTAAGTCTTGCTGATTTTCCGTGCTTATGTCGTTTTTGTTGACATGCCGTTCTCTCCGCAGCTCTGTGCAGCGCTTTGTGACCCTCGGGTGAAAAGCGCTGCATAAATAGAATTATTATTATTATTAATTGGCCGATAACATCACAATATGCAGAACAAAGGGTCTGGCGGGTTGGCGCCGGCTGACTGCTTTTCTCGCTACACCTCCGTATCTTTCTATCATCGTCTAGTCCAGACCTGTCGTGGAATTTGCGCGGCGCGTTATAAATTGTGTTAGTCCTATAATTATTATTATTGCTGATGCGCCTCCTGGATAAATATACGTGAGCTCTGCTGTCTGTTTGCAAGGGACACACGTGCGCGTTCGTGTGCATGATATAGCCAACGTGTGGCTGTGCCTATAATCGAATTCGCGTAGCACATTAAACATAACCGTTGATGGTGGCGAGAAATCACGTTAAACAACTCAACGCTTGCGAGTAATACCCCTGGCCTGAAGTTAATATTAGATTATTGGAATAATATGCAGGGTGCGGCATAAATTACTTTACCAAAAGAAACGAAGTGACTTTATCATTATGAATACCCACGTACAACGCTGTCGCCTCACAGCAAGAAGGTCCCTGGTTCGAATTTCGGCTCGGGTGCCTTTCTGTGTGGAGTTTCCATGATCCCTCCCGTGTTCGCGTGGGTTTTCGCCGGGCACTCCGGTTTCCTCCCACTGTCCAAAAAACATGCTGCTGCATAGGTTCATTGGCTTGCAGACAAAATTTCCCGCAGTGCCCGGTGATGGACTGGCGTCCCATCGTGGGTATATCCCTGCCTTGCACCCATGTCTGCTGGGATAGGCTCCGGCTCACCGCGACCCTGTACAGGACTAAGCATTTTCTGACAATGAGATGAGAATACCCACTTAATCCTGTACAAGGTTGCGGGGGGAGTGGGCGGAGCCTATCCCGGCAGACAGAGGACGCAAGGCACACTTTGAGACCCTCGGGTGAAAAGCGCTCTAGAAATGCAATTTTGATTGTTATAATACCCGGGAATTGACGCAGTGCTTCGCAGGGCACACTTTTTTGGGGCAATTTACTCAGCAGGACAATTAACTTCGGCAGCGGCGTGTCTTTGGACGGTTGGAGGAAAGCGCAGTATCTAAAAAAATCCTACGCGGACATGGGGAAGAACACGGAAACTCCGCACGGAAACTCACTTTGCGAGGCGTAATATTTACTAGCAATTACCGAAAGTGTTCAAAGTCTGCTTCATCGCGTTCCATATACGTGTTAGCTGTTTAGACCACTGAACAAGTCACGGCGCTGCGGCGACACAGCTCTGTGTTATTAGTCAACGTCTTGAACTCTTGACAAATTAAATGATTATTCTCGGCATAGCGATTTATGATGTATTTTTTAAATTTAAGTGGGACACAACAGACGAAGGGCCATTTCGCGAAACGTCGCGTATTAAAGTTCTACCGTCTCATTTGCAGAGCAGATTCATATCTAGAGTTTTGAGGAGTTTTTTTTAATATTTAAAAACGCGCACACGTGACTTTAGTGCGCGTTCGCACGTGAAGGGCGGCAGGGTGGCGCAGCGGTACAATCAGCACCTCCCCGATAAGTGTTCCACCAAGCCTGGAGCGTCAGTCTATGGGGAGTTTGCGCGTTCTCTCCCCCCCGCCCCCTGTTCTGCGCGGGTTTCCAACGCGCCCTCCGGTTTCCTCCCACAACTAAATAAAATTATTATTGTTGCCGATTTGCTGTTCTTATGTCGTTGTTGTTGCTGATATCCCGTTCTCTCCACAGCTCTGGGCAGCGCTTTGCGACCCTTGGGTGAAAAGCGCTCTGGAAGTGCAATCATTATTATATATAAGAAGCAATGTGGCAAATGTTGCGCCGGTTAACCGCGTCGCCACCTTCTGCTGCCTCTCTGCGGTTTCCTCGCGCCTCTGAAGCAATCTCTCTTCGAATGAATGCTTTCGAAATGGAATGAATCTGTGGCACGCGTTATGAATTGTATTTATTACGATTATTGATTGGCATTCAAGAGCAGTTGCCACTATATACTGTCTGCAGCGCAATATCCACGTCTGCTTATGCATTCGCGCTTTCACGTGATGTGATATCTGTCAGGCGGTTTGTATTTAGGCTGGAAAGGGAATCGTTCAGATATGTGGCTCTTTTGAACAGTTCTCCGGCGGGGATAAGCAAGCGAGTTAGTAAATATCTTGAGCTATTCCCCGGATGGGGCGCCGCTCCACCACAGGGCACCGAGGGCAATTTAGTCAGGACTATAAACCTAAGCAAACTTGTTTATGGACAGTGGGAGGAAACAGGAGTACCCGACAAAAGCCGAGGGAGACCGCACGCAAGCGGGGAAACGAATCCGGGACCTTCTTTCTGTGAAGCGGCAGCGCAGATCATTGCCCGAAACATCCTCTATTTTTATATATTGTTATCATGTTAGGCCGACAGCGTTATTGACGAATGTGTTGAGGAGGCACTCTTGTTAATGTACTGCACTGTTGACAGCACAGACTTTGTACCCGGTGTGAGGATTGCTCTTGAGAGCTGCTTTTTCGGGGTATCCGCGTCGACCATTCCTCCGCGACGTTTCGTCTGCCACGTTGGTGGCAACCAGCTTGGCCAGGCAGCGTGACTACGACACGGCCATCCCGGAAAACAAGGAGCTCTTTTCTAAGAGGCGACCCCTCTCATCACGCGTGACAGACAGAGCCAAATCAATAGGCAGGCGCGCGTCTGTGTACTGCACCGAGTGGCTTGTTTCTGCAGGGGGTAGTGATGTAACATGGGCGAGGGCGAGCCCGAACCAGGCGCAGAACGAACGCACAATAGCCCCAGAGAATAAAAGGAATAATCGTTAAATAAATAATGAATGCGCACGCACACAGACGCGCGCACGGGGGTGGGCTTGCGCGGTGGCGTCACCGCGCCTGGACGGTGCCTCTTGCTCGCTGCCGGCGGCGGCTGCTGCCCGACGCAGCTCCGTAGCAGCCGCAGCCAAGCAGCAGCGAGACGCGGCAGCCGACAGAGCAGCCGGCAAGAAGCAGAAGCAAGCCGCGCGCGGGGTCTGGGCCGACGTGGGCAGTGCCGCATTAATATTAATAAGTTGATGATGCTTATATTAGCATGTTATTAACATAAATTATATTTGGAGGTAAC
>JAZEWT010000012.1:6885661-6935867 GCA_036362905.1 Mordacia mordax
AGGTTTCGGCCATAGCAATGTGTAATGTCCACTTCTTGCTTTTCAAAATCCAGCGGTGTTTTTGTGTCCATCGAGCCGTACTGCCCTTGCCATATAAACGTGGATTCATTACTATTGCGCTAGGTCCACAAGTGAATACTGGCACTTGAGAATAGTTGTTTAAGGCATTGCATTTCTTGCAAATATTTGTTTTACATATCGTGTAAATGCAGTACTGTATGAATGGCAATTTGGTGACCTTAAGTGTCCTGCACGGGGGGTGTGGGGTGGAGGTTAATAGAACAGCGGTGCCACTATTGGACGTTAAGGAGCACTCCTAATTAAATAACGGTTGCCTTAATGCCGTTACATGCTCGGCTAATTACTAATTAGGTGTGCAGACCAAGCTTTTGTGGTCAATGTGTCTACCGTTGACACTCAAAGTTAATGCATAGTTAAAAACATTAAAAACATTGATATCATTTACAGGAGGATAGAGGTGCATTATGTAAGGTACTGCAATTAATCGGGCGAGCTGAGTTCGATTCCTAGCCAAGGCAAAAACAGCAGTGGAGAGTGTATTTCATTTTTAAACCTCTCCTTTGCAACCCACACCGGCTTGTGGTGAAGTATGACCAGTGTGATCAAACAACCCACACGAGAGAATTGGGATGACATTATCCAGCAGTGGATCGACAACAGGTGCCATCGATTAATAAATTGTGTTCCACTATTCTGTGTGACATTTTATCTTCAAGGCTCATTGATTTTGAAAATGTCAAAAGGGATTGTGAAATGATTGCCTACTATCATGGGGAATGTGGAACGTTCACCATTGGTTCATGGCTGCCAATAAAATATAGTGCCCTCACTTTTCTTGCAAAACCCTTTGAGTTCACTTACGTTATTAAGCACTTAATGTCATTAGTCATGTCCTATAATCAGTACTATTGTGTAGGTTTTCATCTCGATGCAGTGAAATTACATTCAAAACTTTACGTGACCAAAACATTTATTGAAAACCTTTCAACCACCAAATACATTTATTAAAGTAAACTGTCTCCGTTTTTTAAATGAGCATGGAATGGCAGTGCCAGAAATTTCACATTACCGTGATGGGGCGAGATTATCCACTGAAAATGTCTCATGTGAGCTGCTCTTTTTGGATAACAGTTTCGGACGCTGTCCACAATCTGTTTGAGACAAGGGGGTCAGGCATGCTTGATTCTATAAGACTAAGCCGGCCGGCTTGATAAAGCATGTGGGACTGCATTGGTCCTAAACAGTCATTTGATAGCAGCAGTTTCCCACACAGCTTATGAGCCTGTACTCGGAGTTACTTTAAATAAATCATCATGCATCGAGCCGTGAAAACCTACATCATTAAATACTGATGATTGCTTCGAAAAGCTGCCCTCTCGGGACAGCCGCATCGATCGCTCCCTCTCCTCTCCTCGTGACGTTTCGCCTCACACGTTGGAGGCATCCTCAGGCGCAGTATGTGTGTGTGGTGCCTGTCGCTCCTATATATATGTGGATACTATGTATGTATCGAGTCATCTTTTGTTGTGTGAGGTCTACATCTGAATCACATTAACACCAATCTCCTTATCTTATTCAAACCCCGGAACTGCATAACCCCCTCCCTGCTTTGTCTGTGGCAAGTCCCCTAATTTGCATCTCATGAAAGAAACCTCTCATACCTGGCGACCCCCCTCTGATGTCAACAGCCAACAGTTCTATATCTGTGCATTCCTGACTTCAATAACTGGCCTCCAGGATTGGCTGAGCTTTATATTCATTTCTTGTTTTCGGTTCATGATCCTTTTAGTCTTATGAATCTCAATTGCTTCACGAATTAATCTTCGACCTTTATAGCGGATGGCTGCTAGTATTCGTATTTTATCAAAATCGATTCTATGTTTATCTACACTGTGCTGCTGTTGCTGATTTATCCGTGTGCCGCAAACGTACTGCTGCCTCGTGTTCTCTTTTTCTTGCGGCTGTTCTTCCTGTTTGTCCGATGTATACTTCCTCACAGTTGCTGCAAGGAATGCAATATACGCCTTCTGTCTGTAGCGGTAGTTGGTCTTTAGGTGATTTGAGTACGTCTTGTATCTTCTGGTGGGTTGTGAAGACTGTGTTTCTTTAATTTTTTTTCTATGTATTTGCTAATTTTGTCTGTGGTGCCTTTGACATATGGCAGAAAAGCGCAGGTCTTGATGTCTTCCTCTTCATTTTCTTGCTGTTTCTGTTTACGTTCTCTTGTTATGGCATGTTGGATTTCTGTTATTGTGTATCCATTGCTCGCTAGTGCTTGTTGTAGATGTTGTAGCTCATCTCTTATATGTTTTTGTCTGAAATTGTTTTTGACCGGTGGGCTAAGGTGTGCAGTTCCCCCGTTTCTGTTTTGGGCGATGGTGAGACTCGGCGTGTAAATACCTGTCCGTATGTGTTGTCTTCCTGTACACAGTGTGGCTGAGCGTCCCCTCTGCGTTTCTATTCACCAGTACGTCCAGGAACGGAATTTGGCCGTTTTCTTCTATTTCCATGGTGAACTTGATGTTCGGGTGTATGGAGTTTAAGTGACCAAGGAATTCCTCAAGCTTCTGTCTTCCGTGTGGCCATATGTCGAATGTGTCATCAATGTATCGATACCAGTGGGTAGGTTTTAGTGTAGAGAGAAGCTTTTGAAGCAATCATCATGCATCGAGCCGTGAAAACCTACATCATTAAGTAAATACTGTTTGTAACACGCACATATTCATTACATTTTGAAGGTATTCATTCGAAGAGAACGATTCAGAGGTACGAGGAAACTGCAAATAGGTGGGCAGAGGGGAAGGTAGTCATGCTTTTAGCTAGCGCCAACATTTGCCTAACACTGCATTCTATATATTATGATGTTATTGGCCAATTAAATAAGTAGTGCATTTTTAGTTGGGGGAGGAGACCGCAGATTCCGGAAAAGTTTAATTCATATCCAGCGTATAACATGTGTATATGTGGACAGTGAAACAGAGGTTAGAAGTGCAAATCGTAGTTTATGCCAACTCAGCCAATCATTCCTCTTGTGTTTATAAAAAGGAGCAGGGTACTGCTCTACGGAAGACGACAGTGATAATTTGATGGGAGTGAAATTGCACTGCTAGCTCAGGGCTACCGACGGAGATGAACCGATTTCTCCAAGCTCTTTAGAAGGTGGTAGACACTTTGATTGCAGTGTGTAAGGATGAGTGTGGGCTGCGTGTGCTGCCCTTGTTAGGTGTACTCACGGTAATTGTAGGGTTGTGTATTTGCATTATTCCAGCGCCTTCACGAATGTCTTCTAAAGAGCTGTGAGCACTGAAGGTGTCCTGTCTCATTAGTCCATATCATCCCCATCAGCTCTCACTGCACTTGCCCAGTTATTTTTGCTTTTGTGGCTGAACACACCAGTGGCAATAATAATCTCGTATTACCTTCTGGATTGTGTTTGCTCTCATGCCAGTTTGCGAAATGCTTTTGGTTAATTCCGTTCTCATTTTGCCACTTTACCAAAGCAATATGAAACGACGCTTATAGCTTTTGAATAAATGTGAATGTGAAGGATGCTTGGCATTCCATGGCAGATTCAGGTAAAAACAAAATACTTCACATTTATTTGTTTATGGATAGGAACTTAAGTAAGATGATAGGGACGTATGTATCCAGGCAGAGGAAGTTATGATGGGGAGGACACGTGTGCAGAATTGAGGGTGGCAGTTTTATAAGACAAGAACTGGCATAACACCCAGAGGGCATCAACCAAATAGCATATCTAAAATCATATGGAGAGATATTGTAAGAGCAGATCTTAGGGGCTGATTATAACCATTGCAACAGTTGTCCAATTTGCCAGAAGGACGTGATAGCAAGGTGTGGTGGCGTCGTTGACACTGGCTGTAGTGACCTCTCTTGAAATTAAATAAACGTTTGACAGGGCCGTAATACGTTCGGCTCACTTCAGGCGCAAAGTTTACCCCACGCCAGTGCTTTAAGAAATGCCTTAACTGCAAATCTGCCTGAAAAGTCCACACCAGGCGTTGTCAATAGGGTTAATTGAGGAATTGATGGCTTTCTGTTGAGTTCACATTTGGCAGCGATGACAGCTGACGCTTCCACAGGGAACAGGAGTCGCCTCAAATTGCTAATAAAAGCGTAGATTAATTATGTATTGCCTTAGTGGGAAGATATTTATGCACACGTGTGCGTGCTTGCGTTCACGTATGTCTGTGTGTGCATTCTGCACTGCCATTAGTAGTGGAGGTGTACACCGCTACGATTGATATAAAACCTTAACGTAAGCAATCCCTTGGTGGACTCTGCCTAAAATTAGCACAGTACCTAGTGTGGAGCACTGCGCTACAATCCTGGTGACCTAGTATTGATTCATGGATGTGATGACAAGTCATCGTTAGAGGCTATTTGGTACCTGAACCTGAATAACTTTATGTTGACTTGACCTAAAATGAATCCCTGGAGTGATGGTACAGTTAACAACTGTAAGGAGACAAAGCTAGCTGGCCTAAAGACATACATTAACATAATTTCCTCCTGCACTAGTCTACAGTATGGGCAGAAAAAAGTCCTGCCCGAGGCAGTTCGATTCCCGCATTGCATGCTGTTCTGTTTGGAGTTTGTGTTTTTTCCCTTGTTCTGCGTGGCTTTCCTCCGGATTCTCCAGTCTCCTCGTACAACTTAAAACATTGATTAATTGGATGATAATATCAGAATATATAAGATGCAGTGTCTGGCGGGTTTACGCTTGCTAACTGCATGGCTTGACTGCCCCCCCCCACCCCCGCAGCTTACCTCATCTTTGAGTTGTTCTCCCTTCATATTGATGCCAATTCTATATACTTTCAAAAAAGGAACTATGTGTGTTAAATGCTGGCAGTGTTAAATATGTTTCCACAAATACTGTAATATGGTTGATATTGACAAATTCAATGTGTTCTTGGAAAACATACATGTCAGCATAAGTCTGTTAAAAACCACCAAGCTAAATATTCTCATTGTAGGGCTTCCTCCTATACAAATGTGTGCATGTGTACAGGGGGCTATGATTGTATGTTTAAAGCATGCATTGTTAATGTCAAAGGATCTGTTGGCACCATAGAACTAATCGCTGCTCTTTATATTTATATGCCCTCAATGCGTTACACAGCGTGGGACTTAATGCTGTAATTATTTTCATATAAATGTCAATGTGCTGCACTTTACTGTATATAACATTTTGTTAGTGAAAAATGGTTCGTGCATTGTTTAAATTATTTTAAGAACATTCTTTTTGAAGTAAAATAGTTTCACAGTATTGCTATTTTTTTTCATTGACATAAGGCTACTTGGCAAGGGAGAGAGGAAAATCCGATCACTATATTTGATTAGTAAAGTCACATTTACATTTTATGACACAATTCTGATTTCTACCAAATCTAAATACGAGCCCCCATCCCTTGATGCTGCAGAAAAACAGTGGGCATATTGTTACTTATAGAGAGAGGGGCAGTCGGTCATACAGAAGAGGAAGATATTCAGCTTGCACTTGAATACCAGCAGGCAGTCAACATCACGGGCGGCAGGGGGAAGGGAGTTCCGCACTATAAGGTTCAGATGAGGATAATAAGCCACCTTCCACCTAGTAACGAAGATTGGGTAGTGAACCTCAGTTGGTTGAGCAGAGAGTATTGAGAAGCAGTTATGCTTAAGTGGGCAACATAGATTATTGTAATTGAAGTGGTATCTTGCTTTATTGCCCCAAGTTACCCCCAGTGACCTGCGATGGACTCTTGTCCAATCCTGGATGCAGCACTGCCTTGCACCCTGTGTCTGCGGAGATGGGCTGCGGCAAAGCCGCAGCCCCATACAGGATGAAACAGATTCCGTTTAATTAATTGATAATTGAAGTGTTATCTGTGCTAGGATTTATTGGTGCAAACTACACATTTGTCTAAATACTGACGTTCATATTAGAGGTGTGACGTCAACTAATGCGTGCAAGTGATTGAGCCACTAATGACGATGATTTTTTTTGCTACTTTCCAGTGTGCCTTCATTAATGAAACAAAAAGACTTCCTCCTGAAATGAGGAATGGTGTGATCATCATCAATGGTAGCCCAGAACCAGCATTGTAAAGTCCAAATTCTCATGACCGGGGCCAGTCTCTTTATAGGATAACTGCAGTTAATATGCTAAAAGTGATCGAGTTATCCTTGTATCATCCCTGCAACAGCACTCCTAGCCATCTGCAAATATACAATACAGTATTTTAAACATGGTGAAACATATTTTACATGTCCATTCACCAATTTTTGTATTATCCGAGTGCGAACACGTATCAGTGAAAATGTTATTTCAGCAACGCTTTTGTAAGTTCAAACATTGTAAGTTCAAACCTTTTAATCAATAAAAGGAGTGAACCATAAGTGATAGCATTCATACTATCTTGTGCCATGAATTGCTGAGAGAAGGAGTAATTTGTGTGGACAATGGGATCTTCCAGTTCGAATGGGGACAGTTTATATGTTCTATCAACAGTAAGTAAGCCACTGCATTTTATGCTAATTGAGCAACGTGACGCCTGTGACCAGACTGCCTCAACAGCAATGATTGACACACCATTGAGATATGAGTTAATAGAGTGCTGTGGTTTGGCCAAGCCACTATCAGACAAATGTCTGTGTTTTAGTGGTAATAATAATTGCATTTCTAAAGGTCACAAAGCGTGGCACATAGTTGTGGCGAGAACAGCATGTCAACAACAAAATCAGAGTAGATCAATGAAGTAAAATAATGAATATGAATCAATTAAGGAAATCAAATAGCAACGAAACTCATTGTTAATATAAATACAGGAAGGAAGAAAATTTTCAGAGCAGGCACAGTTCAACAGCACGCCATCATCCTAGCCATAAGACTTCAAGGCCTTACGGAACAAGTGAGTCTTAATTCGGGATTTGAAGATGCCCAGGGACTCAGCTGAGCGAATTTCCAATGGAAGGGCATTCCAGAGTCTGGGAGCAGTGCGCGAGAAGGCTCTGTCACCCATCTAACGGAGGTGCGATCTGGGCACGTGCAGCAAACCCGTATTGGAGATTCGAAGTTGTCGTGTTGAGGAGGGTGCCTAAAGTAGGTCACGGGTGTATGTCGGAGCAGCTCCAGTGAGAGTCTTGTAGGTAAGAAGGAAGGTCTTGAATTCGATCCTGTATTTAACCAAACTCCACTAAGGAAAGCTGTTCCACCTTCACTTAAAAGATACCAATCCACTTTCTCTCGGTAGAGAACTATAACCACACATTTAAAGGTGCTGATTCTCATTCGTGCCACTTCGCATTCGGCAATGATGCTCATCACACCGGTGGGGAGACAACGGTGACCAGCTATTTCCAGCACTACCTCCTGTGAGAAGGGCATGTCCAGTGCTCCCTTCAGCTCTCAGCTATTCACGTTATGCCACCTTGACTGAAAAAAAGCTTGGGAAATATCTCCCCAGCCCTTTCTAAGTTGCCTGATGTTTGCCATTCTTCTCTTAACTCCTCCGATGCCTAGGTTTTTGCCTTAGAGGCTGCTTCTCTTGCCATAGTCAACTCAGACTCAATGTCCATACCCTTCCACCAATGTAAGCCAAGTTCTTTTGAATGTTGGAGTTGAAATCTCTCTAATGATGTTTCATGGCTCGATGCATGATGATTGCTTCGAAAAGCTGCTCTCTGGGGACAGCCGCGTCGATCGCTCCCTCTCCTCGCAACGTTTCGCCTCACGTTAGACGCATCCTCAGGCGCAGTATGTGTGTGTAGTGCCTGTTGCTCCTTTATATATGTGGGTACTATGTATGTGTCGAGTCATCTTTTGTTGTGTGGGGTCTACATCTGAATCACGTTAACACCAATCTCCTTATCTTATTCACACCCCGGAACTGCGATAACCCACTCCTGCTTTGTCTGTGGCTAGTCCCCTAATTTGCATCTCATGAATGAACCTCTCATTCCTTGCAGTAACTGTGAGGACGTATACATCGGACAAACAGGAAGAACAATAGCCACAAGAAAAAGAGAATACAAGGCAGCAGTACGTTTGCGGCACACGGATAAATCAGCAACAGCAGCACATAGTGTAGATGAACAACATAGAATCGATTTTGATAAAATATGAATACTAGCAGCCATCCCCCATAAAGGTCCAAGATAAATTCGTGAAGGAATTGAGATTCACAAGACAAAAAGGACCATGAACCGAAAACAAGAAATGAATATAAAGCTCAGTCAACCCTGGAGGCTAATTATTGAAGTCAGTAATGGCGCGGTGGCGCAGTGGTTAGCGCTGACGCCTCACAGCAAGAAGGTCCCGGGTTCGAGTCTCTCGGCTCCGGTGCCTTTCTGTGTGGAGTTTGCATGCTCTCCCCGTGTCCGCGTGGGTTTTCGCCGGGTACTCCGGTTTCCTCCCACAGTCCAAAAGCATGCTCCTGGATAGGTTGATTGGCTCGCAGACTAAAATTGTCCCGCAATGCCCGGCGATGGACCGGCGTCCCGTCGTCGGGTGTATTCCTGCCTTTACGCCCTATGTTTCCGGGATAGGCTCCGGCTTCACCGTGACCCTATATAGGATTAAGCGGTTTCAGATAATGAGATGAGATGAGAGTAATGCACAGATATAGAGCTATTGGGTGTGGACATCAGAGGGGGATCGCTCGGTGTGTGAGAGGTTCATTCATGAGATGCAAATTAGGGGACTAGCCACAGACAAATCAGGAGGGGGTTATCGCAGTTCCGGGGTGTGAATAAGATAAGGCGATTAGTGTTAATGTGATTCAGATGTAGACCCCACACAACAAAAGATGACTCGACACATACATGGTACCCACATATATAAAGCAGCAACAGTCACTACACACACATACTGTGCCTGAGGATGCCTCTAACGTGTGAGGCGAAACGTCGCGAGGAAAGGAGAAGGAGCGATCGACGCGGCTGTCCAGAGAGAGCAGCTTTTCGAAGCAATCATCTTGAAATCTCTCTGTACACGATCTTTCACCACACATTTCAAGGAGATCCACACTGTTTGTTTGGAACTCCAATGTCTGCCTCTTCGGCGTCCCATGCATTATATCCAACGTATCACCAAATGGTGATCCGTTAACAGTGATTTGTAATTCTGAATGAGGACGTTTATTGTTTCAGCTACTCATTTATGGTGTTTCTTACTGTATATTTGCATTATGCGGTGAGGTATTTTTTCTTCCTCCACTCTCATTCTTGTGCATTTGATATTTTTTTCCCATCTGTGAATACACATGTCATTCTGATGTCTTTATCAAATGACTCCAAGGGGGATTTACGTTTGAGTTAATGCCACCTCAGTTGGATGCTCTTCCAGAGTCTGCGGTTCTTGTCATTTTTAGAGCTAATAATTTTGTTTGTTTTTTTAGAAATTTCATTTTAAATTCTACCCTGATTTGTTACCGTTAAATATTTGGGAGTTAAAAAAATATGCGTCTATAAATATTCCCTTCATCAAGGTGACATCACCATCCCGCCAAATGCCGCATCTCTCCATAGCCTCCGCAGGGTATTTTTTTATTATTATATTGGCCCTGATAAACCAGGCGTCCCATTCCCCTAACGGGTATAATGATTCCTTGCCTTAATGATTCCTCAGTGATGACCAACTGAAAGTCATGACTGGATGAACAAAATGCAACCTTGAAAAAAAAACCTTCCGACATTTCAAGTCACATTATTATCATCACTATTATTATAGATTAGCTGTTGCTGTGTAGGGCTGTTCAGTCATTACAGACTTTGGAATTAATGAAAATGGATAGCAAATTAGAAATTAACGTACATGACCAATTACATGATGGTTTTTATGATAGCACTGCTTGATTAGCTAATTAGTTAGGCGGATTTGAGTTAAGCCCTGTACAGTACTTGATTTGTTGGGCAATGTGTACGGATATGCATTGGCTGCACTGCAAATTATGTATCTCAACAAGTTAACATCTTTACCACAGCTAATTAAGGTCCGTCTGCTGGAGTTGGAAATATAAATATGCTAATGAGGTAGACGAGAAATCAATATTGTACGACTTGGACAACCAATTATGCCAGCCCGTTGTGTACCTAACTACGACCTGTCTGACGTTGGCATTGTAGTGTAATGATGCATGAGCAGCCTCCGTGGATTTCACTCCTCTTAGGAATCTTTAGTAATGGTGTAACCAGTTATCGACTTCACTTTGGTAAACCAAAGTGCTGTCATGTTAATAATAATCCGCTTCTCAAATATCCCCAAATAATGACTGCTGGTAAACAAGACACAGCACTGTCACAACTTGCCCAGCCTGCATTACATGAAGTGGTTCCAGTGATTTATAGCAAAAATTATGCATTTCTGCCGCTGCTATTGACACTATTGAAAATCACAACTTGTGCGTTCACAGTCGAGGCTTGCAGCCATTTTTTTCATTACAAGTTCATCGGCTTGTGAAATCATGCTGCAATTTGGCCTAGGAGGTTCCTGGAGTAATTAGCACATTGCGTGCAGCAAAACAAGTCGTCGGGGTACCCAGTGTAACCTCTAGTGACTTATAAATTGCTGCAGCATTTTCTCAGCTGGGAATTTGGATGTATTTTTTTAGAACACCAAACTATCTGGGGGCTGCGAGCCAATTTTAGAAAGTGGCAAGGGTTTTAATAGAGACACAATATGTGTTGTCTTGTCTTCTACATATTTGTACGTATAAAAAAACACGATTAGGTTTAACAGATGTCCTGCCTAATAGCACAGGATTTTTATAACCAATACTGGTGAACTTAACCATAACAGATATACTCCAACATCATTTGTATTTTGGCTACAGGCATTAGTTAATTGTCAGTGCCCACCTAATGCCATACAAGGAAGTGGTGAGCTCGAAGCCCATCTCCGCAGATCCAGGACGCAGGGCAGAGCAAGATGGGAGGCCAGTCCATCACAGGGCACTGAGATTAAATTAGCCAGTTAACCGTTGTGACTGTTTCTAACCCTCGGGTGAAAGGTGCTTTATAAATGCGAATATTATAATCATTAACCGAGACAACATGTGTTTGGACTGTGGGAGGAAACTGGAGTACATAGCGAAAACTGAAGCTGAACTAGAACCTGACACCTTCTTAATGTGAGAGCAGGAGTACCCACTGAACTGCTGTACTGCCCTACAGGTAACTATTGGCTGTTTTAATGTGTTAAGGCGAAAATTCTTACAAGCCTGACGATACAGCACATATATGTGCTTTGATAGTAACTGGAAGGGGATGCAGGCAAGCTGTATGTGATTATTCATTTTAGTTATGAACTGCATACTGTCTTCAAGTTTCGCTTTGTCACTTATTACATCTAATGGTCTAGTGCTGGGCTGAATGGCCAGGAGGCCTCAGAGACCTGTAACACACAGTCTGCGGTTCAGCATTTGTTATCGGAAAGGAGTACAATTGAATTTGCAAAAGACAAATGTTTAAAAGTAACTGCTTGTGTAGAAAAGGTGCCAATGGTTTTACACGGGGAAGCATGTGTGGTCCAGCTTTATTGCTTAAGCATATAAATAACAATATTGAATATACAATTATCATACAAAGAGCACAATACAAATAGCACATGTCTAGGTGTGTGTGTGTGTGCATACATATGCGTTAATTTTGAGTGTTGGTTTATAAGTAGTATCAGGATGCTACCAAACAATTTTCTCAGTCTTGCATTAATGTAGTAGCAGGATCAGCGTGTGAGCATCGTTTATAGAGACAAAGATAGATGGGCACGGCGCTGTTAATGCCACTTTGATGAGTGGTTACTTGCCCACAGAGGCAACTGCCTCTATGGCCAAGTAAGCACTTGCCAATTTAAAATTGATTATTAAACCCGTGTAACTTGTGTGATTTTGCCTGCATAAGACTTAATAATGAAAATTATAATTTACATTTTTCAAGTGCCTTTCATCCCAAGGTCATAAAGCACCATACAAAACTAAGATTCCAGAAAAATAAATCTGCATGCCAGCTGATAAATGAAAGTATGAAAACGGTAAATTAAGTAAAATCCCAACCAGCAAAGTTCCTACGCTTTTAGGAACAGTTGAGTCTTGAGGCAAGATTTGAGCAATCCTATCGATTTGGCAGGGTTGATCTCCTGTGGAAGTGTATTCCACAGCCTTGGGGCTGTATGGGAGAAATCCCAATACACATACATTGAGTACAGATTATCCTGATATATATATATAACAGGCCAGAATCAGAATACTGGAGAACCCATACCGGAGTGAAGGGATGTAGTGATTTTGTATGCCTGTATCCTAAATGTAATTGGTTAGTGTGAACCATGCAAGACATTGGAACAGTAGTTGTAAACGTTTTTGGCCAGTCAAATTGAGACTACTGGTCTTTGTGACCCCCTACAGCCCCTACACCCCAGGATACAATCCACACAGATCACATGTCCACGTCTCTCTTCAATGTTGCGTTATCGTAGCATTTGTTTATTGTTGTTCATCAATGTTTGGTACTGGACACTGGTGTTTCATGCCAGCCTCAATAATAATCTTCAATAATATTATTTTATGTATTTATTCATAAGGGCTACACAGTCATGACTCTTTTTCAGGAGGATCATGCTGCAATTGTTTTTTTTCATGGATATGTTTTCAGCCAGTTAATAAGTGGTTATTCAAGTGCGATAAAGCCAGAGCATACAGGGAATAATAATAATTGCACTCCTACAGCACTTCTCACCTGAGGGTCACAAAGCGCTGCACAGAGCTATGGAGAGAACAGCATGTCAGCAAAAACGACATATGAACGGCATATCAATAACAATAACATAGGTCAGAATAGGTCAGAAAGATGTTTCAGGTGGGCGGCACGGTGGCCCAGTGGTTAGCGCTGACGCCTCACAGCAAGAAGGTCCCGGGTTCGAGTCTCTCGGCTCCGGTGCCTTTCTGTGTGGAGTTTGCATGCTCTCCCCGTGTCCGCGTGGGTTTTCGCCGGGTACTCCGGTTTCCTCCCACAGTCCAAAAGCATGCTCCTGGATAGGTTGATTGGCTCGCAGACTAAAATTGTCCCGCAATGCCTGGCGATGGACCGGCGTCCCGTCGTCGGGTGTATTCCTGCCTTACGCCCTGTGTTTCCGGGATAGGCTCCGGCTCACCGTGACCCTATATAGGATTAAGCGGTTTCAGATAATGAGATGAGATGAGAGATGTTTCAGGTCTCGATCGAGCCATGCTCAATCCACCTTTGAGTCATATATGACTTGTGGGCCACAGTTTGATGGCCCCCCACGAGAAAACCGCGCAATTCATGTACATGAAACAGATGGTGATGAGTCCATCTGCAGTAGTGCCTTTTGATCGGCCATTGTGTATCACCTCCTCGATACCCACGGGAAGGGAGTTTTACAATGGTGTGGTGATTCACCAACGCTCGCTGCCGCCACAGTGATGCCCACCAATACTACATATTTGCGTAGTTTATTCGGCTAAATATGGGGAGGGGTACCTTGTTATGACTTAAAATATGTGTTGTTGTTCGTGAATCTATTTTACAGAAGTTTGGGCCAAATTGGGATTTTCTTTCTTTGTACGTGTATTTACATCACCGTATTGTACAGTGCTATGTTCACATATTTAGACATGTAGAGTGTATGTAGATATTTTAAAATATGTAAAACTGGATTAGCATAGTATGTACACATACACAGATTTGTTTTGCATGTTTTTGGTGAAACAACATATGTTCCTATTGTTTATTTGATACTAGACGATAGATACTGCATCTTTTGTTTTTATAGATGTTGTTTGAGCGTGTCCTAAGTAAACAGATTTTATTTATAATTTTCCCCAAATCTGTCTCAATTGTCCTACCTGTTACGATCTGAAACACCTATCACGATCTCTCACCGTGAACATAAAAATAATCAATAACACTAAAGATTGCACAAATGAACAAACTCACTGCACCAACTTGCAGTCCTTCATAAATAACACCTGGGCCAAATTTTTGATACTAAGTGCGATCTAAGATACCTCATAGATGGTAGTGACTAGCTTTATGCTCATGGCAGTATTATTCAAAAAGTGAGGGGCAGCCGCCACAATCTTTTTCCCCGAAATTTGATATGCATCTAGGAATATTAAGCAGACTGTAGGTTGAGCTTCTAAGATTAGATTCTGAAATTCTAAGATTAGGTTTTTTGTCGAGGACTTATGAAGTTTTATTTCTCTCTAACTTCCCCCTGAACCAGGTTACCAAGGGGGAGACCCTAGCTGGAGTGCTATATTAGACACCAGGTGACATAGCTTTGGGGTTCATAGCAATATGCAAACCCCTCCACCATAATAAGGTTACGATCCATGGGGGATGATATCATTCATTATTTTATAACAGAGGTACCTTTGTAATCTATTGGAATGTTGTCTCGTCCACACAATAGTGGGCAGTACGTTTCCACCTGCTCTGTATGTTAAAAGAATGTTTGTCATCTAGACAGTGATTTTAGTAAGAACTGCACAGTATAATAAATGGTGAATGATTCTGATATACAACTTCAATATATTTCATTCAGTTCATTTGCATTAGATTAAGACATATTATCTAAGATGGTGTTTTCTTTGTATAAGTAAATTCTCTTTTAGTTTCTTTTATTACACGTGATCGCAATTAGTCAGTTTCTTGGCAATTTAATAAAGGACAAACATTACAATTTAAGGGAACAAATATAGGGTGTTCGTGGCACATTGTACAACAAAAGAGGTATATTTACTTGTTGGAAACAAACACATGCAACTCGTCAACCATGCAAGTGTAATTTGAAACATTAAGTTAAAACGTACAATCGAAAAAGATGGTGCATACATGTGGGAGCAAAAGGCGCCTGAAGATGTTAGGTACAGGTGCAAGTAAGTCCTGTGTTTTGGTTTAATAAGAGGGTGAGTGATGGGTGATAAAACAAAGTTGCGGATGGGCAGCACGGATAATGGAAGAGCAGTGGGCTGTTTGTTTTTGTCATCTTGCATAAAGGCAAATTAAATTCCTCAGACAGTGAAGCTACATTATAGTGATAACTGTATGAATCACGACGATATTTACAAATGGGTGGAACAGCTGCATTGAGACAAAACACCTTGCCTGCACACAGCGCTACAGGGTGATATAAAGCACACCAAAAGCAAGTACAGTTTGCTCTAAACCATTTTTCAAAACGTATTTGGTACCAGTGGGCTGTACTCTTTTTCATAAATTCAACTTGTGGATTATTGAACAAACTGTTCCTAAACGTATCATTTTGATTGCCTGTCATACAAAATCAGCCTCTCAACAGAAGCGATGTGCACGGCAGCTAAAACGTTGCGTGAACTACCACTTCTGTAATTATCACAATCAGGTTCACCTCCTAATGACCGCTGTTGCCCCTGTTTTGAAAGGTTTGCTTTGATTAATCTCTCAGCCAATTCAAGCTGACTCATCCACTGGAGTTGGCCTGTTCTTTTTGACCAAAACTCAAGTTAATCGACAGGCCCAGTTGCTGAATAAAGTGTCATTTACATAATTTACCAAGTTGCTCAATTTATAGCAGAATAGTCAAAGTGTTTACAATATGTAACAAATATATTGGCTGCTTACAACATATTTTAATTGTCGATGGATGCAATTTTTTGGGTGAGGTCACATAAAAAATGTTTGTGTAATCCCTCCACCACCTGACAATAGCCAGTTAGTAAAGTTTGAACAGAACGTGCCAATTCTTCACTATCTCAGCACACCGATGTGTTGGAGCGCAAACTTACAGCATTTATATATTGCGTCAATATTTTTTTGCTCTCCAACACACCGGTGTGCTGTGATAGGAATTGGCACGTTTTGTTCACGTTGACGAACTTTACTAATTGGCTGTTGTCAGGTGGTGGAGGAATTACGACAAACATTTTTTACGTGACCTAACCCAAAAAATGGAATATCCATCGATAGCATTGGTCACGAAAGCCTTCAAATTATATTTTAATTGGTTTATTTTGTGACGTCTTTCCGCTTACCAGTAATTTTGAAGCAGGAAATTGTGGTTAGCCGGTCGATCGCAACCAGCCTGCTGAAATGGGGCTCCAGCCCAAAATGTCAACCAACCTGAGTTTGAATGACTTGGGGTTGACAAGACCACTAGCTGAAAAGAAGAAAATGTTCCACACATAAAGGTGGTCTGAATAAGGCTGCCAAATTTCTATGCCTGCAGTGCACAGCCTTGTATGTCGTTAATCAATTTAACAAGCTGCCTTCACAAATGTCTCTTTTGTGTTGGTTTCCATTGTTGTTTATACAGTTTATCCATTGTTGCCTTTCGGAAATTCAAGTCCCCATATATGGCGTGCCCAGAGGCATAAGGTAGATAGTATTGATGACTGTTCAGTGCTGACAAGTTCCAATTAGGATGAAACAAGACTAGAGTTGTATCTAAGTTTCCATACTGTCGGTTGAGATGACTCCACGTTCTCAACTCTGTTCTTTTGAACTGGTGGCCTGAATAAAATCGAGAGGCTTTTATACATGCAATGCACATTTTCGTGCGTTGCTAAATCTACTAATTTCGCTTGCCCAACCAGCCGAGTCGAGACTTGATCTCAGCATTCCTCTGTAGACGCCGGTAGAACAGTCTCTTGATCGAGCACGCAGTGCTGCTCTACATGCAAATACATACAAGTATGTGTTTTTGGTATTGTAAGGGCCCATATTTGAATCCTCGTTTGTGTGTCTTTCCATATGGCGTTTGCATGTTTTTCTCGTGTCCCCATAGGTTTTAACGAGGTTGTCTGGCTTCCGTCCACAATTCAAAAACCCGCTCCTGTCCAGGGTAATTAGCCTGCTAACTAAATTGTCCCTGGTGGGCTGCGACGAAATCGCATCCTAGCCTTTGTGTAGGCCTACCTTCCACCGTGCCCTGTCTTTACAGGCATCGGCTCTGGCCCCCCATGACCCTGTACAGGATAAAGCAGGTACTGATAATAATAATAATTGTACTTATAGAGCGTTGATAATGTTTTTTGTTCTTACGTTAATAATGTACAGAGTGTGGCCTGGTGACAGTATCTTGTAATTGCACTGCTAAATGGTAAGGTTACAACTCAGCTCTTTAGTTCAGAAGTCAACTGGTGTCATTCTTACAGAATCGATGAAATGAGATCATGACCACCTGTCATAGTAATGTGGATTTTTTTCATCACTGGCTTTGTGCGTGCTTACAACGATCATGGGTATCACTGAGATGATAATGTTTTTATTGACTTTGTGCGTTCCCATTACTACCACATTTAGGTGAATTATGGCATGTGCTTTCATTCAAAGTGTGTATTTATTGAATGTGGCCCACAAAAATATGGAAAAAGCCCCTAAGTTATACCTGGGGAAGAAGATGAAGGGTGTTGGGAGTATCCGTTGAGATGAAGTGATATAAAAAATCGTAATAAAAATACCCCTTTGAAAGATTAATGCTGTAAGAGTGGAATCAACCAAGCGACTGTTGGCTGCAACATCAATTGAAGCATACAACGTGAAGCACAAATGATGGGGGCAAAGTTATGAAACTATCAGTTCTGCACCAGCTGTGCTGTCGCACGTTTAACTCACCCCAGCTTACCGGGATGCATGGATGGCCACAGCACATCTCGAGCTTTTTTTTGTGAACGTTCTGGAGAAAATATCCCAGGGTGCCACCACTACAGGCTCCCGATTGCTTTGAACAAATGGCTACATCATCACCGCTATCACTGCCGTTGTCATACGGTGTTGATTGCGGGCTTTCTGCTCGTCAGAATGCCGTCGGCGGAATGACGCGCAGCGATGGGGTGGATGTGTGTGCGTGTGAGAGGGTTAATGCATGTGATGGTGCGTGAAATATTCGCAAATGGCCTCAAAACTCGTTAATTCCAATGCGAAGGGACCATTAAAGGGCTACCGCGAGAGAGCAGAGGTAATCAATGTCCGGTTTTTATTCTCGGTGCCTGCGCTCTGGTGCGGGACGACGGGGAGGTCTCTCGCCGACGTTGTCCCCATCTCTCATCGCCGTCGTATCCTCGCTCCGCACTGCCGTCGCATTTATGAGTTTCCGCCGGGTCCCCGTCTCGCTCCACGAGTCTGCCTTTCAATTGAGTTACTCTGCTCGCCATTTGTCACTGCTTCCCCTTGACTTCGTTTTGTCGTAGGGAAATGTACAAATGACATTATAGAAGCATAACTCTATTGTGCTTGGACACACAGAAGTCAGAAGTCAAATTGTCTCAAGCAAGCATGGGCCAGTGGCAAGGCTATTGTTAACAGTCCTGAGCCAGTGTCGGCAATTCTATGTTCCTATGGTGGGGTCCACATTCCATTGGACAAATATTTCTCATAGAGGTGCCTTTTGTAAACAGTTATTACTGGAAATCATTGAGTCTGTAGGCCCTTTGGTCAATACTTAAAATGGGATTTCACGTTCGGGATTAAGTGAACATTGTTTATGTGTGTGATGCACATAATAAATACAGATAATTCTTTAATTATCCAGGGTGCGCCTCATTTAGTCTAAAAGCTGATTTTTAAGAGACTCCTGCATTTGAATACTTCGATAATCATCTTCTTGCAATGGCTAGAAATTACGTGAAATAAAACCCGTTATAGATGGATACATAAGTAATGTGATCATATACATATCTATGTATAAAAACGTTACCCCGTTCTGTTTGCTTGTGTGATGCTCCGCAAAACTCTGGTCCCCATAACTAGAGTCCCCACCTCCGTAAATATTTTCCCGAGATCTCCAGCGATCCCTAACTCCTAACACCAATCTCTCTCGGTCCCTGATTGATCACACGCGGCGCTCCGACACATGGCATGCGCGCATTCTCTCACACGTACCGCGTTCAGACCACGTTCTCTCACACCACCGCTCTGATACAAAAATACCGGATAGCTGTGTCGAGTTGAAGGCTTTTACTGCTGCAGACAGCGCGCCGCAACGAGGTCCCTTTTCAGTCGCCCCAACTGCTCCCTCGCTACAATTCGCTACGCGGCACAACCACTTGGGCATAGCCCCTCGGCACAGCCTCGCACAGCTCGGGCACAACTCTCGTACATGCCTAACTAACCCCGCTAACTAACCAACCCCGCTAACCAACTAAACCCTGCTACTCTCTGCCCTCGTCCCTCTACATGGCTGCCAACCTAACCGCTTAGACTCAACTGGCAACTGCAACTACTCCTAACTACACTCCGCTACTCGCTGCCCTCATCCCTCTACATGGCTGCCAACCTAACCGCTTCGACTCAACTGGCAACTGCCCACAACTACTCCTCCAACTACCCCACCCCCTTGCTCCGCGCTCTGTTAAATACCTCCCCCCCGGTTCGTACCGCCCCCTTTTAACGGCCGTGTCTCTCTCCACCAATCCCCGTTGTTCCCCCTTGTCTCTGGGCGCCGTTTCTGTCTTCTACCAATCACCGCTGTCGTAAACACCTTGGCGCCGGTCTGTCCAGAGAATCGTCTAATCCTAACTATCGTCAACACCTAGCGCCGTTTGTCTGGCCCGCCCAAACCACGGGACCCGGCCGTTACAACAACAGGGCAAGAATATCGCGCGCAACGTCTGTTCGAAACCCCGCCCAGCTTGGCCCTGCAATGCATGCTGGTTGGATGGCCCCCCTCCGGCCGGCATCCCCGCCGGAACACAATTGTCTGCAGCTTTAACGTTCCAGGGGAGTTATTCTCTCCCCGACAGAACTGGTAGGTGGAACCCGGCGCCCCTTAGGCCAAATTCCAGCTGACGAAGGAACCACGAACCAACCTGTTCTACAACAGGGTTCATGGACAAAACCTCCGTCGCTGGGGCCGAGTCCATCGTCGTTCTGCTACCCCACCGAACCCCGTGTCGTGCGGTACACTCCGTCAGTGTGAAACAGTATGCTGTTGTCAAATGTCCGCTCTTACAAAGGACGCGCGCAGGCATCTAGCGGTTGAGTGCGATAGTGGTGGTTGCATGTGTGTCATAACGAAAACACAGCCAGCATCCCTGGTGGTTCTGAGGCCCACGAAGTGGGCCTCCACACTTGCTTGCTTGATCAGGGTAAACTCTGCCAAATCGCAACCAAATCGCACGGGACCTTCACAGAATGACGGCGCTTCGTCCCAGACGGGTCTTTGGCGCTTTAGTGCGCACCGACAGGGCCTTCCCTGGCCACTGCTTTCTGTGCTTATGCCCATGCCCTCACGGTACGGTAACAGTGCCGCCATTACAATTACAATACCCAGTTAGGATAAGGGCCCGAGGTATTGGAATCCCAAGTTCGGATAAGCGCGGCCGCTATCACAATACCCCCAGTTCGATTAGCATTCACCATGACCATAAACAAGGCGCAAGGACAGTCGTTGAAGGTTGCCGAGATCAGCCTCGAGAGCCCGTGCTTCTCGCATGGTCAACTTTACTTTGCTTGCTCGAGGGTTGGCACGGGAAGAAATGTTTACATTCATGCACCCGGCGGACAAAACATGAATATTGTCATCTCATTGTCAGTCAGAACTGCTTAACCCTGTGCAGAGTCGAGGTGAGCCAGAGCCTATCCCGGCAGACACAGGGTGCAAGTCAGGGATATACCCACGATGAGACGCCAGTCCATCACCGGGCACTGAGGGCAATTTAGTCTGCAAGCCAATTTACCTATGCAGCAGCATGTTTTTTGGACTGTGGGAAGAAACCGGAGCGGACACGGGGAAAACATGCAAACGCCACACAGAAAGGCACCCCAGCCGAGCTTCGAACCCGGGACCTTCTTGCTGAGGCAACAGCGCTACCCACTGGGCCACTGTGCCGCCCACCATGAATATTGTGTACCCAAAAGAGTTGCAGTATGTACCTGTGCATTCAAACAATTGGATTTTTAGATTTTGTTCATAATGAAAACTCACTGTAGCTTTTGCTCTTGTACAGTGTTTTACTCATTTTTATTGTATGTTTTGTTTTGTCATGATTACTTTCAAGTTCTTTTCTTGCACCGGACACCATCGGGTTCGTGTTCATGCATTTCACGTTACTTTTTTGCACGGGTAAACCATAAAATGTACCCCCACAACGCATATGGATCAACTGTCAAATTTACCCGGACTTCGCCGGGTCGCCCCTGCTAGTACGTTATATAGACAAGTTAGTGACCCGCTTGCTGTCCTGCCATCTACTGGCTGCTTGTACTCTTGCAGATTGTAATACACTTCCATGTTAGTCGTATACTAATCGATTTAAATGTTTTTGGCTCACAATTCATGCGTTGAATCCTGCATCAAAGGCATAAAACACTTTGATGTGACAGAATATAGGCGGCTAAATTTTTACACATACAAAATTGTAAATGATTGATAACTGAGTCT
The DNA here is from genome assembly GCA_036362905.1 of Mordacia mordax. Lineage (NCBI taxonomy): Eukaryota > Metazoa > Chordata > Hyperoartia > Petromyzontiformes > Petromyzontidae > Mordacia > Mordacia mordax. The sequence continues at coordinate 6,907,068 of JAZEWT010000012.1, forward strand.
CCCTTATGTGAGTCAATTTGCAATAAATTTTGGTGTCAATTCTCATTGCAACCATCATGTAATTTATGCAGGGAATTATTAACCAAAGTGCATCATGTCCCGTAAACTGGATAGTGAAAGCCCTTGTGACATTATTCATAAGAACAGGCTATTGTTTGCCAGTTTTGCAGCCAGTTAAGACTCAGGGAGAGACACATTTCCATTATTCGCTTTGACGCTTGGGTTACAAATATAATCCTAGCGTTGTGATTAAAATGACATATCCCCCATGTGCATAATAGTCAAACGCTGTGACTGCCACGGGAAAAAAAGCCTATGAGCTTCCAGTTTAATTGTATTGGCCCCAGCTGTCGCTGTAAGCTGAAAACCATGGGCAGGCTCGTTGTGATAATTGGAATGGAGTTGTGTTTGATATTGTCAAGTCTGTTTGGTCAGTCTCTGCGAGTGAACTAGCGGGAGCTACAATGTCTTTCGCAAAAAATTAAACACGGCTTTTTAACATTCAACGCTGGTTTTGCTTCTGACCTTCACTTTCTGTGGGTAGCATTTGCCGAGTGTTTAAAAATCCTAATGCTCTGTGAAGAAAGAGATGGAGGGGGCAGGAATAAAATGAAATAAATGGATGAACGGATTCCAGGAAAATAGCGGGCTGAATGGATCGATGGGTGCATGAATTAATGTGCATGTGAATGAAATGAAAAATCAGGAACGAACTTACAAACGTTAATTATTGTGCAGTTTATCCTGGCAGAGTGGTCTTAATTGTATGGTCAGCTGATTTGGATGAGCTTGAGTCTAACGTTTCCATCAACGTGTATTAAAGGCTTAGAATGCTCAACTCGTAATCATTCCTTGTTTGGCAGATGACTCAACCATCATCGAACGTGGTGTTTAAAAATAAATGTGCCATCTTGTGAGACGCTAACAGCAGTCATCTTATGGGGGGGAAGAAAACTGGGAGTGTCTCAGAACGCCTGAGGATGCCTCCAATGTGGGAGACGAAATGTCGTGAAGGAGACAGGAGCACTCAACACAGCTATCCTAAAAGAACGCCTTTGGAAAACAATCATTACCCATCAACCCATGAAAATCTAAATCAGAACAACGATGAATCTCTGCCATTCGCTCTAGACTAGCAATCGAGATGCATGGCACCTCTTGTATTAGTCAGGAATGCGCTTTGAATTTTTTATATTTTTACAAGTGTGGTCTAATTAATAGTAATACATATTTAGACTGATCAGGTACACATTTATATGGCATGGCCTTTAATAGCCTCATTTAGGGCAGAGCTCTTTAAATGTTATTAATTAAAATCATGCAAATCTGACAGGAATGTGGGCTCAGCGTCATCAGTTGTTAGCACTTACCATGTAAGTTTTAGTGAATGGAAAGTGTTTACTTAGGCAAATACTATGCACACTTCCAAATGTGATACTTTGTTTAAATGGATAATGAATTCTCATCACAAGAGGATGATAGTATGTGCGGGCTGGAAATAGATAATTGTAACAACACATAAGGTGTTCTTGGCGAATTCACAGGTAGCACTACCGCCTTAGAGTAAAAGGTTTGATTCCCAGCTCGGGTGCCACATTTTTCTGTGTAGTTTGCGTGGTCTCCCCGTGTCCACATGGGTTTTGTCTGAGAACTCCAGTTTCCTCCCACCATTCAAAGACATACTCCTGCTTTTGCCAAAGTCTGTTAGCTAAATTTTTAATTCCTCCGGTGCCCTGTGATACTGGCATTCCATCTTGTCTTATGCCCTGTGTCTACCGGGATAGGCTTTGGTCCCACGTGACATTATTCAGCATTAAACAGGTACTAAATGATGATAAGGGTGTACTTCTAACAAACAGCAGGAAGTTAAGTCTCAATCATGCTTTGTATGCAAGCTATGATGACCGCAATTCACGTAGAATGCTCCTAGCGTTGTGTAGGTCACCAATTCAATAGAGCTGCATATGTTGAGCTGGTGGTGGCTTAGACAAGGCTGGATAACAGTGTACAATTTACGTGGTTTTCATAAAATGCATGGGAAGGCATGATGGGAGTCTTGCCTTTTGCTGTTTGAGTACCACACCTTTATGCGTTCATACTATTACTAAATCTTTACACAAACCTTTAATTCAATTGAAGCAGTCATCGGCAGATTAAGAGAATTTCAGGAGATGATAATGCCAACCCTACATTGCATATTCTTCATTGGTTCCTGGTAATATTGCAAGGTGAACTCCGTGTATGCTCGCTCAGTGTTGAGTACGCTTGCTGTGAGACAAAACCCACAGCTAATCCCTGCAGTGGCCCTGTGCCATCACCGTTTGCCTCCATACTGAGACATAATAATAATTGAATTTATGGAGCGCTTTTCACCTGAGGGTCACAAAGTGCAGCACCGAGCTGCAGAGAGAACGGCACGTCAACAACAATAACGACATTAGAATATTGCAAGAGAATAATATACAAAACGAACAAGATATCCGCCCTACGGGCCATCTTGCTCCAAGGGTGTAACACGTTCTTCTGAGGTCTCTTGTTGATGTTTTCTGTGACATGATGCCTGCTTTGACCTGGCTTTCTTCCCGATGTGCTTTTGGCAATGTTGGTGGCTATATTATGTTTCAGAAGAGTAATCAATAACTATTAATTAATTGATATCAGCATTTCTCGAGGACTTTTCACCAGAGGGTTACAAAGCGCTGCACAGAGCTGTGGAGAGAACGGCATGTTAACAACATGAAAGCAGATCAATTAAGTAAAATAAAAACTATTATTGGGAAGTAAAGTACAGCTGAATTAAGACAAAGCCTCAGCGTTATGCAGATAAAAATTACGCTCATGAAGGACGTGAACTTGTTATCCCCAGTGTGGACATACACACGTGAAAAAACACTTGCTACATCTTATATAGCGATATGTGTAGATTGTAATAGCCGAAGACAATTCTCTTTTTACCATTAAAGAGTCCTGTTGCAGGTTACACAAGGATAAGAGGGCGCATGACACAAATACACCGTGATGCTTCACTTCCACGTAGTCCTCTATTTTTCCCGTATCTGCCCCGACACTTCAAATTCTCTCCTCTTTGTCTCCGTTTTATGTTGTGTAACATGTCCTAATGACGTGTAACATGTCCTAATGACGTCAGGATAAAGGTGGAGGAGTGCTCAGGAGAGTTTATTGTACCATGTTGTTGTTGACATGCAGTTCTCTCCACTGCTTAGATTTGGAGCAAAAACACCCGTTTTTGTTGTTGATTTGCGTCATTATTGCTCACATGCCTTTCTTTCCACAGCTTTGTGCAGTGCTTTGTGGCCCTCGGGTGAAAAGCGCTCAAGAAGTGCAATTATTATTATTACCATTGCAATTTTTTTAAAGTAAAGCTGAAATACTATTAATTTCATAAAAGCTGAAATAAGACATAAAAGCCTTAGCGCACGTAAAATTTGCGCTGATGAAATATTCGAACTATGTATCCTCAGGGTGAACATACATAAAAACAAACTCTGCATTATATATAGATATTTAACCACGTGTATTTGCAGCTTCGTGGAGTGATTGTGCACGGTCCAAGGTCAAAACTATGTTTGAGCTAAACATTGGTTGCATTGCTGCTATTTGATCATCCGTGAGCCGTAAATCAAAGCACTTTAATGAACAGCTATTTGATCTGTGACCTTTACGCTTTAATCTGACGCTATGGCGCTGACACTTGTGGGTGTGTCAAGTTCACACAGAAACTAGTAGCACTGAGTTTGGCAAGGATTCCCGACTGGTTATATAAGTTGCGTCACCACAAATATTCTCAAAGGCATTGAATATTATTGTTATGCTTATTAATAGAGCAGAAAATACTTAATGAGCTTGCAAGCTTTGGATGCGGAATGCCTGCGACACAACAAATGTTCCATTAAGGAAAAAGTACCGCGCAGATTTGCAGTTACTCTTCATTCAGGGGAGGTGCATCCCAAAGCAAACAAATAGCTATTGCATATGTTCTGTTGCGGGTTCCCTGAAGCTTTTTTTAATGAGAAACAAATATATTAAAGTCAGGTTCAAGCTTGCTGTAATAGCGTCGCGACTGGAGCACTCGCCCTATGTTTATTTAGTCACTAATGCCCGTGAGCGCAGATGTGTTTTTGTGGTGCTTGCCACCCACTCCCTCGTGTGCCATACTGGCCTTCATAGGTGTTATTAACTTGCAGCATTGCCACAATAGTCTGTTAAGGCCCTTCTGCGGATTTTCGTTTTTGTTTTTCTCATTAGTTAAGCTTTAAACGTGCATCGCAGACTGGGACGTGTTTGTACAAAATGTATTTAAATGAATTAGGGCAGGGGTTTTTCAACCTTTTTCACCTCAAGGGCCACTTCGTCCTTTGGGTATGGTCTCTATGGACTACTAGGTGGCGCTCGTAGCCCACTAGTGGGTCGCGGCCTACCGATTAAGAATGGTGGGATTTAATAATGTTCGTGTAAACTGGTCTCTTTGCATGTTGACTACTGGCCACTGTTAATGTGACACTCTAAAACACTGTTGTGCAGCAGTGTTAACAGTATCTAAACTGGCGGTGCTTTGTTCACAAAATATTGCTTAAGTAGACATTTTTTCTATTAAGATATTGTTGGTTAAACTTTTGAGTTTTTTTGTACTTTGATACTCCAATAAGTTATGACCTCTTGATGATGTACAGTTCGTTTACTCCAAAATGTTTTTGTAATGTTCCATTTTATCATATACTGAATAATCATAGCTCCAGCTAGGTGGCAGTAGCTAACGTGTAAAAAATTTAGTCAAATTGTCTAAAGTTCAATTCTTGGTATTTCTGCTTGTCATTTCTTTGCAGATTATTAAGAAAGGTCAAAATTGCTATATAACAGTAGTGAAGTGGTCACTACTGGGCGTTAAGCTGAGGAGTCTCGGCAAAAAGGTTGTTTCAGATGACTGTCACCCCAGAATAAATGATGGAAGGTTAATGATGGTTGTACTGCTTGTGGTGTATATGTAGCCTGGAATAAAGCACATGGAACAATGCTGAAAGTTACATACGCAAGGGGAGACACTTGCTGGAAACTACACTGACAGAAAGAGGAACACGTGAATTAGGTAAGAAGTAAAAAATATAGGAATTATGTAGATAATTAGGATAGGTTTAATTGGGTCGGGCACATTGCTAAAAATAGTGACAGCCAGAGGAGGTTATAGGTCAGAAAAGATGACGATTGTGGAAATGGTGCAATGAGACTAGCTGATGCAGTTCGACGCTAGGATTTTACCATTATAGGACCATGAGGGTTGGTGATGACATGGGAAAGTCTTCAGCCAGTCGTGGCTACATAATGTTTGATGATAATGATGACTGGGTGGCACGGTGGGGCAGTGCGTAACACTGCTACCGCATAGCAAGAAGACCCTAGGTTTGATTTCTAGCTTGGGTGCCTTTCTGTGCAGAGTTTGTGTGTTCTGCCTGTGTGTGCATGGGTTTTCACTTGGTACTCCGGAATGAATGAATAGATAATGCTGATATTGTAGATGGGCGGCGCGGTGGCCCAGTGGTTAGCGCTGACGCCTCACAGCAAGAAGGTCCCGGGTTCGAATCTCTCGGCTCGGGTGCCTTTCTGTGTGGAGTTTGCATGCTCTCCCCGTGTCCACGTGGGTTTTCGCCGGGTACTCCGGTTTCCTCCCACAGTCCAAAAGCATGCTCCTGGATAGGTTGATTGGCTCGCAGACTAAAATTGTCCCGCAATGCCCGGCGATGGACTGGCGTCCCGTCGTCGGGTGTATTCCTGCCTTACGCCCTGTGTTTTTGGGATAGGCTCCGGCTCACCGTGACCCTATATAGGATTAAGCGGTTTCAGATAATGAGATGAGATGAGATATTGTAGATGACAGAAGTTACTAAAAGTTAAAACGTGTTAAGTACAATATATTAAATGCAATTATTAGTATTAATAAGGGCTTATTTATTTATTTACAAAATATACAAAACATCACGTCCATTGATCAATAGACAATCCAGCATTGACTTAATTCATGAAACCTTCCAGTACATGTTTGGAATCGAGGAGAAATGCAGAATCCAGCCATGCTGTTTGTAAGAATATGATATTTCTCGGTTGGCGAGGTGCAACTTTATGTTCGTCACCCATTGAGCAAGTTCTGGTACACAATATTGTCGAGAACTGAAGCAAGATGGAAAGAGAGAACTAATGATATGGTTTCCGAGAGAGCAAGAAAATCAAAGCAAATGAGTGTGTCATACACTTAGATTTCATGGTCACCGTTACAGGACCCGACTGTTGCAGAGAAAAGCATCGCGAGAATACAACCTTGGGGCACAACGTTATAATCAAGAAGTCCGGTCCTTCGCGGCAAGGAGCACACAGGTAGATGAAAGGAGATCGTCCCTTGATGATATCTGTGACACAGAGGAGGAGGGTTGAAATACCTCACTCACTTGTTCTGTCCGTTTCACGTGCTTCTCATCTCATCCATTGTGTCAATCCAGTGCCGTATCTCTGCGTTGCGCTGCATGTGGGTCAGCTTTTGTGTTGTCGTTTTTATTCCTGGGTGAAGTTGGTGCTGCTGGCCAAGCCATTATACAAATTTTAAGTTCTCTTCAATGATAAAGGAAAAAAAACATTCTGGCATACATTAATCATTTAGTGATTGCTTGTATCCATTACATGTGGCTCTATGTTCCTTTGGTGAGGGCAAATGCTTGCAAAAATCAGTAGAAAGTACTCAATCACGTTCTGTATCAGTTTTAATGATAATAATATTTGCATTTCTAAAGCGCCTTTCACCCGAGGGTCACAAAGCGCTGCACATAACTATGTAGAAAAGACATGTAAAATAATTCTTATATTCAATTAAGGACATCAAATAAACAAAAATAATTGTTCAAACAAATGAAGGAAGAAGTATTCCTGTGCTGGTATGTGTGGCATGGTAATGTCCCATATTCCAACGAATCGTCACAAGTATGAGCATTGCAGCACTTGCATTGCATAATATTTTATTACATTTATATAGCACCTTTCATTCAGAGGTCCCAAGGCACTGCAGGAGAGTGAGAAGTGTTGGGGGGGGGGCAGCCATGCAGTCGTGGAAGGAAACCAAACAACCTGGAGGAAACTCACACAGAAGAGGTGGAGAACACAAATTCCAGAAAGGCATCCGAGGTGGGAATAGGACTGCCTCGGGCAGGACCTTCTGTCTTTGAGGCACAGATTTTCCCCACTACATCAACCTGCTGAATAGAGGTCACACAAATTAATTGCATTACCAAATCTCACACAAGTAATGCCATTGTTCTTTGTTTTTCATGGCACTTGCGGACCTGGCCCTTCTTATTGGCCGACAATCATATATTAACCATGTTCATCTAAGAACCATCAAAATTACATGAAAGTCGTCACTGTCACCACTAATTACACCAATGGTATCATTATCATCACATGGTAAAGAGAGAACTTTATGATGAAGATGACGAACTGCACTGACAAGTGTGGTGAAGTGGAATTACATTCCATCCCCCTTGACCTAAGTGACGTGGGATAGCCATTATCTAGCAGTGGACAAAATGGCGGCACGTGTGCATGCACATTTTGCTATTAAATACCCAACTTCATCTCCATGCACGTTTCTTGTTTTTAAAAATCGAACTTTATGACCCATGCAGTAACAAACATTGTTATTGGCTCATATACCTCTCTTACCATTGAAATTGACATTTGTATTCTTTCAAAGTGGTTTATTAAGGCCACCAATAATCCACCCTGCTGACATTACATCTTTTGATCCCCTTAGAAACGTCATTATGCACATTACTGCCAAATGACACGCTGCCATATTTAGTTTCTCATTTGCCACTGATGCCTGTAATAAAGATTTACAAGACCGTTTTGGAACTGCCGCTGTCAACTTTGTTATTGAAAAATTTACTGAACTCGTGCATTCTGCAGGCTCAGTAGCTAAAACTGTTTATTAGCTGACATGCCTTGGCCACAATGTTATTGAACAACTTGTGTCGTCTGGGAGGGTCTAGTACACATGGCCTGGTTCCAGTGAAATTTTCAATTTGAATCTGACCAAACTGTCATCAGTTAAACTGGTTTTCCAAGTGTTGTGAATTTGATGCCCTTAGCTTGGGCGCAAGTGACTGCACAAACATATAGTATCACTATGGGTACTTTTGCCAGTGTACATATGTAAAGATTAGAAACGTTGCTTTTATTATTTCTGGCAATTATACAGGTGTTAAGATTTTAAAATATCAAAATAGACACCTTTCACAAAGTGTCTAGTTTGCAAAAGCCACAAATATTTGTGGTGAAATATGTAAACAAAATACTTTGATAACATATGCATTGTCTATTCTTTATATTATCACATTTGATTTTGCACTTGGCTACATTCCACCTCTGAGAATTATAAATACAAGACCGTTTTTCTTCTCACATGGTTAGAGTGTATGGGAAAGGGTGCCTAGAATACTGTAAGGACCACCGTTAAATGTTATTTTGGAGCAGTCCATGGCACTTTGCTCTATAAAATTTAAGAATGGATTGTTTAACACGTTAATTTAGTGGCGGTAGCACAATTGGAATAAATTGAAAACATCATTTTCTTATAAACTGAAAACTTACATCATCTGCATACTTCAAATCTCTCCAGGTTTCAATCGTGACAATGTTCTCTACATTTTAACCTTTCCATGGCTCATTAAGATGATGAAGATGATGAAGGCTCATTCCCATGGCTCATCATACAAATTGAGCCGTGACATCGAACGTTGACATTTCACAATCAGTAGACTTGCAGGCAACTGATTGTAAGGTAGACAATTTATAAATGCAAATATTTGGAACGATTGCGCAATTAATATCCAGAATAGTGCTTGATGGGGGTGACCATAATAGGGATAACAAGCTGCACGCCTGGTGGGCGGGAGTGGTAGGCGCAGTAGAGGAAACTTGATAACGTGTTGTATGACTTTCAGAACCACACTTGGAATTGGCCGAGGTTTGAATATACCATGCCGCACGCCTGCCCTTACCCTGTAATATAACGTTCATTGTGGAACTGTTCTACATGCTTGGCAAAGGGAACACGGGTGCCTCATTCTACTGCGTGATGACTGGCGACTGGGTGTGAGTGTGCAACTCCTTGGCGTGCTTGTGGTGTGCGCATGCTTGGTACGCGCCGCATGCTCGAGCACGTCCGGCCTGTCGCGCCCTAATCTTTGTTTCTCATGACACTTGTTATTACAGCTGTTTATCTCATCTCATCTCATTATCTGAAACCTATATAGGGTCACGGTGAGCCGGAGCCTATCCCGGAAACACAGGGCGTAAGGCAGGAATACACCCGACGACGGGACGCCAGTCCATCGCCGGGCATTGCGGGACAATTTTAGTCTGCGAGCCAATCAACCTATCCAGGAGCATGCTTTTGGACTGTGGGAGGAAACCGGAGTACCCGGCGAAAACCCACGCGGACACGGGGAGAGCATGCAAACTCCACACAGAAAGGCACCCGAGCCGAGAGACTCGAACCCGGGACCTTCTTGCTGTGAGGCGTCAGCGCTAACCACTGCGCCACCGCGCCGCCCTGTTTATGATCCGTAGTAACGTTTCGAAAGTTTTTTTTTACTTCCAAGTTTTTTTTGTGTCTACATGTAACATTTTACCTGTACACGTGTAATGCAGCCGAGAGATTCGGCTTGGCTTATTTTGTTTCTCCACTGTTAGGAATTTGTTTTGATACGCATTTGTATTTGGTTCTCTATAAGTTTTATGCCACTGGACGATGGGGAAGGTAACATTTTTTTCAACGATTCCCTTATTAATACTTTGCACTGCCATGATAATGTAGACTTTACACTACTGGCCTCGTGTCACCAATGACGAGGAGTTCTTCTCAATGCTTATTTGAGCAGAGAGACACCTCCACCGTTTGACTTGCTTCAGGCCAGATCTATACTATGTTTGAGAGAAGGAACACTCGACCATGCAATCTTAAAATAGTATCTCTTAAGCGATTGTCATATATCGAGGTGTGAAAACCCTACATCAATACAAAGGAGGAGCAATACATTACTTTACACAGGCATGTGAGCTGAACGTGCCAACCACCTTCAGCCCTCTGAGTTGGTGTCTATAACAGGTTAACACCCCCCGCTGCAGCACTTGGTACCTGGTGGACAGCGAGAGTGGTATGCTTGGCTTTTAACAAGTGTTGGCTTCATGCTTAGGTCAGGCACCCGACTGCATATATCTCTGGTGGTAAAAGGCAGCTCGTTAAATATCTGGTAGTAAAAGGCAACTCGTAAAATCGTGCCAATGTGGGGACCCACATTATGGGCCAGTTTAATTGATGGTGGTAAATGTTGAAGTACCGCGTACTTTGGACTTAAGTCATGTGAGCTGTCCCCACTGAGTGTGCAGTGGACTGCTGATATCTGCTCAATTTTGTATTATTTACTTTGGCTTCGCTTAGACTGTAACCTTTGAAACTACATTGTGGTTTTATTCCCACCTCTTCGTTAGTGAACATTTTACCAGAGTTGCAATAATTTAATTGAATCACATGATTTAAATTTGCTCACTGTTTGCACTACGAGTCTATCTTTCCATGCTCTGTCTTGTCCTTCCATTGGTTTGCGAAATAATGGACATGCAATATATTTGTGGCGAGCCCGCTGATTACTGTGGTGCAGGTGTATCCCTAAGCAAAGAATTAAAACCTTACAAACATACAACACGTATGTTAAAACATACACTTAATAACCAGTTACGCTGTGCTGTGATCAGTTAGGCCATTAGGTTAGGAGAAGCATTCGGCAATGCATTAGAACACGGTCTTCCTATAAACATAGAACATTAGACCAATGCTTGGCCAATGTCCATCCAACCATTACAACCTCACGCCAACATTGGCAAGTTTACTATGTTTATCTAAGCCACTGTTGTTGATAAGCCACATTTGACATTGCTTTTTGTGCTGCATCATGCAGCTGGGCTGACAGAACATTCGATTTTTGCAGAAAAAAATTGTGGGTTAGCCCTTATGTAATGTTTTTTGCTGACCCAGAAGATAACACTACATCCTCTGGTCTTTCTCAATTGCAGGGGGATTTCCATTATTTCATCAAAGCTGCGTCTGTCAGACAGTATACCGAGAGTGACAACCTCATTGAAGCTGAGTTATGCGAACCGCTGTGTATGTAGTCAACATTATCAGTTCTAATTTGGCCTTGGTCACAGAAATTAGGAATTTCCATCATTAGCTCAGGGATACCCACAGATAAAATCTCACACCCAGATTAATTTGAGTAGGGAGGCATTTTGACGTGACTTTGACATGGACGGTGCTTTTGGAAAACTGCAGAATGCCTAGACTAAACACATGGCTGGGTAGTAGAGGGGGTTCATACTCCCTTTGACATAGCACTCGTCTGGCACTGTCAAGACCCTGTGTTCAAATCTGAGATTCAGCTACATAATGTTCAATGCATCTCTCTCTGGTCTCAGGTTTGTCATCACCAGTGATTGCTTGCAAAATATGATTGTGTAATGTGTCATTTCACTTCGTTTGGCATGTTCCAACATTGAGGATGGGAAATTTGTATTTGATTGTCACCCATTGAACAACACTCTTTGCAAAGAATACTGTTGAAATGGTTTCCAAATTTCAGTAGCTCTGTAACATCAAGTTCTCATACCTGAAAATGTGTCTCAGACGTGCCTTTGTTGGTCATGTGGCGATCTGGCATCGGTAGACAATATCGTTATCATTCCCCGTTTAATTTTGTACAAGGTCACGAAAGCCTTGAGCCGATCTCGTCAAACACAGGGTGCAAGGCAGGGCTGTACCAACTATCGATGACAGTCCACTGCAGGTCGCCGGGGGCAAGTTAGTTAATAGGCCAATTAACCGAGGCAGTAGCAGCATGTCTATGGATGTTGGAAGGAATCTGGACAACCTCGGGAAAACTCACGCAGACACAAGGAGAACACACAATCGCTTCTTGGAAAGGCACCTTAGCTGGGAATCGAAACTGGTACCGTCCTCCTGCAAGGCAGCAGCGCTACTCACTGCGGCAAAGTGCCACCTGGCATCGGTAGTATTATGCCGAAATATAATTGGCGTTAAAAAAAATCCCACAGTATATGCAGTCGTTTTTGTATACACGGATAATAATCCTCATTGCACCCTGAACTCGGCACATAATGGACTACTCTTTGGGAAATAAGGGCGTGCGATCCTTTGCGTGCACACACGTCAAATTAAAGGATGTGCGTGCAATTGATGATGTCCTCGGCACTGTATTAACCGTGAGGCTGACGTTGCATTAAAACTCTCTGATCTCTAAAGACCACACATGCACACTTTAAATTAGTCATGACAGCCTCTTTGATTAGGACACAGGTGGTCTTTGTGAAACTGATTAGACCAGTGTCTGCATGCCACGTAAAAAGTAACGTTCGTCGGCGGTTTGGGTCTTTTCTTTGATGAGTTTATATTTTTGGGATACTATCGTCGGCAGCTGCAGTAAATGCGACCTGAAGCAACGTGCATTTGGGTAACTGAGCAGATGTGCAGAGCCCTCCCTGCTTTGTGTCTGGGATTGGCTTTTGAATTTGATGTCTCCGTGTGATTTCAATTGCTGTCATGCTCTGCAGAGTGGTTTGTTGTGTGCCCTCTCATACTATACAACGAACACACAGAACTCATTCAAATTTACGCCGTGTCGGTTTTTTTGTACAGTCAAGTGGGGCTGTTAAACGTAACTTAACTTACAATTGGAATGTCACAAGTTCAAAGTTCTGGTTAGGAGTTGACACAGCTCATATTTACCCTGATATCTGTAATACGAGCACTCACACATGGTCGTCAAAAAGACGCTCCAGTTCAATTGCCTATATTTATGGAAGTATTTCACTCACGGTGATTGGCATCATGTAAAATGTAAAACTTGGCAGTTTATCACTGGTGTGTACAGAAATAATCCACCTACAGTTGAACAATTTAAAGCAGAAATCACATCTGCTGTAGAGAGCATCACTGAAGAAACACTAGCTGCAGTTATGGAACATATCAGTAGATGATTGAAAATGGTATTAGATGCACTGGAATCGCATATCTACTATATTTTCACGTGAATAAAACATCCTGTGAGTGGCATGGTGGTGCAGTGGGTAGCGCTGTTGCTTCACAGCAAGAATGTCCCCGGTTCGATACCTGTCTCGAGTGCCTTTCTGTGTGGAGTTTACGTGTTTTCTCAGTGCCCGCGTGAGTTTTGATGGGTACTCCGGTTTCCTCCCACTGACCAAAATAACGCGGCTGCATAGGTTAACTGGCTTGCTGAGTAAAGTGCCCCAAAAATGTGCCCTGTGATGTACTGGCGTCACATGCTTGGTATTCCTCCACTTTGCATCCTCTGTCGGCCGTGATAGGCTCCAGCCCACCCCCCACGACCTTATACAGACTTAAGCGGGTACTGATAATGAGTTAATGAAAATACCCTGTGCTTCATTTGTGCTGTGATAGCAGAACCAGTGCTCTAAGTGAAATATTTCAATAAATGTGAGGCAATTCAACTAAAGCTTAACTTTTTTTGATGACCCTGTGTTTGGGGAGTTAAGATCAGGTGTACTATATAAATACTGTTTCCCTAATTATTGGACCGTAAGAGTTCTGCCGCTCGCTTCGGACCTTGAAAGGACGTGAGCACCATTAAGTGCTTGCTTGCATCTGTAGGGGACGTGCTCTCTCGGCACTTCGTGGAGATTGACAATCCCGTGGTGAGAGGCTTGCACATTGAAGATGATGGTCACAGCGCTCATGTAGATTTAATCCAATACACACGCACAATTAAGCTGTGTGCATCTGTCATGTCATGAGATGGCTCATGGATATTATTGATCTTGTTGGTATATCAGCGGAAAGATCGAATAATGCATGCATTTTTTTAATTCTGTGAAAAAGTACACCCTTTATTTTTACATTTAGCTAAAATTGACAGCTGTGGTGGTGAGATGAGAACGAAGTCTAATAAAACCCACAAAACCGCATAATGATTTTTTTTATTTGGAAATATCATCCATAGGGCGGCGCGGTGGCCCAGTGGTTAGCGCTGTCGCCTCACAGCAAGAAGGTCCCGGGTTCGAATCTCTCGGCTCGGGTGCCTTTCTGTGTGGAGTTTGCATGCTCTCCCCGTGTCCGCGTGGGTTTTCGCCGGGCACTCCGGTTTCCTCCCACAGTCCAAAAAGCATGCTTGCTACATAGGTTAATTGGCTCGCAGGCTAAATTGCCCCGCAGTGCCCGGCGATGGACTGGCGTCCCATCGTCGGTATATCCTTGCCTTGCGCCCTGTGTCTGCCGGGATAGGCTCCGGCTTCAGCGTGACCCTGTATAGGACTAAGCGGTTTCAGACAATGAGAATATCATCCATGTAATTTTAATGATGATGACATGAGAATGTATGAAGGTTAATTTATTTTGCAGATACAATTGATTATTATCAAATAATTTAATGCATTGGTAACATTAAGCGTCTCATTTTTTTTAATACAAAAAAAGTATTCCGTTGAAGTGAGACTTATTTAATTTTACTTTTCTATTTGACTTTTCTGAAGAAAAAAGTAGGCATCCAGGGCTGACCCCTCCCGCACTATCAGGATAGCAAAGTGCATGTACGTGCGGAAAATCCATGATCACTTCATGGACACCAGAGACATGTGGTACATGTGGGAGGGCATGCAGGCCATCACTGATTATAAGTCGGCAACACGCACTTTTGACAGCGATAGCTCCCTCCTGGATGTACTGCATGACTTCTACGCATGGTTTGAAGCACTGAATGACATGCCTGCCAGGAAGACTAACCCCCCCCCCCCCGTTCCAGTGACCAGGTACTCTACCTGTCCACGACTGACATCATTGCATACCCTATCCAGAGTGGACTCAGGCAAGGCTGTTGGACCCGACAACATACCCAGTCACGTACTCAGGGAATATGCATATCAGCTAGCAGGTGTCCTCACTGACATCTTCAACATCTCACTGAGCCAGGTGGTCATTCCAGCATGCTTCAATGCCACTACCATCATTCTAGTGCCAAAGAAGTCAACAGTGTACTGCCTAAATGACTATCTGCTTGTGGCACTCTCAACAATCGTGATGAAGTGCTTAGAGAGGCTAGTCATTGGCCACATGAGAACCACTCTCCACCCCTAAGTAGACTCACTCCAGTTTGCATATCGCCCTAACCAGTCCACGGAGGACGCCATTTCTTCTACCATTCATCTGGCCCTGTCACACCTGGAAAACAAGAACACTTATGAGAGAATGCTCTTCATTTACTTCAGCATTCAACACGATCACCCCCCTGAAGCTGGTAGGGAAGTTGGGCCTGCTAGGCCTGAGCATCTCACTCTGTAACTGGTTCTCGGACTTTCTGACTGCGACAACTAAGACAATCCATATTGGCAACTACACCTCAGTACCACCACACTGTGCAGCGGGGCCTCCCAGGGCTGTGTGCTCAGCCCACTGCTGTTCACATTGCTGACGCACGACTGCTCCGCCAATTACAGCTCTAACCGCATAATTAAGCTTGTGGATGACATAAGAGTGGTGGGTGGGGCAGCACAGTGGTGCAGTGAGTAGTGCTGTCACCTCACAGTAAAAAACCCTGGGTTCGATTCCCGAGTCTGGTGCCTTTCTGTGTGGAGTTTGCGTGTTCTTCCTGTGCCCACGTGGGTTTTGATCGGGTACACCGGTTTCCTCCCACCATGCAAAATAACGCGGCTGCCTTGGTTAATTGGCCTGCTGAGTAAAGTGCCCCAAAGAGTGTGCCCTGCGATGTGCTAGCGTCACATCATGGGTATTCCCCCGCCTTGCGCCCGCTGCCGGCCGGGATAGGCTCCGGCCCCATCGCGACCCTGCACAGGATTAAGCGGGTATTGATAATGAATGAATGAATGATTGGTGGGCCTCATCAGTGACAACCATGAAACTGCATACAGAGTAAAGGTGGAGCGGCTGGCAGTCTGGTGCAAAGACTAAAACCTGTCACTTAACTATGACAAACTAAAGAGATGACCACAGACTTCAGGAAGGCCTATGTTGCCCACCCCCACTGTTCATTAACAGCTCCATCTTGGAGACAGGAGTACCAAGTTTCTTGGTGTACATATTGCAAATTACTTCAGCTGGTCACTCAATACTACCCCTCTGGCCAAGAAAACACAACAGCGTCTCCACTTGCCCCGACGACTGTTGGTGAGCCAGTCTCCCTCCTCCCATCTTCTCCACATTCTTCAGGGGGACCATTGAGAGTGTCCTGCTCAGCTGCATCACTGTCTATATGGGTATTGCAATGTCTCTGACCACAAGTCCCTGCAGCGGATAGTGATGACAGCGGAGAAGATCATTGGGATCCCTTCCATCAATGACATCTATTTCAATCTCTGCACACACAAGGCCGCAAACATAGTGAAGGACCCATCCCTCCCCTCCCACAGACTCTTTACCCTCCTGCCATCTGGCAAAATGTACCACAGCATTTTTCCAGGTCTGCTAGACTCTGCAACATTTTCTTCCATCCAGCCATCAGGCTCCTCAATACCATGCTGTCTTACCTCTCTTCATCTTCATCATGACTTTATAACAAAAACACTCATGCATACCCGCACTGGCCACTTCACGTTACCATATCTAGTTTATGTCGTCTGCGTGTTTGCCCTCCCCTGTTGAATGTGTGTTCGTTCATTCATTATCAATACTCACTTAATCCTGTACAGGACCGCAGGGGGGGTGGAGCCTATCCCAACCGACAGAGGGCGTAAGGCAGGGGGATTTCCCAGGATATGACCTCAATATATTGAAGGGCACACTTTTTGGGGCAAATTACTCAGCAGACCAATTAACCCAGGCAGCAGCGTGTCTTTAGACGGCAGGAGGAAATCGGAGTACCTGGAGAAAACCCACGTGGGTGCGGTGAGAAAATAATAATAATAATTGCATTTATATAGCGCTTTTCACCCGAGGGTCACAAAGCATGCATGCTCTACACAGGCATCCGAGCCGGTAATCAAACCCGCGGCCTTCTTTCTGTGAGGCGACAGTACTACCCACTACTCCACCATACCGCATAAATGTGTTCAGCCTTTTTTTCTTTTTCCACCTGGGACCATGAGAAATTTAATTTTGTTCTTCTATATACAAGTGTATGCGGATGGGATGATAATAAAGTCCATTTATCTTTTTAGCTATTTGCGAAAGTGAATTATAAATTGCCCTGTTATGTATTAGCGGCATATCCTGGGTATAGCTCCACCTTGTGTCCTCTGTCTTCTGGGGATAGGCTCTGGCCCCCTACCACCTTTTACAGAATTAAGCAGGTATTGATACTGATGATGTGCATTGTAAATTAATATTATGACTGTCTGGTGCTTTAAACATTGTCATTTGTTTTATTATTGTAAGCTGTTATGTCCGGTATGTTAGAGCAGCACTACCATTAAACCTCGTCAAATGTTATTAAAATCTCTATTAGCCACAGATTTACCCAATTAGATCAAATATTTGACAGTTGAAACATTTTTGGGCCTATTAAGTGTCGATGATTTTCCATCGAATTTGACATGAAGGCTTGTAATATATATAGTTAAACGTTGTCATGTTGGCACATTCTGTTCACCTAACAAAACCTTACTAATTGGCTGTTTTGGGTAGAGGTAGGTTTATAACGCTTTTGCTCGACATGACTTAACACAAAAAATTAGGTTTACCATTACCAAGTAGATGCACAATATACTGTGTAAGCTATGGGTACTTTTTGCCAGTGTACATATGTAACGAATAGAAAAGGTTATTTACAAGTGTTAAGATCTTGAAACACCAAAATAGACATCTTTCACAATGTGTCTAGTTTGCAAAAGCCACACGTATTTGTGGCGAAATATGCAAACAGGAAGCTTTGATAACATATGCATTGTTCTTCAAGCTGATTGGCCTACACCAAGACATGGCTTTCTTTTGAGCCTGATTGTCAGTGTTAGCCAGATGTTGCCAAAAGCAGTCAGCTCAGGACAATGCAATATCAATGCGTAGTAGCTCAGGTCGAGCTGTTTAAGCTATGGGTACGTTTTGCCAGTGTACATATGTAACGAATAAAAAAGTTTTTTTTACCATTTATGGCAATTATACAGGTGTAAAGATCTTAAAATACCAAAATAGACACTTTTCACAAAGTGTCTAGTTTGCAAAAGCCACACATATATACATTATTGCCAGAAATGGTAAAAACCTTTTTTATTCGTTACAATATACTGTGTGTTTGTACAGGGTCTTTACACAGTAAGATAAATACACATATTGTTCAGCTTAACATTAAACAGTTCTTGGAGGGCATGCTTACAAGAATGCGGTTATGTACATCCTGGGTAATGCAGAGCCAAGTTGCAGCCAGAAATAATCCTTCGTTCAAATAAGCTGGAGCCTTTAAAGCTAACCAGTTTTGTATTCACAGTGTCTCCACACTCACATTAGCACCAGGCAAGGCTCACATCTGCTGCTGGTGGGAATTCCACATTTCTTGGATGTAACTTGGAATATGTGGGCAATTCCTTTGAGAGACAACTCACATTTCTCAGTTAAAACACATGATACATTTTCCCGTCTTCCCGTATGTCTTTCCACGTAAACAAAAGAAAACGTTTTACACATCCAAGCAGCCACACACACAGCCTTCGGAGAGTGCATCATTGCAGTGGTTTTGATTTGACACACGCAACAGTTTGGACCGGATATGATGTTTAGAATATCATCAGCAGTCAGCCCTGCTGGTGTTCTGCCACATGTTTATAGGCAAAGGCTTCTGTTAGATTTCCTAGTTAGTTCTGCAGCCAACTTGGTTACTGCGGTTCCCCTAACCCCCTGTGAGTTGCTGGAAGCATATGTGCCACCGCCACTCTGGAATGTGTTCTATTCACACGTTGGAGCGTGATCATCAAGTAATTGTGAGTTTTATTTCCTGCTGCCTGTCAACTTGAGTGATGTGGGTGGTTTATAAAAATGCTGCTTTGTCCACTTTTCCCTGCCAATACCATTTCGTTTCCCGACTCACCTGACAGGGCTGATGCATGATTAAATCATGAAACATCGTTACCCCTTTTTATATGAAAGAAAACAAACTGACTGAGCCAGACCATTTTGATATAAATTGTGCACAATAGCCTGACGAAATACAAACACTTGGCCACGCTTACCCACAACTACAAATGCACTAGACCTCCTCTACTGCAATTGTACAATGAGAGCTGCGTTAACAAAGCTCAATTTTGCCACTCAACCACAATGTAAATAAAATTTGTCTAGGCGAAGTTCAGGATCAGGGTCCACTTGAAATGGTGGACTCTGACCCTGTCCATTGATCCTGGAATGGAGCAACTCTAAGAAGAGACTTAACACATACATAGTACCTTTGGTATGAAGAGGAGTCACATATGACACACGCACAAAGCGCTTGAAGATGCCTCTGACATGTGAGGCGAAACGTCGTGATGGGGGGAGGAGGAGCAATCGACGCGGCTGTCCCGAGAGCAGCTTTTCGGAGCAATCATCATGCATCGTGCCGTGAAAACCGACATCATTACAATCTTTACTAATTACCTTTTTTCAGGTGGAGAGAGAGAGATAGATGTTCATTATTACAACAGAAAGTATCTTATGACAACATAAACTTCCAAAATGACCAACGTAACAACGCAATACAATCAAAAGGTAGATTAACTTACAGCGGTAGCCCCTAAAAATGTAAACTAACCATGATCATAAATGTAATCGGTAACACTTGAGATTGCACAAATAATCAATCTCACAACACCGACTTGTACAAAGATGAAACCACAAACAAATCATGAAATAAACCGTAGCACTTAATATAGCACAGCACAATAAAATAATAATAGATGTGCAACACATTGACATTCATGCGACCTAACCCAACAACGCTGTCATGAGTGGCGCTGGTACAAAAAAAAACATCCCCACTCTATCTCTGCTCACTGTCTATTGCGTCAATCCATGCAGTTCTTCCCACCACCCTACCACACCCGGTGTGAAACTGATCTGTCGTCACCTTGGGTCATACCATTACATACTGTGACTCCCCCTCCTGCTCGTGGCTCTTGTTACCTCCACTATTCTCATTCACAAGACCGGAACATTGCTAAAGCCCCCCAGGGGACAGCATGCAGTGTCATCGGGCGCTGATCTCGCCTCGCGGTTGCCGCTCATTGCAAAGATTTGCGGTTGGAATATGGCAGGCAACCCTGGTTATTATTGTGGGTGTATTGCCCATAAACATAAGCGTTGTTTGCTTTACTACAAATGTTAGAGTTTCCGTAATGTCATTCTAAATGGGAAGACTATTGTGTGCTGACGTAAAATATGGATAAATGTGAATAAATTGCCTGGCAAATTACTCAATTTGGATGACATATAGCAACATCGTCCCCAAAAGTAAAAACTTCTGCAGACTATATAAATTATCATGCCTTTGTGGTAGCCCTGTGATACAAAATTGGTGCAAATATAAAATGTGCAACATTATTATTCATTATTGAGTCATGGAAATCTGATGGTGGCAGTGGCTTTTATGCTCTCCCTTTCAGGAGGGGTTAGGCACCATATGGGTATATTTAACACTTCGGATGTTAAACATTGTGATGACGACTGCAGCTAGAAAATACAATCTATGATGAAAAAAATGTGAAATGGTTAAAGGGTTAGAGAGTTTGGTTTCTGTTATTTATAGGACTTGACTTTTGTTTTAGAGTGAACGGATGATTTGGTTTTGAGTGGAGGTGACATTATCCCAGTTAGGTTAATGTACACAGGCTTGCCGAACAGTAAAATTAGTATAACTGGCCTTTCCAGCAGCCTGCAGCTGCCTAGGCCCGATTAGTGCTGACATCTAGATGGCGATGTTGCGATCATCTCTGAGCTGAGAGAACAGCTTACAATGGATTTGTGAGATCCTCTGCAGAGTTATCAGGTGACACATCCAGCCAATTAAACAATCTGGAATAACACCCTAAATGCTACATTATATATAGGTTGAGTTACATAGTTATATTTTGTCGGACGTTGGACAAAGTTAAAATGATAAGAGTGTATGCTGACCGTTGTCTTTCAAAAATGGGTTTTAGGGAAAGCGTGAAAGCTAAGTTTAGCATAGAACTATTCACTAACATCCATCATTATTCATCACTGTCATCACCGTGGAAGAAAAATCGTCCAGAATCCATCAGCCCTTTCACCATCAATCATGGGAAGTGAATAGTCATGTTTTGCTGAAATAAATGGCCATTACCAAAAGGAATGTCGAATTTCCAACGCTGGCTTAAGGCACCCATCAATGAGTTTTAGTGTAGGCTCTGTTGCTCATTTGAGCAGAGACGTACCGACATTGCCAATTAGAATCAAGTCTTAAATTGATTTTAAAATGTGAGTATAATCAGAACAAACAGGTGTGATCACACAGTAAATATCTAGGCGTGAAATTGCACAGCACAGTTGGACAGAGGAGTCTAGGGTTATGCTCAAACGGTGTAATTAAGGAGCATTTTAGTACACCAGAGAGACAATGGTGTACTAGCTTCAACACTGCAGTTGATAGTGTATTCATGTAGATATTACGGCTTGATGTTTAAGAATTGCTGTTAAGAACTATTCTTCTCTCGGAATGTCTGTGCCAAACAATCCTATTCTCTCCTTCGTGACGTTTTCCCTCCCATATTGGAGATATTATCTGAGAGGATGAATACTTTGCCTCGGCAATCCTGAAAAGGCAGCTCTTAAGAGCAGACCTCAACTGGAAATAAAATTATCAGCATTTTAATCAATTGGGATTGTCCATTGCAATATGGCGCCATAGGAGTGCGCGGTAATGAGTGTTCAGACTTACTGCAGCATACATAGCAAGACCCCCCACCAGGCTTACCTATGCAAGCAAGCCCTAATGCAGTTACTGGTGTCATCATACTCGTCAGCAAATATTTACCCCTCACATGACCATCTGCAAACAGTTAGTATCTGTGTGTAGGTGTGTGCAGATTTTGGCAGTTTCTCACAGGTGTGTGCTTGGGAAAGGCATTTATGGTGCATTGGATCACACAACTGCACTAAAATTCTGGCAATACTAGGTTCGATTGGCCCTACATGAACCTGCCTAGGGATTCTTGTAAGTTGACTCCGCATAAAATTATCATCTGTACAATGAAATCCATTTTTTGGGTCAGGTCACGTAAAAAATTATAGATTATAAAACAGTGTCGTTTAACCCTCCACCACCCGACATGGCCAATCAGCAAGGGGTTGTCACGTTGAACAGAAGACGCGCCAATTCCTTTTCTATCTCAGCACACCGGTGTGTTGAAAAGCGACCCCACAATATTTTACAAAAAATGTATTGTACGACGTTTCGCTGACAACAACGTTCAGCATCATCAGGCACCCGCGCCAGTTGCTGATGCTGAACGTTGTTGTATTGGTCACGAAAGCCTTCGAATTAAATCATCTGTACAATTTAAGAAAATGGTTCAATGGAGAGAAAGCTGGGCATGTACAGTGTTGGTCACACCACTTGTCACTTGCCTTGCCCGCCTTAGTGCTTAAGTCATTGCTCCAAAGGTAGAAGGGAGCTAATTGGGAAGGACCTTGGTATTTCTGTGCATTTTACAATTTTACATTTCCACTTGAATTTTTGGGGGAAAGTAGCAGTCACTGGAGAATCATTTATCGGGATATTTGTGTTGAGTGTTCCTTTTCTCTCCTTCGTGAATTGTTGTCTCCCACGAGACATTATCTAATGTTTAGCATCCTTGAGAATTCAATGTTATTGTTTAATTGTTTAATGTGGGGAGAAGTGACAACGACATGTACGGTATTAATGCAGTGCTAAAATTGTATCCCTCCCTGACGCAGAGGTAAATTCAAGGTGACTGGTGTAGCCCAAGGGTGTGGGACTTAGATCTGAGTAATGAACTTGCACTTCTCGGAGGTGCTGGCTTGAGCAGTTGCCACCACAGAGTGCATTAAGAGTGTGTAGTGCTCTCAGCTCAGTCACCTGTATAGCCATTGTGCAACAACAAATGAACTTTAAAATGGAACGAGTGTATTTGCCCTCAACTTAACTAACCTGCTTTGACATCTTAACAAGCGTCTCCCTTTTCACGTGAGCAGTAGCGCAGCGTTCATATCTGCCAGCATCCATGAGCCAGTCTTCAGCAGCCCCCTTTCTGAAATCAAATAAAAAATTGTGATTTATGTTGCATACCAGAGTATTCGTTCCGTGTTCAAGGTATTCGTTCAAAGCGAGAATGCCTCAGCAATGCGAGGAAACCTCAAAGAGGTTGGGGATAAGGCAGCCGTGTGGCAAGCCAGTGACAACATTTGCCAGACACTACGCTTTTATATGTTGTAATGTTATTGGACAATGAGCGAAATTTTAGTTATCAGAGGAAAGCGGAAAACCCAAAGAAAATCCATGGCACACAGAGGGAGGACGCACAATCTCCACACAGAAAGGTGCCCAAGGCAGAAGTCAAACTACCTCAGGCAGGACCTTCCTTCTGTAAGGTGCAGCTGTTACCACTTGCCACCCAGAGGGACTTGAAGGTATCCATTCAGGACGGACATTGCTAACTTCCCACAAATTGTGGCAGCCTTATTATTGACCTAAAAAGGGTGGCAGAATGAGTTGATTCCTGTCTGATTTTCGAACACATGAGTGTCTGAACCCAATGGTATAATAAAACTGTCAGTTGTGTTTTCTTTTTAATCGCAATGGCAACTTTTTTTTTCAGAATATGTTTACACATTTTGCTCACACGAACTTGTGAGTTTTATGTTGGCTGTATTTTTTTGCCTTACATTCACTCCTAATTTAAGGTGTTTATTATTTGTTTTACTGGGCGGCACTGTGGCCCAGTGGGTAGTGCTGTCGCCTCATAGCAAGAAGGTCCCGAGTTCGAATCTCCGCTCGGGTGCCTTTCTGTGTGGAGTTTGCATGTTCTCCCCGTGTCCGCGTGGGTTTTCGCCAGGCACTCCGGTTTCCTCCCATAGTCCAAAAACATGCGGCTGCATAGGTTAATTGACTTGCAGACTAAATTGCCTGCAGTGCCCAGTGATGGACAGGCGTCCCATCGTGGGTATATCCCTGCCTTGCGCCCTGTGTTTGCCGGGATAGGCTCTGACTCACCGCGACCCTGCACAGGACTAAGCGGTTACTGACAATGAGATGAGATGAAATTGTGTTTTATTGAGGTGGCTGGTGTATTTACAGTATTTATGGGCGAGTTTGTACAAGAGCCATTGTGGGCTGAGCTGCATCCCCATGCACCCCATGGCACCATTCCCTCATTCATTCCCACCGTCACCGCATGCTACCTACCTCAACCCCTCGTAAGTCTATCCCTCACAGACTAGTGATCGAACCTCCGACAGCCCACCTTCATTTGGCTGAAATTTAGGCGAGGTGATGGTGGTGTGGTCGTGAGCAATTGGTGTTTTGTAATAGTTGTTTTTACCATGTTAAGGACCTCAGTTGTTGGGTTAAGCCCAGTTCCACATAAAATTATGGGCCAAAGGCCACAAAGTGGTAAACGATTCCTTCTCCATATTCCTCCTCCTCGGCAGGCACACATAATATTTACGGTCAGCTACAGTGGTATAGGCTTATGTCAAAATACTAGTATTTTTTTTTACATAGGTCAACAAACAATAAAAAATCAAAATAATATAATGTTTTTTATTATTCTTTATGGGTCGAGTGGAATTTATTACTGATGAGTTTGGGAGATTGGGTCAGTCGGCACTCGTCAATATATTGGTAAGAAGTGCCGGAAAAGTGGAGATGCGGGGGGGTGTGTGGAAGATCAGTAAATAGAAGAATGGTGCCCCGATGATTTCTGCAATATCCAGATGACCCATCGAACTCTGTGATATATAGTCACATGATGTGTCAATATATATGTCAATATATATGACACATCAGGTAACGAGATCGCCTGATGTCAATAGTTACATTTTTAGATATTGATAGATTTTCCTTTACATGAGCGTTTTATAAGTGGCCTTACCATATAAAAGAAGAGTGTCTCAAGTACTGTTGTGAACTGTGATTCTTATTCAGAGTTGCATATGGCATGTCCCATTAAGGTGCACATCTTTTGATATTTAACGAATTATGCCATCATCAGCAACAACAACCGCGGTTCGCCAATATGTCGCAGTTAGGTCACCATAGCGCATGTACCAGGCTAGGTGGCCTTGGAATATATCACGTCAAGTGTTAAAGGCACGCCGGCAGGAGGTCACAGAACAGATCCAGGTTCCTTGATTTGACTGACCGTGGGCCGTCGTTATTCCTACGCAAACACGTTCTACGAGTGGTACACTCAACAACCTGCAACGTGATAGTAGGGTACAAGCACGGTAGTTTGAGAAGCTATGCTTCGAGAAAGAGAGATACCCTACGTCCACCTGTAATGTATAACCGCATGCATGCTGTAACCCACATTAACTAAACCACAGCTTCATGATCAGTCAATTTTTATTTAAGCTGGAATGAATCGTTGAACTATGTGACACTTTTTTAAACACTTATTCATCACTGTGGTAGCCCCTGTGTTATGGATAAAGAATGGCCTATGCTGTAATTCCTGACTCGGGCACCTCTCTTGTCTGGAGTTTGTATTTTCTCCTGCTATTCTAAAGGGGTTTCCTCTGGCTTCTGCAGTTTCCTCCTATGGCTAAAAGCAAACAAACATACAATGTGATGTATGACTAATACCATTTACAAGGTTTAATTAAATACCCTCAAATTACTAATTTGGGATCACACACATGCTCCCTTACGGTGAAAACTTGGCAGGACCCTGGCTGAAAGTCTCGAAACTCAGTGAAGCTGTAATGGGTAAACAAGCACAATAAACCCATAACACCACCGCAACCACATCTGCTCTGTGCAAAACGGTGTAAGTGCACGCAGAGCTTCACCTTGCCTCTCCGACATCTCCGTCCTCTTCATCCATCCTCTTCATCTGTTTATTTCCCAGGAGACGCCAGACTGCGCAAAACGGGAAGCGAGAAATGTAAATCTGCGTGTTGATGTAGGTTTTCACAGCTCGATGTATCATAATTGCTATAAAAAGCTGATTTTCAGGATTGGCGTGTCGAGCGCTTCTCTCTTCTTTAGGATGTTTTGCATCCTATGTTCTCATCTCATCTCATTATCTGAAACCGCTTAATCCTATATAGGGTCACGGTGAAGCCGGAGCCTATCCCGGAAACATAGGGCGTAAGGCAGGAATACACCCGACGACGGGACGCCGGTCCATCGCCTATGTTATGATGTGAATCAGTGTCGTTCGCCACGTTCATCAGCTCCACGCCTACGCACACATGATTCTACAGCAAGAGCCGAGATTTGCAACTAATTGGCGGTGACATCACCACCGTGCCTGTGCCAGGGTAAATGCACACCGAGGCCGTAACGTGATGTGTGCAACCTTCGCTGGCAAACAAGGTCATTATACAGACCCAGGCATGTGGGTTGACTGACTTAAGGTGATGAGTTTGAGTGAATGGCAATCAACACAGCCGTACACGCTAACTTGCACACTAGGTTCCAACACCACGTCTAATTTTGGGCACGCCGTGGGTGGCGACATGCTGAATGGAAAGTGCGCTTTGATTCCTTAATTGCGTCCATTGTTATAATGAATTCATGAAGCGGGCATGCGTATTGTGAGAGTCGTAATTAATATCGCAATGACCGCGACACGTGAGTGTTTTTTTTTATTTGCTTGTGTTTTTTTGTTCTTATTATGATATGTAGCATTAGCGCTGTCAGAGTTCACGTTGCCGACTCTGCTGTGTTTATTTTTTCGTTCAAGCCTGGTCATGTATGCGCCTCATTGTGCTTGTTTGTGCTGGGCAATTTACAGTTTCTGATAAATTAAACATTGTGGCAATGTTATCCCTTACCTTTGTGTAAGGGAAGGATTGCAGTGGCTTAAACAACAATGAATAATAACAAATATGCAAGTATTTTTGTACCTCGATGCTTGCCACACATGTTCTTGTTACTTTCCTCCTAATTTACCCAAAATGTTTTCAGCCTCCTTATATTCAGACAGAGATATCGTGAGAGGTTACCTGCATGGACGTGAACGCACACGCATATACAAACATACGTTCTAATATCCACGCACGCACAAGACAAATTTCCCCCATATACTTTAGCAGACTGTAGAGCCAAATGCTGCTAGCGAGTACCTATGAAGTTCGATACGAGGGCATATGTGGTCAGTACTACAGCCAGATGTCTTTTGTCACCTCAGTGATGAGGTTTACCCACCGCATCAGGTACACTGCTCAGTTGAGGTTGAATCGACCCGTAGGAAGCCCGAAACTGATTCAACTATTCACTGCAGGTGTTGATCATGAGTGGGACTCGAACTCGGGTGGGCAGGCTCTGAACGCAGCGTGCTAACCATTGCTCCACTGCTCCCTAATTCACACGCACACACGCAAGTTCAGACACGCACAAGCCTGCATTCACCCCCCACTAAAAGGTGTCCTCATACAAGCACATTCTGTGCACACAAAGATTCACAGAGAGAGAGCTACCAGAAGAAACACAGGATGTGCGATCGGGAGAGAGACATGAAGAGATATACTGAGATACACACACGCAAGGAGTGCAATGGAGAGGGCACAAGGAGATGCAAGATGAGAGATACAAGGCGATATGAGGAAAGACACACAAGGAGAGGGACAATGGAGTGTAATGGGGAATGAAACGAGGAGACACAAGCGGATTGAAAGGGAGAGACACAAGGAGTTTGACGAGGAGAGAGACACTTGACTGATGGTCATGACTCACTGCTTGAGCAACACCGTTTCAGCTGAAGTCACTCGGTGCCTCTGGGGGCTCGTAATAGTATTGCTGAGGACATGATTTGAATTTGGGTTTTTTGCCACCTGCAAATTACTAGGCTGAAATCAATGGTGCGCTACAGGCGGCATAGTAAGTAGCACTGCCGCCTCACAGCAAGAAGGCCTGGGTTCGATTCCTGCTCGGATACCTTTCTGTGTGGTGTTAACATGTTTTTTCCGTGTCTATGTGGGTTTCAGTCGGGTACTTTGTTTTCCTTTGACAGTCCAAAGATATGCTTGCCGAGGTAAATTGTTCGTACTAATTGCCCGTGATGCCCTGAAATGTTGTAACATGCTTACCCCTTCCAGTTGGACAACTTTGAAAGAGCCACATACTCTGCGTTTTCTTACAGCTTAAAGAAAAAGAGTGACTGCACAAAAATAGAAATCACATCTCGTGTCCAACACTCCGTTCAGCATTATTACTTATGTGAAGACAAAACTGTCAGTCTGTCATATAATGAGCACAGTTTAAAGAGCATTGAATGCCATCGAATGCTGGGCAAGAGACGCCTGTTAAAGTTAGCTCAGAGATACGTCTTGATATCGACTTCAATGGTCACACTCGGTGTGAGAATGCGTGAAGGTATTTCTTCATCTCGTGGCATGATGCTAAGAGAAAAAAATGAAATATAACTGAGGATAGATAAAATAAAGTTTAAATAAGAATATAGTTTCAAACTTTTATTTGTAAAATCGAACGAGTTTAAATATAGATTACAATAGGTTTTACCGTATCTGGCGATTATGCAGGTGTTAAGATCTTAACACCTGCATAA